>OZ024744.1:14939812-15349812 GCA_964016885.1 Eledone cirrhosa | reverse complement strand
GGGTGGACTTTTGTGGGAGAGTGTGTATGTGAGAGAGAGTGCATATGTGAGAGAGTTTTGGACATTTGCCATTACTAGTGGGAATGGGTGGACTTTTGTGGGAGAGTGTGTATGTGAGAGAGAGAGAGTGTATATGTGAGAGAGTTTTGGACATTTGCCATTACTTGTGGGAATGGGTGGACTTTTGTGGGAGAGTGTGTATGTGAGAGAGTTTTGGACATTTGCCATTACTTGTGGGAATGGGTGGACTTTTGTGGGAGAGTGTGTATGTGAGAGAGAGAGAGAGTGTATATGTGAGAGAGTTTTGGACATTTGCCATTACTTGTGGGAATGGGTGGACTTTTGTGGGAGAGTGTGTATGTGAGAGAGAGAGAGTGTATATGTGAGAGAGTTTTGGACATTTGCCATTACTTGGGGAATGGGTGGACTTTTGTGGGAGAGTGTGTATGTGAGAGAGAGTGTATATGTGAGAGAGTTTTGGACATTTGCCATTACTAGTGGGAATGGGTGGACTTTTGTGGGAGAGTGTGTATGTGAGAGAGAGAGAGTGTATATGTGAGAGAGTTTTGGACATTTTCCATTACTTGTGGGAATGGGTGGACTTTTGTGGGAGAGTGTGTATGTGAGAGAGAGAGAGTGTATATGTGAGAGAGTTTTGGATATTTGCCATTACTTGTGGGAATGGGTGGACTTTTGTGGGAGAGTGTGTATGTGAGAGAGAGAGAGTGTATATGTGAGAGAGTTTTGGACATTTGCCATTACTTGTGGGAATGGGTGGACTTTTGTGGGAGAGTGTGTATGTGAGAGAGAGAGAGAGAGAGAGAGTGTATATGTGAGAGAGTTTTGGACATTTGCCATTACTTGTGGGAATGGGTGGACTTTTGTGGGAGAGTGTGTATGTGAGAGAGAGAGTGTATATGTGAGAGAGTTTTGGACATTTGCCATTACTTGTGGGAATGGGTGGACTTTTGTGGGAGAGTGTGTATGTGAGAGAGAGAGAGAGTGTATATGTGAGAGAGTTTTGGACATTTGCCATTACTTGTGGGAATGGGTGGACTTTTGTGGGAGAGTGTGTATGTGAGAGAGAGAGAGTGTATATGTGAGAGAGTTTGGGACATTTGCCACTACTTGTGGGAATGGGCGGACTTTTGTGGGAGAGTGTGTATGTGAGAGAGTTTTGGACATTTGCCATTACTTGTGGGAATGGGTGGACTTTTGTGGGAGAGTGTGTATGTGAGAGAGAGAGAGAGTGTATATGTGAGAGAGTTTTGGACATTTGCCATTACTTGTGGGAATGGGTGGAGTTTTGTGGGAGAGTGTGTATGTGAGAGAGAGAGAGAGTGTATATGTGAGAGAGTTTTGGACATTTGCCATTACTTGTGGGAATGGGTGGAATTTTGTGGGAGAGTGTGTATGTGAGAGAGAGTGTATATGTGAGAGAGTTTTGGACATTTGCCATTACTTGTGGGAATGGGTGGACTTTTGTGGGAGAGTGTGTATGTGAGAGAGAGAGAGAGAGAGAGAGAGAGAGAGAGAGAGAGAGAGTGTATATGTGAGAGAGTTTTGGACATTTGCCATTACTTGTTGGAATGGGTGGACTTTTGTGGGACAGTGTGTATGTGAGAGAGAGAGAGAGTGTATATGTGAGAGAGTTTTGGACATTTGCCAGTACTTGTGGGAATGGGTGGACTTTTGTGGGAGAGTGTGTATGTGAGAGAGAGAGAGAGTGTATATGTGAGAGAGTTTTGGACATTTGCCATTACTTGTGAGAATGGGTGGACTTTTGTGGGAGAGTGTGTATGTGAGAGAGAGAGAGTGTATATGTGAGAGAGTTTTGGACTTTTGCCATTACTTCTGGGAATGGGTGGACTTTTGCGGGAGAGTGTGTATGTGAGAGAGAGTGTATATGTGAGACAGTTTTGGACATTTTCCATTACTTGTGGGAATGGGTGGACTTTTGTGGGAGAGTGTGTATGTGAGAGAGAGAGAGAGTGTATATGTGAGAGTTTTGGATATTTGCCATTACTTGTGGGAATGGGTGAACTTTTGTGGGAGAGTGTGTATGTGAGAGAGAGAGAGTGTATATGTGAGAGTTTTGGATATTTGCCATTACTTGTGGGAATGGGTGAACTTTTGTGGGAGAGTGTGTATGTGAGAGAGAGAGAGTGTATATGTGAGAGAGTTTTGGACATTTGTCATTACTTGTGGGAATGGGTGGACTTTTGTGGGAGAGTGTGTATGTGAGAGAGAGAGAGTGTATATATGAGAGAGTTTTGGACATTTGCCATTACTTGTGGGAATGGGTGGACTTTTGTGGGAGAGTGTGTATGTGAGAGAGAGAGTGTATATGTGAGAGAGTTTTGGACATTTGCCATTACTTGTGGGAATGGGTGGTCTTTTGTGGGAGAGTGTGTATGTGAGAGAGAGAGAGTGAGAGTGTATATGTGAGAGAGTTTTGGACATTTGCCATTACTTGTGGGAATGGGTGGACTTTTGTGGGAGAGTGTGTATGTGAGAGGGAGAGAGTGTATATGTGAGAGAGTTTTGGACATTTGCCATTACTTGTGGGAATGGGTGGACATTTGTGGGAGAGTGTATGTGAGAGAGAGAGTGTATATGTGAGAGAGTTTTGGACATTTGCCATTACTTGTGGGAATGGGTGGACTTTTGTGGGAGAGTGTGTATGTGAGAGAGAGAGAGAGAGTGTATATGTGAGAGAGTTTTGGACATTTGCCATTACTTGTGGGAATGGGTGGACCTTTGTGGGAGAGTGTGTATGTGAGAGAGAGAGAGTGTATATGTGAGAGAGTTTTGGACATTTGCCATTACTTGTGGGAATGGGTGGACTTTTGTGGAAGAGTGTGTATGTGAGAGAGAGAGTGTATATGTGAGAGAGTTTTGCACATTTGCCATTACTTGTGTGAATGGGTGGACTTTTGTGGGAGAGTGTGTATGTGAGAGAGAGAGAGAGTGTATATGTGAGAGAGTTTTGGACATTTGCCATTACTTGTGGGAATGGGTGGACTTTTGTGGGAGGGTGTGTATGTGAGAGAGAGAGAGTGTATATGTGAGAGAGTTTTGGACATTTGCCATTACTTGTGGGAATGGGTGAACTTTTGTGGGAGAGTGTGTATGTGAGAGAGAGAGAGTGTATATGTGAGAGAATTTTGGACATTTGCCATTACTTGTGGGAATGGGTGGACTTTTGTGGGAGAGTGTGTATGTGAGAGAGAGAGAGTGTATATGTGAGAGAGTTTTGGACATGTGCCATTACTTGTGGGAATGGGTGGACTTTTGTGGGAGAGTGTGTATGTGAGAGAGAGAGAGAGTGTATATGTGAGAGAGTTTTGGACATTTGCCATTACTTGTGGGAATGGGTGGACTTTTGTGGGAGAGTGTGTATGTGAGAGAGAGAGAGAGTGTATATGTGAGAGAGTTTGGGACATTTGCCATTACTTGTGGGAATGGGTGGACTTTTGTGGGAGAGTGTGTATGTGAGAGAGAGAGTGTGTATATGTGAGAGAGTTTTGGACATTTGCCATTACTTGTGGGAATGGGTGGACTTTTGTGGGAGAGTGTATATGTGAGAGAGAGAGAGACTGTATATGTGAGAGAGTTTTGGACATTTGCCATTACTTGTGGGAATGGGTGGACCTTTGTGGGAGAGTGTTTATGTGAGAGAGAGAGAGAGTGTATATGTGAGAGTGTTTTGGACATTTGCCATTATTTGTGGGAATGGGTGGACCTTTGTGGAAGAGTGTGTATGTGAGAGAGAGAGAGAGTGTATATGTGAGAGAGTTTTGGACATTTGCCATTACTTGTGGGAATGGGTGGACTTTTGTGGGAGAGTGTGTATGCTTTCAGTCTCTGAATTAAAGCTTAGCATGGGTGCTTGGTAACTCGTGGATTCATACTCATGTATTTATTTGAGGTTGTACCATTATCCTCAGCTCATCCATAGATAACGATAAACAATAATTATTTAGTGTAAGGTTAGAAGGACCATAGTAGTGATGGTAGAATTTGTTGTGGCTGGTAATGGTGAAGACATGTTGCTATGGTTTGATTGGTCGAAAAGCCTATGGTGGTGTGTGGGGGTGGGCAGGATTGAAATTGTGAGATAGGTAGGCATCATGGCGTGGTGTCTAATGTGGTTTATTTCGAGAATGAGACCGAAATATATACTTTGTGGAGCCAAACGAACGATAATAATCATCATCATCATTTAACGTCTATCTTCCATGCTAGCGTGGGAGATATACAAAACATTTTCAAATTGGTGAAGAGAAATACTCTTAGAAGCAAAAATAATCTATGGATGGCTAGGACATAAGTTGGAAATCTTTAAAAATCCATGGAGAGAATTTGAAAAGCCGTCTATCTTCCTAGCACCAAAATGAATGAGTGAAAGAAAGGGGTAGATGAGATGGGTTTGTAGAAAGAGAGGCGGATAAATGGGATGAATTTGTAGTGAGAGAAAAGTTTGTAGAGAGAGAGAGAGGCCCAACGTGGTTTATTTCGAAAAGGAAACCAAAATATCTACTTTGTGGAGCCAAAGGAACGATAATATAATAATTGTTTCTACTTTTGGCACAAGGCCAGCAATTACTCAGTGTATTACTGGTACTTTATTTTATCGACCCCATAAGGATGAAAGGCAAAGTTAACCTCGGCGGGATTTGAACTAAAAAAAAATGAAGATGATTAGTATGAACCCATATGTGCATCTCATGACCAGGATTGAACTCCAAACCATGACCTGCACCATCTCTGGTATCTCCCACAAGACCACCATGAACGATAATATAATCTCTATATATAAAACTGAGGATGTCTGTCTGTGTGTGTGTGATTTTGAATCCCTAAAACTCAAGTAGCACCCAACCGACTGTTTTCAAACTTTACACATGTAATTATGTTTCAGGGAGTGTTCTGAGCAAAAAAAATTTCAAATTTTCAATGCCCTAGGGACCGCATTAGGCGATTTAGTGATCTCTCTCTATAATTCTTAGACTTTCTCTTTTTAGATAGATACATAGATATAACGTCGCGCCCTTATAATATCTGTATGTATGTCTGGCTGTCTGCATTACATCACTTCCCTGAAGATGTTTGTCTCTGTGTGTGTGTGTGTGTGAGTTTGAATCCCTAAAACTCGAGAAGTACCCAACCGATTTTTTTCAAACTTTACATGTGTATTACTTATGTTTCAGGGAGTGTTATGCATTTTTGATCTCTTAGCGCCCGCATTAGGTGAAAAATTGCGTTTTTTAAGCTTTTTAGGTTTTTTTTGAGGTGTTACGTCAGACGGATTTCCTTGAAATTGTAACTATGTATTAGTCAGACTCTTCTTCATACCGTGAGCAAAGAAAATGCAACTTTTTTATGGCCTAGGGCCCGCATTAGGTGTAAAAATTCATATTTTCAGCTTTTTAGGGCTTTTTTGTGGTGTTACGTCTAGCCAATTTTCCCGAAATTTCAAAGCATATTATGCACATAAAAAAATTCATTTTCTTGATCCCCTAGGGCTCGCATTAGGTGAAAACCTGCATTTTTCTTGCTTCGTCGAGGAAAATCTTAAAGATTATCCAGCCATCAGAGTTTATTTTCTTTACATATTGTCCAGGCATGCAGTTTTTCCACGATTAGGTCTGTTGGTGGCCCACGTTCCAAAATACCTTATCCCATGCAACGCCGGGTACCACTGCTAGTAATGTATACAAAACATTTTCAAATAACATATAACGGGTAGCAAAATATTTCCACCATTGTATAACTTCTGTAAAATATAGTTGACATAATATGTTTATAACAGATAACAGATAAAAAAATATTTCCACCATTGTATAACTGCTGTAAAATATAGTTGACATAATATGTTTATAACAGATAACAAAATATTTCCACCACTGCAAACAGGGAAAAGCGGACGTAAAATGATGATGATGATGATGATGATGTATAACTTATGTCTGTAAAATATATTTGACAAAATATGTTTATGTATAACAGATAACAAAATAAAATAACAGATTATTGCTTTAAAAGACCAACAAACAACAGCCTGGTAATAATTGATTGTTAAACCACTTTGCACCTGAAGTTTTGCTGTTTTAACTTTACACTCACCTGAATCTGAAATTTTTCTGAATGCCTATATGGCCGTTTCTAATCATCTTTGAAATAACAAGACAGATTTTTGTATTTGAAATATTTGAAATGGAGAAGGTTGTATGTTTTTACAATCTTGTATCATTTCATCCATCTAAGCTCGATAAAAAAATGTACCAGTCAAGTACTGGGGTCGATTCTTCTTCTATATCTCTTTCTCATTTCTATTCTCTCACTCTCTATTCTTCTCTGGAATAAAATCTGCTGTATTTAGACCTGGAGAAGAGATGTGATCTGCCAAGTTTAAAAGATGCTCTAGAAATGCAATATATCAATACGACTCTCCAACAATTCTCTTGCGAGTTACAGACCCATGCCTGCTTCAGTTATTTAAAGTATGTATGTGTGTATGTCTATGTATATGATTGTCTCTGTCATTATTCATCTGTCAGTCAGTCCTGGTTAAGCATACACAGCTAACCTTCAATTTCTTTGTATTTTATTTTATTTTTATTTATTTGTAAATTACAATATCATTACATTTTAAAGATAGCCTAGTGTGATTTGAGGAAGATTTGGCTGCTATTTCCAGCTCGTCAAGTCACCCCATAGAATCTCCCTTGGGTGAGGTATGTGTGTACATATTTACACATGAAGTAATCTGCAAAGTGTCCAACAAAACAGAATGACATGTATGGAGCAACCCCTGTGTGTGAGAGAGAGTATATATGTGTGTGTGAGAGTGTATATGTGTGTGTCTGAGAATATATATGTAATTTGTGTGAGAATGTATATGTGTGTGTGTGAGAGTGTATATGTGTGTGTGAGAGAGTGTATATGTGTGTGTGTGAGAATGTATATGTGTGTGTGAGAGAGTGTATATGTGTGTGTCTGTGAGAGTGTATGTGTGTGTGTGAGAGTGTATATGTGTGTGTGGGAGAGTGTATATATGTGTGTGTGAGAGTGTATATGTGTGTGTGAGAGAGTATATTTGTGTGTGTGAGAGTGTATATGTGTGTGTCTGAGAGTATATATGTATGTGTGTGAGAGTGTATATGTGTGTGTGTGTGTGAGAGAGTGTATATGTGTGTGTGAGAGAGAGTATATGTGTGTGTATGTGTGTGTGTGTGAGTGTGAGAGTGTATATATGTGTGTGTGAGAGAGTGTATATGTGTGTGTGAGAGAGAGTATATGTGTGTGTGAGAGAGTGTATATGTGTGTGTATGAGAGAGTGTATATGTGTGTGAGAGAGAGAGTGTATATGTGTGTGTGTGAGAGTGTATATGTGTGTGAGAGTGTATATGTGTGTGTGAGAGAGTGTATATGTGTGTGTGTGAGAGTGTATATGTGAGTGTGTGAGAGTGTATATGTGTGTGTGAGAGAGAGTGTATATGTGTGTGTGTGAGAGAGTGTATATGTGTGTCTCTGAGAGAGTGTATGTGTGTGTGAGAGAGTGTACATGTGTGTGAGAGAGAGTGTATATGTGTGTGTGTGAGAGTGTATATGTGTGTGTGAGAGAGTGTATATGTGTGTGAGAGAGAGTGTATATGTGTGTGTGTGAGAGTGTATATGTGTGTGTGAGAGTGTATATGTGTGTGTGAGGGAGTGCATATGTGTGTGTGAGGGAGTGTATATGTGTGTGTGTGAGAGAGTGTATGTGTGTGTGTGTGAGAGTGTATATTTGTGAGAGAGTGTATATGTGTGAGAGAGAGTGTATATGTGTATGTGAGAGAGTGTATATGTGTGCGTGTGTGAGAGAGTGTATATGTGTGTGTGTGAGAGAGTGTATATGTGTGTGTGAGAGAGTGTATATGTGTGTGTGTGAGAGTATATATGTGTGTATGAGAGAGTGTATATGTGTGTGTGAGAGAGTGTATATGTGTGTGATAGAGAGTGTATATGTGTGTGTGAGAGAGTGTATATGTCTGTGAGAGAGAGTGTATATGTGTGTGTGAGAGAGTATATATGTGTGTGTGAGAGAGTGTATATGGGTGTGTGAGAGAGTGTATATGTATGTGTGAGAGAGTGTATATGTGTGTGTGTCAGAGTGTATATGTGTGTGTGAGAGAGTGTATATGTATGTGATAGAGAGTGTATATGTGTGTGTGAGAGAGAGTGTATATGTGTGTCTGTGAGAGTGTATATGTGTGTGTGTAAGAGAGTGTATATGTGTGCATGTGTGAGAGTGTATATGTGTGTGTGAGAGAGTGTATATGTGTATGAGAGAGGGAGAGTGTATATGTGTGTGTGTGAGAGTGTATATGTGTGTATGTGAGAGTATATATGTGTGTGTGAGATAGTGTATATGTGTGTGTGAGAGAGTGTATATGTGTGTGTGAGATAGTGTATATGTGTGTGTGAGAGAGTGTATATGTGTGTCTCTGAGAGAGTGTGTGTGTGAGAGAGTGTATATGTGTGTGTGAGAGAGTGTATATGTGTGTGTGTGAGAGTGTATGTGTGTGTGTGAGAGAGTGTATATGTGTGTGCGAGAGAGTGTATATGTGTGTGAGAGAGTGTATATGTGTGTGAGAGAGAGAGTGTATATGTGTGTGTGTGAGAGTGTATATGTGTGTGTGTCTTAGAGAGTGTAAGTGTGTGTGAGAGAGTGTATATGTGTGTGAGAGAGAGAGTGTATATGTGTGTGTGAGAGAGTGTATATGTGTGTGTGAGAGAGAGTATATGTGTGTGTATGTGTGTGAGTGTGAGAGTGTATATATGTGTGTGTGAGAGAGTGTATATGTGTGTGTGAGAGAGAGTATGTGTGTGTGTGAGAGAGTGTATATGTGTGTGTATGAGAGAGTGTATATGTGTGTGAGAGAGAGAGTGTATATGTGTGTGTGTGAGAGTGTATATGTGTGTGAGAGTGTATATGTGTGTGTGAGAGAGTGTATATGTGTGTGTGTGAGAGTGTATATGTGAGTGTGTGAGAGTGTATATGTGTGTGTGAGAGAGAGTGTATATGTGAGTGTGTGAGAGAGTGTATATGTGTGTCTCTGAGAGAGTGTATGTGTGTGTGTGAGAGAGTGTACATGTGTGTGAGAGAGAGTGTATATGTGTGTGTGTGAGAGTGTATATGTGTGTGTGTGAGAGAGTGTATATGTGTGTGAGAGAGAGTGTATATGTGTGTGTGTGGAAGTGTATATGTGTGTGTGAGAGTGTATATGTGTGTGTGAGGGAGTGCATATGTGTGTGTGAGAGAGTGTATATGTGTGTGTGTGAGAGAGTGTATGTGTGTGTGTGTGAGAGTGTATATTTGTGAGAGAGTGTATATGTGTGAGAGAGAGTGTATATGTGTATGTGAGAGAGTGTATATGTGTGTGTGTGTGAGAGAGTGTATATGTGTGTGTGTGAGAGAGTGTATATGTGTGTGTGTGAGAGTATATATGTGTGTATGAGAGAGTGTATATGTGTGTGTGAGAGAGTGTATATGTGTGTGATAGAGAGTGTATATGTGTGTGTGAGAGAGTGTATATGTCTGTGAGAGAGAGTGTATATGTGTGTGTGAGAGAGTATATATGTGTGTGTGAGAGAGTGTATATGGGTGTGTGAGAGAGTGTATATGTATGTGTGAGAGAGTGTATATGTGTGTGTGTCAGAGTGTATATGTGTGTGTGAGAGAGTGTATATGTATGTGATAGAGAGTGTATATGTGTGTGTGAGAGAGAGTGTATATGTGTGTCTGTGAGAGTGTATATGTGTGTGTGTAAGAGAGTGTATATGTGTGCATGTGTGAGAGTGTATATGTGTGTGTGAGAGAGTGTATATGTGTATGAGAGAGAGAGTGTATATGTGTGTGTGTGAGAGTGTATATGTGTGTATGTGAGAGAGTATATATGTGTGTGTGAGATAGTGTATATGTGTGTGTGAGAGAGTGTATATGTGTGTGTGAGATAGTGTATATGTGTGTGTGAGAGAGTGTATATGTGTGTCTCTGAGAGAGTGTGTGTGTGAGAGAGTGTATATGTGTGTGTGAGAGAGTGTATATGTGTGTGTGTGAGAGTGTATGTGTGTGTGTGAGAGAGTGTATATGTGTGTGCGAGAGAGTGTATATGTGTGTGAGAGAGTGTATATGTGTGTGAGAGAGAGAGTGTATATGTGTGTGTGTGAGAGTGTATATGTGTGTGTGTGTCTTAGAGAGTGTAAGTGTGTGTGAGAGAGTGTATATGTGTGTGTGTGAGAGTGTATATGTGTGTGTGAGAGAGTGTATATGTGTGTGAGAGGGAGTGTGTATATGTGTGTGTGTGAGAGTGTATATGTGTGTTTGTGAGAGTGTATATGTGTGTGTGAGAGAGTGTATATGTGTGTGTGAGAGAGTGTATATGTGTGTGTGTGAGAGAGGGTATATGTGTGTGAGAGGGAGTATGTGTGTGTGTGAGAGTGTATATGTGTGTGTGTGAGAGAGTGTATATGTGTGTGTGAGAGAGTGTATGTGTGTGTCAGAGAGTGTATATGTGTGTGAGAGAGAGAGTGTATATGTGTGTGTGAGAGTGTATATATGTGTGTATTAGAGAGTGTATGTGTGTGTGTGTGAGAGAGTGTATATGTGTGTGTGAGAGAGTGTATATGTGTGTGTGTGAGAGTGTATATGTGTGTGTGTGAGAGTGTATATGTGTGTGTGTTAGAGAGTGTATGTGTGTGTGAGAGAGTGTATATGTGTGTGTGAGAGAGCGTATATGTGTGTGAGAGAGAGAGTGTATATGTGTGTGTGTGAGAGTGTATATGTGTGTATGTGAGAGAGTATATATGTGTGTGTGAGATAGTGTATATGTGTGTGTGAGAGAGTGTATATGTGTGTGAGAGAGAGAGTGTATATGTGTGTGTGAGAGTGTATATATGTGTGTATTAGAGAGTGTATGTGTGTGTGTGAGAGAGTATATATGTGTGTGTGAGAGAGTGTATATGTGTGTGTGTGACAGTGTATATGTTTTTTTGTGAGAGAGTGTATATGTGTGTGTGTGAGAGTGTATATGTGTGTGTGTGAGAGTGTATATGTGTGTGTGTTAGAGAGTGTATGTGTGTGTGAGAGAGTGTATGTGTGTGTGTGAGAGAGTGTATATGTGTGTGTGTGAGAGTGTATATGTGTGTGTTTGAGAGAGTGTATATGTGTGTGTGTGAGAGTGTATATGTGTGTGTGAGGGAGTGTATATGTGTGTGAGAGAGAGAGTGTATATGTGTGTGTGAGAGTGTATATATGTGTGTATTAGAGAGTGTATGTGTGTGAGAGAGTGTATATGTGTGTGTGAGATAGTGTATATGTGTGTGTGTGACAGTGTATATGTGTGTGTGAGAGAGTGTATATGTGTGTGTGTGAGAGTGTATATGTGTGTGTGTGAGAGTGTATGTGTGTGTGTGTTAGAGAGTGTATGTGTGTGAGAGAGTGTATATGTGTGTGAGAGAGTGTATATGTGTGTGTGTGAGAGTGTATATGTCTGTGTGAGAGAGTGTATATGTGTGTGTGTGAGAGTATATATGTGTGTGTGAGAGAGTGTATATGTGTGTGAGAGAGAGAGTGTATATGTGTGTGTGATAAAGAGAGTGCATGTGTGAGAGAGAGAGTGTATATGTGTGTGTGAGAGAGTATATGTGTGTGTGAGAGAGTGTATATGTGTGTGTGAGAGAGTGCATATCGGTGTCTCTGAGAGAGTGTATGTGTGTGTGTGAGAGAGTGTATATGTGTGTGTGTGAGAGTGTATATGTGTGTGAGAGAGTGTTTATGTGTGTGTGTGAGAGAGTGTATATGTGTGTGTGTGAGAGAGTGTATATGTGTGTGTGAGAGTGTATATGTGTGTGTGTGAGTGTATATGTGTGTGTGAGAGTGTATATGTGTGTGTGAGGGAGTGCATATGTGTGTGTGAGAGAGTGTATATGTGTGTGTGTGTGAGAGTGTATGTGTGTGTGTGTGAGAGTGTATATTTGTGAGAGAGAGTGTATATGTGTGAGAGAGAGTGTATATGTGTATGTGAGAGAGTGTATATGTGTGTGTGTGTGAGAGAGTGTATATATGTGTGTGTGAGAGAGTGTATATGTGTGTGTGTGAGAGAGTGTATATGTGTGTGTGTGAGAGAGTGTATATGTGTGTGTGAGAGAGTGTATATGTGTGTGTGTGAGAGTATATATGTGTGTATGAGAGAGTGTATATGTGTGTGTGAGAGAGTGTATATGTGTGTGATAGAGAGTGTATATATGTGTGTGAGAGAGTGTATATGTCTGTGAGAGAGAGTGTATATGTGTGTGTGAGAGAGTATATATGTGTGTGTGAGAGAGTGTATATGGGTGTGTGAGAGAGTGTATATGTATGTGTGAGAGAGTGTATATGTGTGTGTGTCAGAGTGTATATGTGTGTGTGAGAGAGTGTATATGTATGTGATAGAGAGTGTATATGTGTGTGTGAGAGAGTGTATATGTGTGTGAGAGAGAGAGTGTATATGTGTGCATGTGTGAGAGTGTATATGTGTGTGTGAGAGAGTGTATATGTGTGTGAGAGGGAGTATGTGTGTGTGTGAGAGTGTATATGTGTGTGTGAGAGAGTGTATATGTGTGTGCGAGAGAGTGTATATGTGTGTGTCAGAGAGTGTATATGTGTGTGAGAGAGAGAGTGTATATGTGTGTGTGAGAGTGTATATATGTGTGTATTAGAGATTGTATGTGTGTGTGAGATAGTGTATATGTGTGTGTGTGAGAGTGTATATGTGTGTGAGAAAGTGTATGTGTGTGTGTGAGAGAGTGTATATGTGTGTGAGAGAGAGAGTGTATATGTGTGTGTGAGAGTGTATATGTGTGTGTGTGTTAGAGAGTGTATGTGTGTGTGAGAGAGTGTATATGTGTGTGTGTGAGAGTGTATATGTGTGTGAGAGAGTGTATGTGTGTGTGTGAGAGAGTGTATGTGTGTGTGTGAGAGAGTGTATATGTGTGTGAGAGAGAGAGTGTATATGTGTGTGTGAGAGTGTATATGTGTGTGTGTGTTAGAGAGTGTATGTATGTGTGAGAGAGTGTATATGTGTGTGTGTGAGAGTGTATATATGTGTGTGTGAGAGAGTGTATATGTGTGTGAGAGAGTGTGTATATGTGTGTGTGAGAGTGTATATGTGTGTGTGTGAGAGTGTATATGTGTGTGTGAGAGAGTGTATATGTGTGTGTGAGAGAGTGTATATGTGTGTGTGAGAGAGGGTATATGTGTGTGAGAGAGAGTATGTGTGTGTGTGTGTGAGAGTGTATATATGTGTGTGTGAGAGAGTGTATATGTGTGTGCGAGAGAGTGTATATGTGTGTGTGAGAGAGTGTATATGTGTGTGAGAGAGAGAGTGTATATGTGTGTGTGTGAGAGTGTATATGTGTGTATGTGAGAGAGTATATATGTGTGTGTGAGATAGTGTATATGTGTGTGTAAGAGAGTGTATATGTGTGTGTGAGATAGTGTATATATGTGTGTGAGAGAGTGTATATGTGTGTCTCTGAGAGAGTGTGTGTGTGAGAGAGTGTATATGTGTGTGTGTGAGAGTGTATGTGTGGGTGTGAGAGAGTGTATATGTGTGTGCGAGAGAGTGTATATGTGTGTGAGAGAGTGTATATGTGTGTGAGAGAGAGAGTGTATATGTGTGTGTGTGAGAGTGTATATGTGTGTGTGTCTTAGAGAGTGTAAGTGTGTGTGAGAGAGTGTATATGTGTGTGTGTGAGAGTGTATATGTGTGTGTGAGAGAGTGTATATGTGTGTGAGAGGGAGTGTGTATATGTGTGGGTGTGAGAGTGTATATGTGTGTGTGTGAGAGTGTATATGTGTGTGTGAGAGAGTGTATATGTGTGTGTGAGGCAGTGTATATGTGTGTGTGAGAGAGTGTATATGTGTGTGTGTGAGAGAGTGTATATGTGTGTGTGAGAGAGTGTATATGTGTGTGTGTTAGAGAGTATATGTGTGTGTGAGAGAGTGTATATGTGTGTGTGAGAGAGTGTATATGTGTGTGTGTGAGAGAGTGTATATGTGTGAGTGTGAGAGTGTATATGTGTGTGTGAGAGAGTGTATATGTGTGTGAGAGAGAGAGTGTATATGTGTGTGTGAGAGTGTATATATGTGTGTATTAGAGAGTATATGTGTGTGTGTGAGATAGTGTATATGTGTGTGTGTGACAGTGTATATGTGTGTGTGTGAGAGTGTATATGTGTGTGTGTGAGAGAGTGTATATGTGTGTGTGTGAGAGTATTTATGTGTGTGTGAGATAGTGTATATGTGTGTGAGAGAGAGAGTGTATATGTGTGTGTGATAGAGAGAGTGCATGTGTGAGAGAAAGAGTGTATATGTGTGTGTGAGAGAGTATATGTGTGTGTGAGAGAGTGTATATGTGTGTGTGAGAGAGTGTATATCGGTGTCTCTGAGAGAGTGTATGTGTGTGTGTGAGAGAGTGTATATGTGTGTGTGTGAGAGTGTATATGTGTGTGAGAGAGTGTATATGTGTGTGTGTGAGAGAGTGTATATGTGTGTGTGTGAGAGAGTGTATATGTGTGTGAGAGAGAGAGAGTGTATATGTGTGTGTGTGAGAGAGTGTATATCTGTGTGTGAGAGAGAGTGTATATGTGTGTGTGAGAGAGTGTATATGTGTGTGTGAGAGAGTGTATATGTGTGAGAGAGAGTGTATATGTGTGTGTCTGAGAGAGAGTATGTGTGTGTGAGAGAGAGTGTATATGTGTGAGAGTGTGTATATGTGTGTGTGAGAGTGTATATGTGTGTGTGTGTTAGAGAGTGTATGTGTGTGAGAGAGTGTATATGTGTGTGTGAGAGAGTGTATATGTGTGTGTGTGTGAGAGTGTATATGTGTGTGTGTGAGAGAGTGTATATGTGTGTGCGAGAGAGTGTATATGTGTGTGTCAGAGAGTGTATATGTGTGTGAGAGAGAGAGTGTATATGTGTGTGTATTAGAGAGTGTATGTGTGTGTGAGAGAGTGTATATGTGTGTGTGAGAGTGTATATGTGTGTGTGAGAGAGTGTATATGTGTGTGAGAGAGAGAGTTTATATGTGTGTGTGAGAGTGTATATATGTGTGTATTAGAGAGTGTATGTGTGTGTGAGAGAGTGTATATGTGTGTGTGAGATAGTGTATATGTGTGTGTGTGACAGTGTATATGTGTGTGTGAGAGAGTGTATATGTGTGTGTGTGAGAGTGTATATGTGTGTGTGTGAGAGTGTATATGTGTGTGTGTTAGAGAGTGTATGTGTGTGTGAGAGAGTGTATATGTGTGTGTGAGAGAATGTATATGTGTGTGTGTGAGAGTGTATATGTGTGTGTGTGAGAGAGTGTATATGTGTGTGTGTGAGAGTGTATATGTGTGTGTGAGAGAGTGTATATGTGTGTGAGAGAGAGAGTGTATATGTGTGTGTGATAGAGAGAGTGCATGTGTGAGAGAGAGAGTGTATATGTGTGTGTGAGAGAGTATATGTGTGTGTGAGAGAGTGTATATGTGTGTGTGAGAGAGTGTATATCGGTGTCTCTGAGAGAGTGTATGTGTGTGTGTGAGAGAGTGTATATGTGTGTGTGTGAGAGTGTATATGTGTGTGAGAGAGTGTATATGTGTGTGTGTGAGAGAGTGTATATGTGTGTGTGTGAGAGAGTGTATATGTCTGTGAGAGAGAGAGTGTATATGTGTGTGTGTGAGAGAGTGTATATGTGTGTGTGAGAGAGAGAGAGTGTATATGTGTGTGTGAGAGAGTGTATATGTGTGTGTGAGAGAGTGTATATGTGTGAGAGAGAGTGTATATGTGTGAGAGAGAGTGTATATGTGTGAGAGAGAGTGTATATGTGTGTGTCTGAGAGAGTGTATATGTGTGTGAGAGAGAGTGTATATGTGTGAGAGTGTGTATATGTGTGTGTGAGAGTGTATATGTGTGTGTGTGTTAGAGAGTGTATGTGTGTGTGAGAGAGTGTATATGTGTGTGTGAGAGAGTGTATATGTGTGTGTGTGAGAGTGTATATGTGTGTGTGTGAGAGAGTGTATATGTGTGTGCGAGAGAGTGTATATGTGTGTGTCAGAGAGTGTATATGTGTGTGAGAGAGAGAGTGTATATGTGTGTGTGAGAGTGTATATATGTGTGTATTAGAGAGTGTATGTGTGTGTGAGAGAGTGTATATGTGTGTGTGAGATAGTGTATATATGTGTGTGTGACAGTGTATATGTGTGTGTGAGAGAGTGTATATGTGTGTGTGAGAGAGTGTATATGTGTGTGTGTGAGAGTGTATATGTGTGTGTGTGAGAGAGTGTATATGTGTGTGTGTGAGAGTGTATATGTGTGTGTATTAGAGAGTGTATGTGTGTGAGAGAGAGAGTGTATATGTGTGTGTGATAGAGAGAGTGAATGTGTGAGAGAGAGAGTGTATATGTGTGTGTGAGAGAGTATATGTGTGTGTGAGAGAGTGTATATGTGTGTGTGTGAGAGTGTATATGTGTGTGTGTGAGAGAGAGTATATGTGTGTGTGTGAGAGAGTCTATATGTGTGTGAGAGAGAGAGAGAGTGTATATGTGTGTGTGTGAGAGAGTGTATATGTGTGTGTGTGAGAGAGAGAATGTATATGTGTGTGTGAGAGAGTGTATATGTGTGTGTGAGAGAGTGTATATGTGTGAGAGAGAGAGTTTATATGTGTGAGAGAGAGTGTATATGTGTGTGTCTGAGAGAGTGTATATGTGTGTGAGAGAGAGTGTATATGTGTGAGAGAGAGAGTGTATATGTGTGTGTGTATTAGAGAGTGTATGTGTGTGTGTGTGAGAGTGTATATGTGTGTGTGAGAGAGTGTATGTGTGTGTGTGAGAGAGTGTATATGTGTGTGAGAGAGAGTGTGTATATGTGTGTGTGAGAGTGTATATGTGTGTGTGTGAGAGTGTATATGTGTGTGTGAGAGAGTGTATATGTGTGTGTGAGGGAGTGTATATGTGTGTGGAGAGAGAGTGTATATGTGTGTGTGAGAGAGGGTATATGTGTGTGAGAGAGAGTATGTGTGTGTGTGTGTGAGAGTGTATATATGTGTGTGTGAGAGAGTGTATATGTGTGTGCGAGAGAGTGTATATGTGTGTGTGAGAGAGTGTATATGTGTGTGAGAGAGAGAGTGTATGTGTGTGTGTGTGAGAGTGTACATGTGTGTGAGAGAGAGAGTGTATATGTGTGTGTGTGAGAGTGTATATGTGTGTGTGTGAGAGAGTGTATATGTGTGTGAGAGAGAGTGTATATGTGTGTGTGTGAGAGTGTATATGTGTGTGTGAGAGTGTATATGTGTGTGTGAGGGAGTGCATATGTGTGTGTGAGAGAGTGTATATGTGTGTGTGTGTGAGAGAGTGTATGTGTGTGTGTGTGAGAGTGTATATGTGGGTGTGAGATTGTATATGTGTGTGCGAGAGAGTGTATATGTGTGGGTGTGAGAGAGTGTATATGTGTGTGAGAGAGTGAGTGTATATGTGTGTGTGTGAGAGTGTATATGTGTGTGTGAGAGAGTGTATATGTGTGCGTGTGTGAGAGTGTATATGTGTGTGTGAGAGAGTGTATATGTGTGTGAGAGAGAGAGTGTATATGTGTGTGTGTGAGGGTGTATATGTGTGTATGCGAGAGAGTGTATATGTGTGTGTGAGAGAGTGTATATGTGTGTGTGAGAGTGTATATGTGTGTGTGTGAGAGAGAGAGTGTATATATGTGTGTGAGAGAGTGTATATGTGTGTGTGTGAGAGAGTTTATATGTGTGTGTGTGAAAGAGTGTATATGTGTGAGAGAGTGTATATGTGTGTGTGAGAGAGTGTATATGTGTGTGTGTGAGAGTATATATGTGTGTGTGAGAGAGTGTATATGTGTGTGTAAGAGAGTGTATATGTGTGTGATAGAGAGTGTATATGTCTGTGAGAGAGAGAGTGTATATGTGTGTGTGAGAGACTGTTTATGGGTGTGTGAGAGAGTGTATATGTGTGTGAGAGAGAGAGTGTATATGTGTGTCTGTGAGAGTGATTGTATATGTGTGTGTGTGAGAGTGTATATGTGTGTGTGAGAGAGTGTATATGTGTGTGTGAGAGTGTATATGTGTGTGTGTGAGAGAGTGTATATGTGTGTGTGAGAGAGGGAGTGTATATATGTGTGTGAGAGAGTGTATATGTGTGTGTGTGAGAGAGTGTAAATGTGTGTGTGAGAGAGTGTATGTGTGTGTGTGTGAGAGAGTGTATATGTGTGTGTCAGAGAGTGTATATGTGTGTGTGTGAGAGAGGGTATATGTGTGTGAGAGAGAGTATGTGTGTGTGTGTGTGAGAGTGTATATGTGTGTGTGTGAGAGAGTGTATATGTGTGTGTGAGAGAGAGAGTGTATATATGTGTATGAGAGAGTGTATATGTGTGTGATAGAGAGTGTATATATATCTGTGAGAGAGAGAGAGTGTATATGCGTGTGAGAGAGAGTATATATGTGTGTGATAGAGAGTGTATATGTGTGTGAGAGAGTGTATATGTGTGTGTGAGAGTGTATGTGTGTGTGTGAGAGAGTGTATATGCGTGTGAGAAAGTGTATATGTGTGTGTGTGAGAGTGTATATATGTGTGTGATAGAGAGAGTGTATATGTATGTGTGTGAGAGAGTGTATATGTGTGTGTGTGAGAGAGTGTATATGTGTGTGAGAGAGAGAGTGCATATGTGTGTGAGAGAGAGAGTGTATATGTGTGTCTGTGAGAGTGTATATGTGTGAGTGATAGAGCGAGTGCATGTGTGTGTGTGAGAGTGATTGTATATGTGTGTGTGTGAGAGTGTATATGTGTGTGTGTGAGAGAGTGTATATGTGTGCGTGTGTGAGAGTGTATATGTGTGTGTGAGAGAGTGTATATGTGTGTGTGAGAGAGAGTGTATATGTGTGTGAGAGTGTATATGTGTGTATGTGAGAGAGTGTATATGTGTGTGTGAGAGAGTGTATATGTGTGTGTGAGAGTGTATATGTGTGTGTGTGAGAGAGTGTATATATGTGTGTGAGAGAGTGTATATGTGTGTGTGTGAGAGAGTGTAAATGTGTGTGTGAGAGAGTGTATATGTGTGTGTGTGAGAGAGTGTATATGTGTGTGTCAGAGAGTGTATATGTGTGTGTGTGAGAGAGGGTATATGTGTGTGAGAGAGAGTATGTGTGTGTGTGTGTGAGAGTGTATATGTGTGTGTGTGAGAGAGTGTATATGTGTGTGTGAGAGAGAGAGTGTATATATGTGTGTGAGAGAGTGTATATGTGTGTGATAGAGAGTGTATATGTCTGTGAGAGAGAGAGAGTGTATATGCGTGTGAGAGAGAGTATATATGTGTGTGATAGAGAGTGTATATGTGTGTGAGAGAATGTATATGTGTGTGTGAGAGTGTATGTGTGTGTGTGAGAGAGTGTATATGTGTGTGTGTGAGAGTGTATATGTGTGTGAGAAAGTGTATATGTGTGTGTGTTAGAGTGTATATATGTGTGTGATAGAGAGAGTGCATGTGTGAGAGAGAGTGTATATGTATGTGTGAGAGAGTGTATATGTGTGTGAGAGAGTGTATATGTGTGTGTGAGAGAGTGTATATGTGTGTGTGTGAGAGTGTATATGTGTGTGTGTGAGAGAGTGTATATGTGTGTGAGAGAGAGTGTGTATATGTGTGTGTGTGAGAGTGTATATGTGTGTGTGTGAGAGAGTGTATATGTGTGTGAGAGAGAGAGTGAATATGTGTGTGTGTGAGAGTGTATATGTGTGTGTGAGAGAGTGCATATGTGTGTGTGAGGGAGTGTATATGTGTGTGTCAGAGAGTGTATATGTGTGTGTGTGAGAGAGGGTATATGTGTGTGAGAGAGAGTATGTGTGTGTGTGTGTGTGTGAGAGTGTATATGTGTGTCTGTGAGAGAGTGTATATGTGTGTGTGAGAGAGTGTATATGTGTGTGTGAGAGAGTGTATATGTGTGTGAGAGAGTGCGTGTATATGTGTGTGTGTGAGAGTGTATATGTGTGTGTGTATTAGAGAGTGTATGTGTGTGTGTGATAGAGTGTATATGTGTGTGTGAGAGAGTCTATATATGTGTGTGAGAGTGTATATGTGTGTGTGAGAGAGTGTATATGTGTGTGAGAGAGTGAGTCTATATGTGTGTGTGTGAGAGTGTATATGTGTGTGTGAGAGAGTGTATATGTGTGCGTGTGTGAGAGTGTATATGTGTGTGTGAGAGAGTGTATATGTGTGTGAGAGAGAGAGTGTATATGTGTGTGTGTGAGAGTGTATATGTGTGTATGTGAGAGAGTGTATATGTGTGTGTGAGAGAGTGTATATGTGTGTGTGAGAGTGTATATGTGTGTGTGTGAGAGAGAGAGTGTATATATGTGTGTGAGAGAGTGTATATGTGTGTGTGTGAGAGAGTGTATATGTGTGTGTGTGAAAGAGTGTATATGTGTGTGTGTGAGAGAGTGTATATGTGTGTGTGAGAGAGTGTATATGTGTGTGTGTGAGAGTATATATGTATGTGTGAGAGAGTGTATATGTGTGTGTAAGAGAGTGTATATGTGTGTGATAGAGAGTGTATATGTCTGTGAGAGAGAGAGTGTATATGTGTGTGTGAGAGACTGTATATGGGTGTGTGAGAGAGTGTATATGTGTGTGAGAGAGAGTGTATATGTGTGTCTGTGAGAGTGTATATGTGTGAGTGATAGAGAGAGTGCATGTGTGTGTGTGAGAGTGTATATGTGTGTGTGAGAGAGTGTATATGTGTGTGTGAAAGAGAGTGTATATGTGTGTGAGAGTGTATATGTGTGTATGTGAGAGAGTGTATATGTGTGTGTGAGAGAGTGTATATGTGTGTGTGAGAGTGTATATGTGTGTGTGTGAGAGAGTGTATATGTGTGTGTGAGAGAGGGAGTGTATATATGTGTGTGAGAGAGTGTATATGTGTGTGTGTGAGAGAGTGTAAATGTGTGTGTGAGAGAGTGTATATGTGTGTGTGTGAGAGAGTGTATATGTGTGTGTCAGAGAGTGTATATGTGTGTGTGTGAGAGAGGGTATATGTGTGTGAGAGAGAGTATGTGTGTGTGTGTGTGAGAGTGTATATGTGTGTGTGTGAGAGAGTGTATATGTGTGTGTGAGAGAGAGAGTGTATATATGTGTATGAGAGAGTGTATATATATCTGTGAGAGAGAGAGAGTGTATATGCGTGTGAGAGAGAGTATATATGTGTGTGATAGAGAGTGTATATGTGTGTGAGAGAGTGTATATGTGTTTGTGAGAGTGTATGTGTGTGTGTGAGAGAGTGTATATGCGTGTGTGTGAGAGTGTATATGTGTGTGAGAAATTGTATATGTGTGTGTGTGAGAGTGTATATAAGTGTGTGATAGAGAGAGTGCATGTGTGAGAGAGAGAGTGTATATGTATGTGTGAGAGAGTGTATATGTGTGTGAGAGAGTGTATATGTGTGTGTGAGAGAGTGTATATGTGTGTGTGTGAGAGTGTATATGTGTGTGTGTGAGAGAGAGTATATGTGTGTGTGTGAGAGAGTGTATATGTGTGTGAGAGAGAGAGTGCATATGTGTGTGTGTGAGAGTGTATATGTGTGTGTGAGAGAGTGCATATGTGTGTGTGAGGGAGTGTATATGTGTGTGTCAGAGAGTGTATATGTGTGTGTGTGAGAGAGGGTATATGTGTGTGAGAGAGAGTATGTGTGTGTGTGTGTGTGTGTGAGAGTGTATATGTGTGTCTGTGAGAGAGTGTATATGTGTGTGTGAGAGAGTGTATATGTGTGTGTGAGAGAGTGTATATGTGTGTGAGAGAGTGAGTGTATATGTGTGTGTGTGAGTGTGTATATGTGTGTGTGTATTAGAGAGTGTATGTGTGTGTGTGATAGAGTGTATATGTGTGTGTGAGAGAGTCTATATATGTGTGTGAGAGAGAGTGTATATGTGTGTGTGTGAGAGTGTATATGTGTGTGTGTGAGAGTGTATATGTGTGTGTGTTAGAGAGTGTATCTGTGTGTGCGAGCATGTATATGTGTGTGTGAGAGAGTGTATATGTGTGTGTGTGAGAGTGTATATGTGTGTGTGAGAGAGTGTATATGTGTCTCTGAGAGAGTGTATGTGTGTGTGTGAGAGAGTGTATATGTGTGTGTGTGAGAGTGTATATGTGTGTGAGAGAGTGTATATGTGTGTGAGAGAGAGAGTGTATATGTGTGTGTGAGAGTGTATATGTGTGTGTGTCTTAGAGAGTGTATGTGTGTGTGTGTGAGAGAGTGTATGTGTGTGTGTGAGAGAGTGTATATGTGTGTGAGAGAGAGTGTGTATATGCGTGTGTGAGAGTGTATATGTGTGTGTGTGAGAGTGTATATGTGTGTGTGAGAGAGTGTATATGTGTGTGTGAGGGAGTGTATATGTGTGTGTGAGAGAGTGTATATGTGTGTGTGTGAGAGAGGGTATATGTGTGTGAGAGAGAGTGTATATGTGTGTGTGTGAGAGTGTATATGTGTGTGTGTGAGAGAGTGTATATGTGTGTGAGAGAGAGTGTATATGTGTGTGTGTGAGAGTGTATATGTGTGTGTGAGAGTGTATATGTGTGTGTGAGGGAGTGTATATGTGTGTGTGTGAGAGAGTGTATATGTGTGTGAGAGAGAGTGTATATGTGTGTGTGTGAGAGTGTATATGTGTGTGTGAGAGTGTATATGTGTGTGTGAGGGAGTGCATATGTGTGTGTGTGAGAGAGTGTATATGTGTGTGTGTGTGAGAGAGTGTATGTGTGTGTGTGTGAGAGTGTATATGTGGGTGTGAGATTGTATATGTGTGTGCGAGAGAGTGTATATGTGTGGGTGTGAGAGAGTGTATATGTGTGTGAGAGAGTAAGTGTATATGTGTGTGTGAGAGAGTGTATATGTGTGCGTGTGTGAGAGTGTATATGTGTGTGTGAGAGAGTGTATATGTGTGTGAGAGAGAGAGTGTATATGTGTGTGTGTGAGAGTGTATATGTGTGTATGTGAGAGAGTGTATATGTGTGTGTGAGAGAGTGTATATGTGTGTGTGAGAGTGTATATGTGTGTGTGTGAGAGAGAGAGTGTATATATGTGTGTGAGAGAGTGTATATGTGTGTGTGTGAGAGAGTGTATATGTGTGTGTGTGAAAGAGTGTATATGTGTGTGTGTGAGAGAGTGTATATGTGTGTGTGAGAGAGTGTATATGTGTGTGTGTGAGAGTATATATGTGTGTGTGAGAGAGTGTATATGTGTGTGTAAGAGAGTGTATATGTGTGTGAGAGAGAGTGTATATGTGTGTGTGTGAGAGTGTATATGTGTGTGTGAGAGTGTATATGTGTGTGTGAGGGAGTGCATATGTGTGTGTGTGAGAGAGTGTATATGTGTGTGTGTGTGAGAGAGTGTATGTGTGTGTGTGTGAGAGTGTATATGTGGGTGTGAGATTGTATATGTGTGTGCGAGAGAGTGTATATGTGTGGGTGTGAGAGAGTGTATATGTGTGTGAGAGAGTAAGTGTATATGTGTGTGTGTGAGAGTGTATATGTGTGTGTGAGAGAGTGTATATGTGTGCGTGTGTGAGAGTGTATATGTGTGTGTGAGAGAGTGTATATGTGTGTGAGAGAGAGAGTGTATATGTGTGTGTGTGAGAGTGTATATGTGTGTATGTGAGAGAGTGTATATGTGTGTGTGAGAGAGTGTATATGTGTGTGTGAGAGTGTATATGTGTGTGTGTAAGAGAGAGAGTGTATATATGTGTGTGAGAGAGTGTATATGTGTGTGTGTGAGAGAGTGTATATGTGTGTGTGTGAAAGAGTGTATATGTGTGTGTGTGAGAGAGTGTATATGTGTGTGTGAGAGAGTGTATATGTGTGTGTGTGAGAGTATATATGTGTGTGTGAGAGAGTGTATATGTGTGTGTAAGAGAGTGTATATGTGTGTGATAGAGAGTGTATATGTCTGTGAGAGAGAGTGTATATGTGTGTGTGAGAGACTGTATATGGGTGTGTGAGAGAGTGTATATGTGTGTGAGAGAGAGAGTGTATATGTGTGTCTGTGAGAGTGTATATGTGTGAGTGATAGAGAGAGTGCATGTGTGTGAAAGTGTATATGTGTGTGTGAGAGTGTATATATGTGTGTGAGGGAGTGTATATGTGTGTGTGTGAGAGAGTGTATATGTGTGTGAGAGAGAGTGTATATGTGTGTGTGTGAGAGTGTATATGTGTGTGTGAGAGTGTATATGTGTGTGTGTGAGAGAGTGTATATGTGTGTGTGTGTGAGAGAGTGTATGTGTGTGTGTGTGAGAGTGTATATGTGGGTGTGAGATTGTATATGTGTGTGCGAGAGAGTGTATATGTGTGGGTGTGAGAGAGTGTATATGTGTGTGAGAGAGTGAGTGTATATGTGTGTGTGTGAGAGTGTATATGTGTGTGTGAGAGAGTGTATATGTGTGCGTGTGTGAGAGTGTATATGTGTGTGTGAGAGAGAGTATGTGTGTGTGTGTGAAAGAGTGTATATGTGTGTGTGTGAGAGAGTATATGTGTGTGTGAGAGAGTGTATATGTGTGTGTCAGAGAGTGTATATGTGTGTGAGAGAGAGAGTGTATATGTGTGTGTGAGAGTGTATATATGTGTGTATTAGAGAGTGTATGGGTGTGTGAGAGAGTGTATATGTGTGTGTGTGAGAGTGTATATGTGTGTGTGAGAGAGTGTATATGTGTGTGAGAGAGAGAGTGTATATGTGTGTGTCAGAGTGTATATATGTGTGTATTAGAGAGTGTATGTGTGTGTGAGAGAGTGTATATGTGTGTGTGAGATAGTGTATATGTGTGTGTGTGACAGTGTATATGTGTGTGTGAGAGAGTGTATATGTGTGTGTGTGAGAGTGTATATGTGTGTGTGTGAGAGTGTATATGTGTGTGTGTTAGAGAGTGTATGTGTGTGTGAGAGAGTGTATATGTGTGTGAGAGAGTGTATATGTGTGTGTGTGAGAGTGTATATGTGTGTGTGTGAGAGAGTGTATATGTGTGTGTGTGAGAGTGTATATGTGTGTGTGAGAGAGTGTATATGTGTGTGAGAGAGAGAGTGTATATGTGTGTGTGATAGAGAGAGTGCATGTGTGAGAGAGAGAGTGTATATGTGTGTGTGAGAGAGTATATGTGTGTGTGAGAGAGTGTATATCGGTGTCTCTGAGAGAGTGTTTGTGTGTGTGTGAGAGAGTGTATATGTGTGTGTGTGAGAGTGTATATGTGTGTGAGAGAGTGTATATGTGTGTGTGTGAGAGAGTGTATATGTGTGTGTGTGAGAGAGTGTATATGTCTGTGAGAGAGTGAGAGAGTGTATATGTGTGTGTCTGAGAGAGTGTATATGTGTGTGAGAGAGAGTGTATATGTGTGAGAGTGTGTATATGTGTGTGTGAGAGTGTATATGTGTGTGTGTGTTAGAGAGTGTATGTGTGTGTGAGAGAGTGTATATGTGTGTGTGAGAGAGTGTATATGTGTGTGTGTGAGAGTGTATATGTGTGTGTGTGAGAGAGTGTATATGTGTGTGCGAGAAAGTGTATATGTGTGTGTCAGAGAGTGTATATGTGTGTGAGAGAGAGAGAGTATATGTGTGTGTGAGAGTGTATATATGTGTGTATTAGAGAGTGTATGTGTGTGTGAGAGAGTGTATATGTGTGTGTGTAAGAGTGTATATGTGTGTGTGAGAGAGTGTATATGTGTGTGAGAGAGAGAGTGTATATGTGTGTGTGAGAGTGTATATATCTGTGTATCAGAGAGTGTATGTGTGTGTGAGAGAGTGTATATGTGTGTGTGAGATAGTGTATATATGTGTGTGTGACAGTGTATATGTGTGTGTGAGGGAGTGTATATGTGTGTGTGTGAGAGTGTATATGTGTGTGTGAGAGTGTATATGTGTGTGTATTAGAGAGTGTATGTGTGTGAGAGAGAGAGAGTGTATATGTGTGTGTGATAGAGAGAGTGAATGTGTGAGAGAGAGAGTGTATATGTGTGTGTGAGAGAGTATATGTGTGTGTGAGAGAGTGAATATGTGTGTGTGAGAGAGTGTATATGTGTGTGTGAGAGAGTGTATATCGGTGTCTCTGAGAGAGTGTATGTGTGTGTGTGAGAGAGTGTATATGTGTGTGTGTGAGAGTGTATATGTGTGTGTGTGAGAGAGTGTATATGTGTGTGAGAGAGAGAGAGTGTATATGTGTGTGTGTGAGAGAGTGTATATGTGTGTGTGTGAGAGTGTATATGTGTGTGTGAGAGAGTGTATATGTGTGAGAGAGAGAGTGTATATGTGTGAGAGAGAGTGTATATGTGTGTGTCTGAGAGAGTGTATATGTGTGTGAGAGAGAGTGTATATGTGTGAGAGAGAGAGTGTATATGTGTGTGTGAGAGTGTATATGTGTGTGTGTGTGTTAGAGAGTGTATGTGTGTGTGTATGAGAGTGTATATGTGTGTGTGTGAGAGAGTGTATGTGTGTGTGTGAGAGAGTGTATATGTGTGTGAGAGACAGAGTGTATATGTGTGTGTGAGAGTGTATATGTGTGTGTGTGTTAGAGAGTGTATGTGTGTGTGAGAGAGTGTATATGTGTGTGTGTGAGAGTGTATATGTGTGTGTGTGAGAGAATGTATGTGTGTGTGTGAGAGAGGGTATATGTGTGTGAGACAGAGTGTGTATATGTGTGTGTGAGAGTGTATATGTGTGTGTGAATGAGTGTATATGTGTGTGTGAGGGAGTGTATATGTGTGTGAGAGAGAGTGTATATGTGTGTGTGAGAGAGGGTATATGTGTGTGAGAGAGAGTATGTGTGTGTGTGTGTGAGAGAGTGTATATGTGTGCGTGTGTGAGAGTATATATGTGTGTGTGAAAAAGTGTATATGTGTGTGAGAGAGAGAGTGTATATGTGTGTGTGAGAGTGTATATGTGTGTATGTGAGAGAGTGTATATGTGTGTGTGAGAGAGTGTATATGTGTGTGTGAGAGTGTATATGTGTGTGTGTGAGAGAGAGAGTGTATATATCTGTGTGAGAGAGTGTATATGTGTGTGTGTGAGAGAGTGTATATGTGTGTGTGTGAAAGAGTGTATATGTGTGTGTGTGAGAGAGTGTATATGTGTGTGTGAGAGAGTGTATATGTGTGTGTGTGAGAGTATATATGTGTGTGTGAGAGAGTGTATACGTGTGTGTAAGAGAGTGTATATGTGTGTGATAGAGAGTGTATATGTCTGTGAGAGAGAGAGTGTATATGTGTGTGTGAGAGACTGTATATGGGTGTGTGAGAGAGTGTATATGTGTGTGAGAGAGAGAGTGTATATGTGTGTCTGTGAGAGTGTATATGTGTGAGTGATAGAGAGAGTGCATGTGTGTGAGAGTGTATATGTGTGTGTGAGAGTGATTGTATATGTGTGTGTGTGAGAGTGTATATGTGTGTGTGTGAGAGAGTGTATATGTGTGCGTGTGTGAGAGTGTATATGTGTGTGTGAGAGAGTGTATATGTGTGTGTGAGAGAGAGTGTATATGTGTGTGAGAGTGTATATGTGTGTATGTGAGAGAGTGTATATGTGTGTGTGAGAGAGTGTATATGTATGTGTGAGAGTGTATATGTGTGTGTGTGAGAGAGTGTATATGTGTGTGTGAGAGAGAGAGTGTATATATGTGTGTGAGAGAGTGTATATGTGTGTGTGCGAGAGAGTGTAAATGTGTGTGTGAGAGAGTGTATATATGTGTGTGTGAGAGAGTGTATATGTGTGTGTCAGAGAGTGTATATGTGTGTGTGTGAGAGAGGGTATATGTGTGTGAGAGAGAGTATGTGTGTGTGTGTGTGAGAGTGTATATGTTTGTGTGTGAGAGAGTGTATATGTGTGTGTGTCTGAGAGTGTATATGTGTGTGTGAGAGTGTATATGTGTGTGTGAGGGAGTGTATATGTGTGTGTGTGAGAGAGTGTATATGTGTGTGAGAGAGAGTGTATATGTGTGTGTGTGAGAGTGTATATGTGTGTGTGAGAGTGTATATGTGTGTGTGAGGGAGTGCATATGTGTGTGTGTGAGAGAGTGTATATGTGTGTGTGTGTGAGAGAGTGTATGTGTGTGTGTGTGAGAGTGTATATGTGGGTGTGAGATTGTATATGTGTGTGCGAGAGAGTGTATATGTGTGGGTGTGAGAGAGTGTATATGTGTGTGAGAGAGTAAGTGTATATGTGTGTGTGTGAGAGTGTATATGTGTGTGTGAGAGAGTGTATATGTGTGCGTGTGTGAGAGTGTATATGTGTGTGTGAGAGAGTGTATATGTGTGTGAGAGAGAGAGTGTATATGTGTGTGTGTGAGAGTGTATATGTGTGTATGTGAGAGAGTGTATATGTGTGTGTGAGAGAGTGTATATGTGTGTGTGAGAGTGTATATGTGTGTGTGTGAGAGAGAGAGTGTATATATGTGTGTGAGAGAGTGTATATGTGTGTGTGTGAGAGAGTGTATATGTGTGTGTGTGAAAGAGTGTATATGTGTGTGTGTGAGAGAGTGTATATGTGTGTGTGAGAGCGTGTATATGTGTGTGTGTGAGAGTATATATGTGTGTGTGAGAGAGTGTATATGTGTGTGTAAGAGAGTGTATATGTGTGTGAGAGAGAGTGTATATGTGTGTGTGTGAGAGTGTATATGTGTGTGTGAGAGTATATGTGTGTGTGAGGGAGTGCATATGTGTGTGTGTGAGAGAGTGTATATGTGTGTGTGTGTGAGAGAGTGTATGTGTGTGTGTGTGAGAGTGTATATGTGGGTGTGAGATTGTATATGTGTGTGCGAGAGAGTGTATATGTGTGGGTGTGAGAGAGTGTATATGTGTGTGAGAGAGTAAGTGTATATGTGTGTGTGTGAGAGTGTATATGTGTGTGTGAGAGAGTGTATATGTGTGCGTGTGTGAGAGTGTATATGTGTGTGTGAGAGAGTGTATATGTGTGTGAGAGAGAGAGTGTATATGTGTGTGTGTGAGAGTGTATATGTGTGTATGTGAGAGAGTGTATATGTGTGTGTGAGAGAGTGTATATGTGTGTGTGAGAGTGTATATGTGTGTGTGTAAGAGAGAGAGTGTATATATGTGTGTGAGAGAGTGTATATGTGTGTGTGAGAGAGTGTATATGTGTGCGTGTGAAAGAGTATATATGTGTGTGTGTGAGAGAGTGTATATGTGTGTGTGAGAGAGTGTATATGTGTGTGTGTGAGAGTATATATGTGTGTGTGAGAGAATGTATATGTGTGTGTAAGAGAGTGTATATGTGTGTGTGTGAGAGAGTGTATATGTGTGTGTGAGAGAGAGAGTGTATATATGTGTGTGAGAGAGTGTATATGTGTGTGTGCGAGAGAGTGTAAATGTGTGTGTGAGAGAGTGTATATATGTGTGTGTGAGAGAGTGTATATGTGTGTGTCAGAGAGTGTATATGTGTGTGTGTGAGAGAGGGTATATGTGTGTGAGAGAGAGTATGTGTGTGTGTGTGTGAGAGTGTATATGTTTGTGTGTGAGAGAGTGTATATGTGTGTGTGTCTGAGAGTGTATATGTGTGTGTGAGAGTGTATATGTGTGTGTGAGGGAGTGTATATGTGTGTGTGTGAGAGAGTGTATATGTGTGTGAGAGAGAGTGTATATGTGTGTGTGTGAGAGTGTATATGTGTGTGTGAGAGTGTATATGTGTGTGTGAGGGAGTGCATATGTGTGTGTGTGAGAGAGTGTATATGTGTGTGTGTGTGAGAGAGTGTATGTGTGTGTGTGTGAGAGTGTATATGTGGGTGTGAGATTGTATATGTGTGTGCGAGAGAGTGTATATGTGTGGGTGTGAGAGAGTGTATATGTGTGTGAGAGAGTAAGTGTATATGTGTGTGTGTGAGAGTGTATATGTGTGTGTGAGAGAGTGTATATGTGTGCGTGTGTGAGAGTGTATATGTGTGTGTGAGAGAGTGTATATGTGTGTGAGAGAGAGAGTGTATATGTGTGTGTGTGAGAGTGTATATGTGTGTATGTGAGAGAGTGTATATGTGTGTGTGAGAGAGTGTATATGTGTGTGTGAGAGTGTATATGTGTGTGTGTGAGAGAGAGAGTGTATATATGTGTGTGAGAGAGTGTATATGTGTGTGTGTGAGAGAGTGTATATGTGTGTGTGAGAAAGAGTGTATATGTGTGTGTGTGAGAGAGTGTATATGTGTGTGTGAGAGCGTGTATATGTGTGTGTGTGAGAGTATATATGTGTGTGTGAGAGAGTGTATATGTGTGTGTAAGAGAGTGTATATGTGTGTGAGAGAGAGTGTATATGTGTGTGTGTGAGAGTGTATATGTGTGTGTGAGAGTATATGTGTGTGTGAGGGAGTGCATATGTGTGTGTGTGAGAGAGTGTATATGTGTGTGTGTGTGAGAGAGTGTATGTGTGTGTGTGTGAGAGTGTATATGTGGGTGTGAGATTGTATATGTGTGTGCGAGAGAGTGTATATGTGTGGGTGTGAGAGAGTGTATATGTGTGTGAGAGAGTAAGTGTATATGTGTGTGTGTGAGAGTGTATATGTGTGTGTGAGAGAGTGTATATGTGTGCGTGTGTGAGAGTGTATATGTGTGTGTGAGAGAGTGTATATGTGTGTGAGAGAGAGAGTGTATATGTGTGTGTGTGAGAGTGTATATGTGTGTATGTGAGAGAGTGTATATGTGTGTGTGAGAGAGTGTATATGTGTGTGTGAGAGTGTATATGTGTGTGTGTAAGAGAGAGAGTGTATATATGTGTGTGAGAGAGTGTATATGTGTGTGTGAGAGAGTGTATATGTGTGCGTGTGAAAGAGTATATATGTGTGTGTGTGAGAGAGTGTATATGTGTGTGTGAGAGAGTGTATATGTGTGTGTGTGAGAGTATATATGTGTGTGTGAGAGAATGTATATGTGTGTGTAAGAGAGTGTATATGTGTGTGATAGAGAGTGTATATGTCTGTGAGAGAGAGTGTATATGTGTGTGTGAGAGACTGTATATGGGTGTGTGAGAGAGTGTATATGTGTGTGAGTGAGAGAGTGTATATGTGTGTCTGTGAGAGTGTATATGTGTGAGTGATAGAGAGAGTGCATGTGTGTGTGTGAAAGTGTATATGTGTGTGAGAGTGTATATATGTGTGTGAGGGAGTGTATATGTGTGTGTGTGAGAGAGTGTATGTGTGTGTGAGAGAGAGTGTATATGTGTGTGTGTGAGAGTGTATATGTGTGTGTGAGAGTGTATATGTGTGTGTGTGAGAGAGTGTATATGTGTGTGTGTGTGAGAGAGTGTATGTGTGTGTGTGTGAGAGTGTATATGTGGGTGTGAGATTGTATATGTGTGTGCGAGAGAGTGTATATGTGTGGGTGTGAGAGAGTGTATATGTGTGTGAGAGAGTGAGTGTATATGTGTGTGTGTGAGAGTGTATATGTGTGTGTGAGAGAGTGTATATGTGTGCGTGTGTGAGAGTGTATATGTGTGTGTGAGAGTGTGTATATGTGTGTGTGTAAAAGAGTGTATATGTGTGTGTGTGAGAGAGTGTATATGTGTGTGTGAGAGAGTGTATATGTGTGTGTCAGAGAGTGTATATGTGTGTGAGAGAGAGAGTGTATATGTGTGTGTGAGAGTGTATATATGTGTGTATTAGAGAGTGTATGTGTGTGTGAGAGAGTGTATATGTGTGTGTGTAAGAGTGTATATGTGTGTGTGAGAGAGTGTATATGTGTGTGAGAGAGAGAGTGTATATGTGTGTGTGAGAGTGTATATATGTGTGTATCAGAGAGTGTATGTGTGTGTGAGAGAGTGTATATGTGTGTGTGAGATAGTGTATATATGTGTGTGTGACAGTGTATATGTGTGTGTGAGAGAGTGTATATGTGTGTGTGTGAGAGTGTATATGTGTGTGTGAGAGTGTATATGTGTGTGTATTAGAGAGTGTATGTGTGTGAGAGAGAGAGTGTATATGTGTGTGTGATAGAGAGAGTGAATGTGTGAGAGAGAGAGTGTATATGTGTGTGTGAGAGAGTATATGTGTGTGTGAGAGAGTGTATATGTGTGTGTGAGAGAGTGTATATGTGTGTGTGAGAGAGTGTATATCGGTGTCTCTGAGAGAGTGTATGTGTGTGTGTGAGAGAGTGTATATGTGTGTGTGTGAGAGTGTATATGTGTGTGTGTGAGAGAGTGTATATGTGTGTGAGAGAGAGAGAGTGTATATGTGTGTGTGTGAGAGAGTGTATATGTGTGTGTGTGAGAGTGTATATGTGTGTGTGAGAGAGTGTATATGTGTGAGAGAGAGAGTGTATATGTGTGAGAGAGAGTGTATATGTGCGTGTCTGAGAGAGTGTATATGTGTGTGAGAGAGAGTGTATATGTGTGAGAGAGAGAGTGTATATGTGTGTGTGAGAGTGTATATGTGTGTGTGTGTGTTAGAGAGTGTATGTGTGTGTGTGTGAGAGTGTATATGTGTGTGTGTGAGAGAGTGTATGTGTGTGTGTGAGAGAGTGTATATGTGTGTGAGAGACAGAGTGTATATGTGTGTGTGAGAGTGTATATGTGTGTGTGTGTTAGAGAGTGTATGTGTGTGTGAGAGAGTGTATATGTGTGTGTGTGAGAGTGTATATGTGTGTGTGTGAGAGAATGTATGTGTGTGTGTGAGAGAGTGTATATGTGTGTGAGAGAGAGTGTGTATATGTGTGTGTGAGAGTGTATATGTGTGTGTGTGAGAGTGTATATGTGTGTGTGAATGAGTGTATATGTGTGTGAGAGAGAGTATGTGTGTGTGTGTGTGAGAGAGTGTATATGTGTGCGTGTGTGAGAGTATATATGTGTGTGTGAAAAAGTGTATATGTGTGTGAGAGAGAGAGTGTATATGTGTGTGTGAGAGTGTATATGTGTGTATGTGAGAGAGTGTATATGTGTGTGTGAGAGAGTGTATATGTGTGTGTGAGAGTGTATATGTGTGTGTGTGAGAGAGAGAGTGTATATATCTGTGTGAGAGAGTGTATATGTGTGTGTGTGAGAGAGTGTATATGTGTGTGTGTGAAAGAGTGTATATGTGTGTGTGTGAGAGAGTGTATATGTGTGTGTGAGAGAGTGTATATGTGTGTGTGTGAGAGTATATATGTGTGTGTGAGAGAGTGTATACGTGTGTGTAAAAGAGTGTATATGTGTGTGATAGAGAGTGTATATGTCTGTGAGAGAGAGAGTGTATATGTGTGTGTGAGAGACTGTATATGGGTGTGTGAGAGAGTGTATATGTGTGTGAGAGAGAGAGTGTATATGTGTGTCTGTGAGAGTGTATATGTGTGAGTGATAGAGAGAGTGCATGTGTGTGAGAGTGTATATGTGTGTGTGAGAGTGATTGTATATGTGTGTGTGTGAGAGTGTATATGTGTGTGTGTGAGAGAGTGTATATGTGTGCGTGTGTGAGAGTGTATATGTGTGTGTGAGAGAGTGTATATGTGTGTGTGAGAGAGAGTGTATATGTGTGTGAGAGTGTATATGTGTGTATGTGAGAGAGTGTATATGTGTGTGAGAGAGTGTATATGTATGTGTGAGAGTGTATATGTGTGTGTGTGAGAGAGTGTATATGTGTGTGTGAGAGAGTGTATATGTGTGTGTGCGAGAGAGTGTAAATGTGTGTGTGAGAGAGTGTATATGTGTGTGTGTGAGAGAGTGTATATGTGTGTGTCAGAGAGTGTATATGTGTGTGTGTGAGAGAGGGTATATGTGTGTGAGAGAGAGTATGTGTGTGTGTGTGTGAGAGTGTATATGTTTGTGTGTGAGAGAGTGTATATGTGTGTGTGTGTGAGAGTGTATATGTGTGTGTGAGAGTGTATATGTGTGTGTGAGGGAGTGTATATGTGTGTGTGTGAGAGAGTGTATATGTGTGTGAGAGAGAGTGTATATGTGTGTGTGTGAGAGTGTATATGTGTGTGTGAGAGTGTATATGTGTGTGTGAGGGAGTGCATATGTGTGTGTGTGAGAGAGTGTATATGTGTGTGTGTGTGAGAGAGTGTATGTGTGTGTGTGTGAGAGTGTATATGTGGGTGTGAGATTGTATATGTGTGTGCGAGAGAGTGTATATGTGTGGGTGTGAGAGAGTGTATATGTGTGTGAGAGAGTAAGTGTATATGTGTGTGTGTGAGAGTGTATATGTGTGTGTGAGAGTGTATATGTGTGCGTGTGTGAGAGTGTATATGTGTGTGAGAGAGAGTGTATATGTGTGTGAGAGAGAGAGTGTATATGTGTGTGTGTGAGAGTGTATATGTGTGTATGTGAGAGAGTGTATATGTGTGTGTGAGAGAGTGTATATGTGTGTGTGAGAGTGTATATGTGTGTGTGTGAGAGAGAGAGTGTATATATGTGTGTGAGAGAGTGTATATGTGTGTGTGTGAGAGAGTGTATATGTGTGTGTGTGAAAGAGTGTATATGTGTGTGTGTGAGAGAGTGTATATGTGTGTGTGAGAGAGTGTATATGTGTGTGTGTGAGAGTATATATGTGTGTGTGAGTGAGTGTATATGTGTGTGTAAGAGAGTGTATATGTGTGTGTGAGAGAATGTATATGTGTGTGATAGAGAGTGTATATGTCTGTGAGAGAGAGTGTATATGTGTGTGTGAGAGACTGTATATGGGTGTGTGAGAGAGTGTATATGTGTGTGAGAGAGAGAGTGTATATGTGTGTGTGAGAGAGTGTATATGTGTGCGTGTGTGAGAGTGTATATGTGTATGTGAGAGAGTGTATATGTGTGTGTGAGAGAGTGTATATGTGTGTGTGAGAGTGTATATGTGTGTGTGTAAGAGAGAGAGTGTATATATGTGTGTGAGAGAGTGTATATGTGTGTGTGAGAGAGTGTATATGTGTGTGTGTGAAAGAGTGTATATGTGTGTGTGTGAGAGAGTGTATATGTGTGTGTGAGAGAGTGTATATGTGTGTGTGAGAGTATATATGTGTGTGTGAGAGAATGTATATGTGTGTGATAGAGAGTGTATATGTCTGTGAGAGAGAGTGTATATGTGTGTGTGAGAGACTGTATATGGGTGTGTGAGAGAGTGTATATGTGTGTGAGAGAGAGAGTGTATATGTGTGTCTGTGAGAGTGTATATGTGTGAGTGATAGAGAGAGTGCATGTGTGTGTGTGAAAGTGTATATGTGTGTGAGAGTGTATATATGTGTGTGAGGGAGTGTATATGTGTGTGTGTGAGAGAGTGTATATGTGTGTGAGAGAGAGTGTATATGTGTGTGTGTGAGAGTGTATATGTGTGTGTGAGAGTGTATATGTGTGTGTGTGAGAGAGTGTATATGTGTGTGTGTGTGAGAGAGTGTATGTGTGTGTGTGTGAGAGTGTATATGTGGGTGTGAGATTGTATATGTGTGTGCGAGAGAGTGTATATGTGTGGGTGTGAGAGAGTGTATATGTGTGTGAGAGAGTGAGTGTATATGTGTGTGTGTGTGAGAGTGTATATGTGTGTGTGAGAGAGTGTATATGTGTGCGTGTGTGAGAGTGTATATGTGTGTGTGAGAGAGTGTATATGTGTGTGTGTGAAAGAGTGTATATGTGTGTGTGTGAGAGAGTGTATATGTGTGTGTGAGAGAGTGTATATGTGTGTGTCAGAGAGTGTATATGTGTGTGAGAGAGAGAGTGTATATGTGTGTGTGAGAGTGTATATATGTGTGTATTAGAGAGTGTATGTGTGTGTGAGAGAGTGTATATGTGTGTGTGTGAGAGTGTATATGTGTGTGTGAGAGAGTGTATATGTGTGTGAGAGAGAGAATGTATATGTGTGTGTCAGAGTGTATATATGTGTGTATTAGAGAATGTATGTGTGTGTGAGAGAGTGTATATGTGTGTGTGAGATAGTGTATATGTGTGTGTGTGAGACAGTGTATATGTGTGTGTGAGAGAGTGTATATGTGTGTGTGTGAGAGTGTATATGTGTGTGTGTGAGAGTGTATATGTGTGTGTGTTAGAGAGTGTATGTGTGTGTGAGAGAGTGTATATGTGTGTGTGAGAGAGTGTGTGTGTGTGAGAGTGTATATGTGTGTGTGTGAGAGAGTGTATATGTGTGTGTGTGAGAGTGTATATGTGTGTGTGAGAGAGTGTATATGTGTGTGAGAGAGAGAGTGTATATGTGTGTGTGATAGAGAGAGTGCATGTGTGAGTGAGAGAGTGTATATGTGTGTGTGTGAGAGTGTATATGTGTGTGTGTTAGAGAGTGTATGTGTGTGTGAGAGAGTGTATATGTGTGTGTGAGAGAGTGTATATGTGTGTGTGTGAGAGTGTATATGTGTGTGTGTGAGAGAGTGTATATGTGTGTGTGTGAGAGTGTATATGTGTGTGTGAGAGAGTATATGTGTGTGTGAGAGAGTGTATATCGGTGTCTCTGAGAGAGTGTATGTGTGTGTGTGAGAGAGTGTATATGTGTGTGTGTGAGAGTGTATATGTGTGTGAGAGAGTGTATATGTGTGTGTGTGAGAGAGTGTATATGTGTGTGTGTGAGAGAGTGTATATGTCTGTGAGAGAGTGAGAGAGTGTATATGTGTGTGTCTGAGAGAGTGTATATGTGTGTGAGAGAGAGTGTATATGTGTGAGAGTGTGTATATGTGTGTGTGAGAGTCTATATGTGTGTGTGTGTTAGAGAGTGTATGTGTGTGTGAGAGAGTGTATATGTGTGTGTGAGAGAGTGTATATGTGTGTGTGTGAGAGTGTATATGTGTGTGTGTGAGAGAGTGTATATGTGTGTGCGAGAGAGTGTATATGTGTGTGTGAGAGTGTATATATGTGTGTATTAGAGAGTGTATGTGTGTGTGAGAGAGTGTATATGTGTGTGTGTATATGTGTGTGTGAGAGAGTGTATATGTGTGTGAGAGAGAGAGTGTATATGTGTGTGTGAGAGTGTATATATGTGTGTATCAGAGAGTGTATGTGTGTGTGAGAGAGTGTATATGTGTGTGTGAGATTGTGTATATATGTGTGTGTGACAGTGTATATGTGTGTGTGAGAGAGTGTATATGTGTGTGTGTGAGAGTGTATATGTGTGTGTGAGAGTGTATATGTGTGTGTATTAGAGAGTGTATGTGTGTGAGAGAGAGAGTGTATATGTGTGTGTGACAGAGAGAGTGAATGTGTGAGAGAGAGAGTGTATATGTGTGTGTGAGAGAGTATATGTGTGTGTGAGAGAGTGTATATGTGTGTGTGAGAGAGTGTATATGTGTGTGTGAGAGAGTGTATATCGGTGTCTCTGAGAGAGTGTATGTGTGTGTGTGAGAGAGTGTATATGTGTGTGTGTGAGAGTGTATATGTGTGTGTGTGAGAGAGTGTATATGTGTGTGAGAGAGAGAGTGTGTATATGTGTGTGTGTGAGAGAGCGTATATGTGTGTGTGTGAGAGTGTATATGTGTGTGTGAGAGAGTGTATATGTGTGAGAGAGAGAGTGTATATGTGTGAGAGAGAGTGTATATGTGTGTGTCTGAGAGAGTGTATATGTGTGTGAGAGAGAGTGTATATGTGTGAGAGAGAGAGTGTATATGTGTGTGTGAGAGTGTGTGTGTGTGTGTTAGAGAGTGTATGTATGTGTGTGTGAGAGTGTATATGTGTGTGTGTGAGAGAGTGTATGTGTGTGTGTGAGAGAGTGTATATGTGTGTGTGAGAGAGTGTATATGTGTGTGTGAGAGAGTGTATATGTGTGTGTGAGAGAGTGTATATCGGTGTCTCTGAGAGAGTGTATGTGTGTGTGTGAGAGAGTGTATATGTGTGTGTGTGAGAGTGTATATGTGTGTGTGTGAGAGAGTGTATATGTGTGTGAGAGAGAGAGAGTGTATATGTGTGTGTGTGAGAGAGTGTATATGTGTGTGTGTGAGAGTGTATATGTGTGTGTGAGAGAGTGTATATGTGTGAGAGAGAGAGTGTATATGTGTGAGAGAGAGTGTATATGTGTGTGTCTGAGAGAGTGTATATGTGTGTGAGAGAGAGTGTATATGTGTGAGAGAGAGAGTGTATATGTGTGTGTGAGAGTGTATATGTGTGTGTGTGTTAGAGAGTGTATGTGTGTGTGTGTGAGAGTGTATATGTGTGTGTGTGAGAGAGTGTATGTGTGTGTGTGAGAGAGTGTATATGTGTGTGAGAGACAGAGTGTATATGTGTGTGTGAGAGTGTATATGTGTGTGTGTGTTAGAGAGTGTATGTGTGTGTGAGAGAGTGTATATGTGTGTGTGTGAGAGTGTATATGTGTGTGTGTGAGAGAATGTATGTGTGTGTGTGAGAGAGTGTATATGTGTGTGAGAGAGAGTGTGTATATGTGTGTATTAGAGAATGTATGTGTGTGTGTGTGAGAGTGTATATGTGGGTGTGAGATTGTATATGTGTGTGTGAGAGAGTGTATATGTGTGTGTGAGGGAGTGTATATGTGTGTGAGAGAGAGTGTATATGTGTGTGTGAGAGAGGGTATATGTGTGTGAGAGAGAGTATGTGTGTGTGTGAAAGTGTATATATGTGTGTGTGAGAGAGTGTATATGTGTGAGAAGGAGAGTGTATATGTGTGAGAGAGAGTGTATATGTGTGTGTCTGAGAGAGTGTATATGTGTGTGAGAGAGAGTTATATGTGTGAGAGAGAGAGTGTATATGTGTGTGTGAGAATGTATATGTGTGTGTGTGTTAGAGAGTGTATATGTGTGTGTGAGAGTGTATATGTGTGGGTGTGAGAGAGTGTATATGTGTGTGAGAGAGTGAGTGTATATGTGTGTGTGTGAGAGTCTATATGTGTGTGTGAGAGAGTGTATATGTGTGCGTGTGTGAGAGTATATATGTGTGTGTGAAAAAGTGTATGTGTGTGAGAGAGAGAGTGTATATGTGTGTGTGTGAGAGTGTATATGTGTGTATGTGAGAGAGTGTATATGTGGCGTGTGAGAGAGTGTATATGTGTGTGTGAGAGTGTATATGTGTGTGTGTGAGAGAGAGAGTGTATATATCTGTGTGAGAGAGTGTATATGTGTGTGAGAGAGAGAGTGTATATGTGTGTCTGTGAGAGTGTATATGTGTGAGTGATAGAGAGAGTGCATGTGTGTGTGTGAGGGTGTATATGTGTGTGTGAGAGTGATTGTATATGTGTGTGTGTGAGAGTGTATATGTGTGTGTGTGAGAGAGTGTATATGTGTGCGTGTGTGAGAGTGTATATGTGTGTGTGAGAGAGTGTATATGTGTGTGTGAGAGAGAGTGTATATGTGTGTGAGAGTGTATATGTGTGTATGTGAGAGAGTGTATATGTGTGTGTGAGAGAGTGTATATGTATGTGTGAGAGTGTATATGTGTGTGTGTGAGAGAGTGTATATGTGTGTGTGAGAGAGAGAGTGTATATATGTGTGTGAGAGAGTGTATATGTGTGTGTGCGAGAGAGTGTAAATGTGTGTGTGAGAGAGTGTATATGTGTGTGTGTGAGAGAGTGTATATGTGTGTGTCAGAGAGTGCATATGTGTGTGTGTGAGAGAGGGTATATGTGTGTGAGAGAGAGTATGTGTGTGTGTGTGTGAGAGTGTATATATTTGTGTGTGAGAGAGTGTATATGTGTGTGTGAGAGAGAGAGTGTATATATGTGTGTGAGAGAGTGTATATGTGTGTGATAGAGAGTGTATATGTCTGTGAGAGAGAGAGTGTATATGCGTGTGAGAGAGAGTATATATGTGTGTGATAGAGAGTGTATATGTGTGTGAGAGAGTGTATATGTGTGTGTGAGAGTGTATGTGTGTGTGTGAGAGAGTGTATATGTGTGTGAGAAAGTGTATATCTGTGTGTGTGAGAGTGTATATATGTGTGTGATAGAGAGAGTGCATGTGTGAGAGAGAGAGTGTATATGTATGTGTGAGCGAGTGTATATGTGTGTGAGAGAGTGTATATGTGTGTGTGAGAGAGTGTATATGTGTGTGTGTGAGAGTGTATATGTGTGTGTGTGAGAGAGTGTATATGTGTGTGAGAGAGAGTGTGTATATGTGTGTGTGTGAGAGTGAATATGTGTGTGTGTGAGAGAGTGTATATGTGTGTGAGAGAGAGAGTGCATATGTGTGTGTGTGAGAGTGTATATGTGTGTGTGAGAGAGTGTATATGCGTGTGTGTGAGAGAGGGTATATGTGTGTGAGAGAGAGTATGTGTGTGTGTGTGTGTGTGTGAGAGTGTATATGTGTGTCTGTGAGAGAGTGTATATGTGTGTGTGAGAGAGTGTATATGTGTGTGTGAGAGAGTGAGTGTATATGTGGGTGTGTATTAGAGAGTGTATGTGTGTGTGTGATAGAGTGTATATGTGTGTGTGAGAGAGTGTATATGTGTGTGTGTGAAAGAGTGTATATGTGTGTGTGTGAGAGAGTGTATATGTGTGTGTGAGAGAGTGTATATGTGTGTGTCAGAGAGTGTATATGTGTGTGAGAGAGTGTATATATGTGTGTATTAGAGAGTGTATGTGTGTGTGAGAGAGTGTATATGTGTGTGTGTGAGAGTGTATATGTGTGTGTGAGAGAGTGTATATGTGTGTGAGAGAGAGAATGTATATGTGTGTGTCAGAGTGTATATATGTGTGTATTAGAGAATGTATGTGTGTGTGAGAGAGTGTATATGTGTGTGTGAGATAGTGTATATGTGTGTGTGTGAGACAGTGTATATGTGTGTGTGAGAGAGTGTATATGTGTGTGTGTGAGAGTGTATATGTGTGTGTGTGAGAGTGTATATGTGTGTGTGTTAGAGAGTGTATGTGTGTGTGAGAGAGTGTATATGTGTGTGTGAGAGAGTGTATATGTGTGTGTGTGAGAGTGTATATGTGTGTGTGTGAGAGAGTGTATATGTGTGTGTGTGAGAGTGTATATGTATGTGTGAGAGAGTGTATATGTGTGTGAGAGAGAGAGTGTATATGTGTGTGTGATAGAGAGAGTGCATGTGTGAGAGAGAGAGTGTATATGTGTGTGTGAGAGAGTATATGTGTGTGTGAGAGAGTGTATATCGGTGTCTCTGAGAGAGTGTATGTGTGTGTGTGAGAGAGTGTATATGTGTGTGTGTGAGAGTGTATATGTGTGTGAGAGAGTGTATATGTGTGTGTGTGAGAGAGTGTATATGTGTGTGTGTGAGAGAGTGTATATGTCTGTGAGAGAGTGAGAGAGTGTATATGTGTGTGTCTGAGAGAGTGTATATGTGTGTGAGAGAGAGTGTATATGTGTGAGAGTGTGTATATGTGTGTGTGAGAGTCTATATGTGTGTGTGTGTTAGAGAGTGTATGTGTGTGTGAGAGAGTGTATATGTGTGTGTGAGAGAGTGTATATGTGTGTGTGTGAGAGTGTATATGTGTGTGTGTGAGAGAGTGTATATGTGTGTGCGAGAGAGTGTATATGTGTGTGTCAGAGAGTGTATATGTGTGTGAGAGAGAGAGTGTATATGTGTGTGTGAGAGTGTATATATGTGTGTATTAGAGAGTGTATGTGTGTGTGAGAGAGTGTATATGTGTGTGTGTATATGTGTGTGTGAGAGAGTGTATATGTGTGTGAGAGAGAGAGTGTATATGTGTGTGTGAGAGTGTATATATGTGTGTATCAGAGAGTGTATGTGTGTGTGAGAGAGTGTATATGTGTGTGTGAGATTGTGTATATATGTGTGTGTGACAGTGTATATGTGTGTGTGAGAGAGTGTATATGTGTGTGTGTGAGAGTGTATATGTGTGTGTGAGAGTGTATATGTGTGTGTATTAGAGAGTGTATGTGTGTGAGAGAGAGAGTGTATATGTGTGTGTGACAGAGAGAGTGAATGTGTGAGAGAGAGAGTGTATATGTGTGTGTGAGAGAGTATATGTGTGTGTGAGAGAGTGTATATGTGTGTGTGAGAGAGTGTATATGTGTGTGTGAGAGAGTGTATATCGGTGTCTCTGAGAGAGTGTATGTGTGTGTGTGAGAGAGTGTATATGTGTGTGTGTGAGAGTGTATATGTGTGTGTGTGAGAGAGTGTATATGTGTGTGAGAGAGAGAGAGTGTATATGTGTGTGTGTGAGAGAGTGTATATGTGTGTGTGTGAGAGTGTATATGTGTGTGTGAGAGAGTGTATATGTGTGAGAGAGAGAGTGTATATGTGTGAGAGAGAGTGTATATGTGTGTGTCTGAGAGAGTGTATATGTGTGTGAGAGAGAGTGTATATGTGTGAGAGAGAGAGTGTATATGTGTGTGTGAGAGTGTATATGTGTGTGTGTGTTAGAGAGTGTATGTGTGTGTGTGTGAGAGTGTATATGTGTGTGTGTGAGAGAGTGTATGTGTGTGTGTGAGAGAGTGTATATGTGTGTGAGAGACAGAGTGTATATGTGTGTGTGAGAGTGTATATGTGTGTGTGTGTTAGAGAGTGTATGTGTGTGTGAGAGAGTGTATATGTGTGTGTGTGAGAGTGTATATGTGTGTGTGTGAGAGAATGTATGTCTGTGTGTGAGAGAGTGTATATGTGTGTGAGAGAGAGTGTGTATATGTGTGTGTGAGAGTGTATATGTGTGTGTGTGAGAGTGTATATGTGTGTGTGAAAGAGTGTATATGTGTATGTGAGGGAGTGTATATGTGTGTGAGAGAGAGTGTATATGTGTGTGTGAGAGAGGGTATATGTGTGTGAGAGAGAGTATGTGTGTGTGTGTGTGAGAGTGTATATATGTGTGTGTGAGAGAGTGTATATGTGTGTGCGAGAGTGTGTATATGTGTGTGTGAGAGAGTGTATATGTGTGTGTGTGAGAGTGTATATGTGTGTGTGTGAGAGAGTGTATGTGTGTGAGAGAGAGTGTATATGTGTGTGTGTGAGAGTGTATATGTGTGTGTGAGAGTGTATATGTGTGTGTGAGGGAGTGCATATGTGTGTGTGAGAGAGTCTATATGTGTGTGTGTGTGAGAGAGTGTATGTGTGTGTGTGTGAGAGTGTATATGTGGGTGTGAGATTGTATATGTGTGTGTGAGAGAGTGTATATGTGTGTGTGAGGGAGTGTATATGTGTGTGAGAGAGAGTGTATATGTGTGTGTGAGAGAGGGTATATGTGTGTGAGAGAGAGTATGTGTGTGTGTGAAAGTGTATATATGTGTGTGTGAGAGAGTGTATATGTGTGAGAAGGAGAGTGTATATGTGTGAGAGAGAGTGTATATGTGTGTGTCTGAGAGAGTGTATATGTGTGTGAGAGAGAGTTATATGTGTGAGAGAGAGAGTGTATATGTGTGTGTGAGAATGTATATGTGTGTGTGTGTTAGAGAGTGTATGTGTGTGTGTGTGAGAGAGTGTATGTGTGTGTGTGAGAGAGTGTATATGTGTGTGAGAGACAGAGTGTATATGTGTGTGTGAGAGTGTATATGTGTGGGTGTGAGAGAGTGTATATGTGTGTGAGAGAGTGAGTGTATATGTGTGTGTGTGAGAGTCTATATGTGTGTGTGAGAGAGTGTATATGTGTGCGTGTGTGAGAGTATATATGTGTGTGTGAAAAAGTGTATGTGTGTGAGAGAGAGAGTGTATATGTGTGTGTGTGAGAGTGTATATGTGTGTATGTGAGAGAGTGTATATGTGGCGTGTGAGAGAGTGTATATGTGTGTGTGAGAGTGTATATGTGTGTGTGTGAGAGAGAGAGTGTATATATCTGTGTGAGAGAGTGTATATGTGTGTGAGAGAGAGAGTGTATATGTGTGTCTGTGAGAGTGTATATGTGTGAGTGATAGAGAGAGTGCATGTGTGTGTGTGAGGGTGTATATGTGTGTGTGAGAGTGATTGTATATGTGTGTGTGTGTGAGAGTGTATATGTGTGTGTGTGAGAGAGTGTATATGTGTGCGTGTGTGAGAGTGTATATGTGTGTGTGAGAGAGTGTATACGTGTGTGTGAGAGAGAGTGTATATGTGTGTGAGAGTGTATATGTGTGTATGTGAGAGAGTGTATATGTGTGTGTGAGAGAGTGTATATGTATGTGTGAGAGTGTATATGTGTGTGTGTGAGAGAGTGTATATGTGTGTGTGAGAGAGAGAGTGTATATATGTGTGTGAGAGAGTGTATATGTGTGTGTGCGAGAGAGTGTAAATGTGTGTGTGAGAGAGTGTATATGTGTGTGTGTGAGAGAGTGTATATGTGTGTGTCAGAGAGTGCATATGTGTGTGTGTGAGAGAGGGTATATGTGTGTGAGAGAGAGTATGTGTGTGTGTGTGTGAGAGTGTATATGTTTGTGTGTGAGAGAGTGTATATGTGTGTGTGAGAGAGAGACTGTATATATGTGTGTGAGAGAGTGTATATGTGTGTGATAGAGAGTGTATATGTCTGTGAGAGAGAGAGTGTATATGCGTGTGAGAGAGAGTATATATGTATGTGATAGAGAGTGTATATGTGTGTGAGAGAGTGTATATGTGTGTGTGAGAGTGTATGTGTGTGTGTGAGAGAGAGTGCATATGTGTGTGTGTGAGAGTGTATATGTGTGTGTGAGAGAGTGCATATGTGTGTGTGAGGGAGTGTATATGTGTGTGTCAGAGAGTGTATATGTTGGTGTGTGAGAGGGTATATGTGTGTGAGAGAGAGTATGTGTGTGAGAGTGTATATGTGTGTCTGTGAGAGAGTGTATATGTGTGTGTGAGAGAGTGTATATGTGTGTGTGAGAGAGTGTATATGTGTGTGAGAGTGTGAGTGTATATGTGTGTGTGTGAGAGTGTATATGTGTGTGTGTATTAGAGAGTGTATGTGTGTGTGTGATAGAGTGTATATGTGTCTGTGAGAGAGTCTATATATGTGTGTGAGAGTGTATATGTGTGTGTGAGAGAGTGTGTATGTGTGTGTGTGAGAGTGTATATGTGTGTGTTTGAGAGTGTATATGTGTGTGTGTTAGAGAGTGTATCTGTGTGTGCGAGCGTGTATATGTGTGTGTGAGAGAGTGTATATGTGTGTGTGTGAGAGTGTATATGTGTGTGTGAGAGAGTGTATATGTGTCTCTGAGAGAGTGTATGTGTGTGTGTGAGAGAGTGTATATGTGTGTGAGAGAGAATGTGTATATGCGTGTGTGAGAGTGTATATGTGTGTGTGTGAGAGTGTATATGTGTGTGTGAGAGAGTGTATATGTGTGTGTGAGGGAGTGTATATGTGTGTGTGAGAGAGTGTATATGTGTGTGTGTGAGAGAGGGTATATGTGTGTGAGAGATAGAGTGTATATGTGTGTGTGTGAGAGTGTATATGTGTGTGTGTGAGAGAGTGTATATGTGTGTGAGAGAGAGTGTATATGTGTGTGTGTGAGAGTGTATATGTGTGTGTGAGAGTGTATATGTGTGTGTGAGGGAGTGTATATGTGTGTGTGTGAGAGAGTGTATATGTGTGTGAGAGAGAGTGTATATGTGTGTGTGTGAGAGTGTATATGTGTGTGTGAGAGTGTATATGTGTGTGTGAGGGAGTGCATATGTGTGTGTGTGAGAGAGTGTATATGTGTGTGTGTGTGAGAGAGTGTATGTGTGTGTGTGTGAGAGTGTATATGTGGGTGTGAGATTGTATATGTGTGTGCGAGAGAGTGTATATGTGTGGGTGTGAGAGAGTGTATATGTGTTTGTGAGAGAGTGTATATGTGTGCGTGTGTGAGAGTGTATATGTGTGTGAGAGAGAGTGTATATGTGTGTGTGTGAGAGTGTATATCTGCGTATGTGAGAGAGTGTATATGTGTGTGTGAGAGAGTGTATATGTGTGTGTGAGAGTGTATATGTGTGTGTGTGAGAGAGAGAGTGTATATATGTGTGTGAGAGAGTGTATATGTGTGTGTGTGAGAGAGTGTATATGTGTGTGTGTGAGAGAGTGTATATGTGTCTGTGAGAGAGTGTATGTGTGTGTGTGTGAGAGTATATATGTGTGTGAGAGAGAGTGTATATGTGTGTGTATGAGAGTGAATATGTGTGTGATAGAGAGTGTATATGTCTGTGAGAGAGAGGGTGTATATGTGTGTGTGAGAGAGTATATATGTGTGTGTGAGAGAGTGTATATTGGTGTGTGTGAGAGTGTATATGTGTGTCTGTGAGAGTGTATATGTGTGAGTGATAGAGAGAGTGCATGTGTGAGAGAGAGAGAGTTTATATGTGTGTGTGAGAGAGTGTATATGTATGTGTGAGAGAGTGTATGTGTGTGTGTGTGAGAGTGTATATGTGTGTGTGAGAGAGTGTATATGTGTGTGAGAGAGTGTATATGTGTGTGTGTGAGAGAGTATGTGTGTGTGTGAGAGAGTGTATATGTGTGTGTGAGAGAGAGTGTATATGTGTGTGCGTGAGAGTATATATGTGTGTGTGAGAGTGTATATGTGTGTGAGAGAGAGTGTATATGTGTGTGTGAGAGAGTGTATATGTGTGAGAGAGAGAGAGTGTATATGTGTGTCTGTGAGAGTGTATCTGTGTGTGTGATAGAGAGAGTGCATGTGTGATAGAGAGAGTGTATATGTGTGTGTGTGAGAGTGTATATGTGTGTGTGTGAGAGGGTGTATGTGTGTGTGAGAGAGTGTATATGTGTGTGTGAGAGAGTGTATATGTGTGTGTGTGAGAGTGTATATGTGTGTGTGTGAGAGTGTATATGTGTGTGTGAGAGAGTGTATATGTGTGTGAGAGAGAGTGTATATGTGTGTGTGAGAGAGTGTATATGTGTGTCTGAGAGTGTATATGTGTGTGTGACAGAGTGTAAATGTGTGTGAGAGAGAGAGTGTATATGTGTGTGTGTGAGAGTGTATATGTGTGTGTGAGAGAGTATGTGTGTGTGTGTGAGAGTGTATATGTGTGTGTGAGAGAGTGTATATGTGTGTGTGAGAGAGAGAGTGTATATATGTGTATGAGAGAGTGTATATGTGTGTGATAGAGAGTGTATATATATATGTGAGAGAGAGAGTGTATATGCGTGTGAGAGAGAGTATATATGTGTGTGATAGAGAGTGTATATGTGTGTGAGAGAGTGTATATGTGTGTGTGAGAGTGTATGTGTGTGTGTGAGAGAGTGTATATGTGTGTGTGTGAGAGTGTATATGTGTGTGAGAAAGTGTATATGTGTGTGTGTGAGAGTGTATATATGTGTGTGATAGAGAGAGTGCATGTGTGAGAGAGAGAGTGTATATGTATGTGTGAGAGAGTGTATATGTGTGTGAGAGAGTGTATATGTGTGTGTGAGAGAGTGTTGTGTGTGTGAGAGTGTATAATGATTGTGTGTGTGTGAGAGAGTGTATATGTGTGTGAGAGAGAGAGTGCATATGTGTGTGTGTGAGAGTGTATATGTGTGTGAGAGCATATGTGTGTGAGGTGATGGTGTGAGTATGTGTGTGTCAGAGAGTGTATATGTGTGTGTGTGAGAGAGGGTATATGTGTGTGAGAGAGAGTATGTGTGTGTGTGTGTGTGTGTGAGAGTGTATATGTGTGTCTGTGAGAGAGTGTATATGTGTGTGTGAGAGAGTGTATATGTGTGTGTGAGAGAGTGTATATGTGTGTGAGAGAGTAAGTGTATGTGTGTGTGTGTGAGTGTGTATATGTGTGTGTGTATTAGTGAGTGTATGTGTGTGTGTGATAGAGTGTATATGTGTGTGTGAGAGAGTCTATATATGTGTGTGAGAGTGTATATGTGTGTGTGAGAGAGTGTATATGTGTGTGTGTGAGAGTGTATATGTGTGTGTGTGAGATTGTATATGTGTGTGTGTTAGAGAGTGTATCTGTGTGTGCGAGCATGTATATGTGTGTGTGAGAGAGTGTATATGTGTGTGTGTGAGAGTGTATATGTGTGTGTGAGGGAGTGTATATGTGTCTCTGAGAGAGTGTATGTGTGTGTGTGAGAGAGTGTATATGTGTGTGTGTGAGAGTGTATATGTGTGTGAGAGAGTGTATATGTGTGTGTGTGAGAGAGTGTATATGTGTGTGAGAGAGAGAGTGTATATGTGTGTGTGAGAGTGTATATGTGTGTGTGTCTTAGAGAGTGTATGTGTGTGTGTGAGAGTGTATATGTGTGTGTGTGAGAGTGTATGTGTGTGTGTGTGAGAGAGTGTATGTGTGTGTGTGTGAGAGAGTGTATATGTGTGTGAGAGAGAGTGTGTATATGCGTGTGTGAGAGTGTATATGTGTGTGTGTGAGAGTGTATATGTGTGTGTGAGAGAGTGTATATGTGTGTGTGAGGGAGTGTATATGTGTGTGTGAGAGAGTGTATATGTGTGTGTGTGAGAGAGGGTATATGTGTGTGAGAGAGAGAGTGTATATGTGTGTGTGTGAGAGTGTATATGTGTGTGTGTGAGAGAGTGTATATGTGTGTGAGAGAGAGTGTATATTGTGTGTGTGAGAGTGTATATGTGTGTGTGAGGGAGTGCATGTGTGTGTGTGAGAGAGTGTATATATGTGTGTGTGTGAGGAGTGTATGTGTGTGTGTGTGAGAGTGTGTATGTGGGTGTGAGATTGTATATGTGTGTGCGAGAGAGTGTATATGTGTGGGTGTGAGAGAGTGTATATGTGTGTGAGAGAGTAAGTGTATATGTGTGTGTGTGAGAGTGTATATGTGTGTGTGAGAGAGTGTATATGTGTGCGTGTGTGAGAGTGTATATGTGTGTGTGAGAGAGTGTATATGTGTGTGAGAGAGAAAGTGTATATGTGTGTGTGTGAGAGTGTATATGTGTGTATGTGAGAGAGTGTATATGTGTGTGTGAGAGAGTGTATATGTGTGTGTGAGAGTGTACATGTTTGTGTGTGTGTGAGAGAGTGTATATGTGTGTGTGTGAGAGAGTGTATATGTGTGAGTGTGAAAGAGTGTATATGTGTGTGTGTGAGAGAGTGTATATGTGTGTGTGAGAGAGTGTATATGTGTGTGTGTGAGAGAGTGTATATGTGTGTGTGAGAGAGTGTATATGTGTGTGTGTGAGAGTATATATGTGTGTGTGAGAGAGTGTATATGTGTGTGTAAGAGAGTGTATATGTGTGTGATAGAGAGTGTATATGTCTGTGAGAGAGAGAGTGTATATGTGTGTGTGAGAGACTATATGGGTGTGTGAGAGAGTGTATATGTGTGTGAGAGAGAGAGTGTATATGTGTGTCTGTGAGAGTGTATATGTGTGAGTGATAGAGAGAGTGCATGTGTGTGTGTGAGAGTGTATATGTGTGTGTGAGAGTGATTGTATATGTGTGTGTGAGAGAGTGTATATGTGTGCGTGTGTGAGAGTGTATATGTGTGTGTGAGAGAGTGTATATGTGTGTGTGAGAGAGAGTGTATGTGTGTGTGAGAGTGTATATGTGTGTATGTGAGAGAGTGTATATGTGTGTGTGAGAGAGTGTATATGCGTGTGTGTGAGAGAGGGTATATGTGTGTGAGAGAGAGTATGTGTGTGTGTGTGTGTGTGTGAGAGTGTATATGTGTGTCTGTGAGAGAGTGTATATGTGTGTGTGAGAGAGTGTATATGTGTGTGAGAGAGTGTATATGTGTGTGAGAGAGTGAGTTATATGTGTGTGTGTGAGAGTGTATATGTGGGTGTGTATTAGAGAGTGTATGTGTGTGTGTGATAGAGTGTATATGTGTGTGTGAGAGAGTCTATATATGTGTGTGAGAGTGTATATGTGTGTGTGAGAGAGTGTATATGTGTGTGTGTGAGAGTGTATATGTGTGTGTGTTAGAGAGTGTATATGTGTGTGCGAGCATGTATATGTGTGTGTGAGAGAGTGTATATGTGTGTGTGTGAGAGTGTATATGTGTGTGTGAGAGAGTGTATATGTGTCTCTGAGAGAGTGTATGTGTGTGTGTGAGAGAGTGTATATGTGTGTGTGTGAGAGTGTATATGTGTGTGAGAGAGTGTATATGTGTGTGTGTGAGAGAGTGTATATGTGTGTGAGAGAGAGAGTGTATATGTGTGTGTGAGAGTGTATATTTGTGTGTGTCTTAGAGAGTGTATATGTGTGTGCGTGAGAGAGTGTATATGTGTGTGTGTGAAAGAGTGTATATGTGTGTGTGTGAGAGAGTGTATATGTGTGTGTGAGAGAGTGTATATGTGTGTGTGTGAGAGTATATATGTGTGTGTGTGAGAGTGTATATGTGTGTGTAAGAGAGTGTATATGTGTGTGATAGAAAGTGTATATGTCTGTGAGAGAGAGAGTGTATATGTGTGTGTGAGAGACTGTATATGGGTGTGTGAGAGAGTGTATATGTGTGTGAGAGAGAGAGTGTATATGTGTGTCTGTGAGAGTGTATATGTGTGTGTGAGAGAGTGTATATGTGTGTGTGTGAGAGTGTATATGTGTGTGTGAGAGTGTATATGTGTGTGTGTTAGAGAGTGTATGTGTGTGTGAGAGAGTGTATATGTGTGTGTGAGAGAGTGTATATGTGTGTGTGTGAGAGAGTGTATATGTGTGTGTGTGAGAGTGTATATGTGTGTGTATTAGAGAGTGTATGTGTGTGAGAGAGAGAGTGTATATGTGTGTGTGATAGAGAGAGTGAATGTGTGAGAGAGAGAGTGTATATGTGTGTGTGAGAGTATATGTGTGTGTGAGAGAGTGTATATGTGTGTGTGAGAGAGTGTATATGTGTGTGTGAGAGAGTATATATCGGTGTCTCTGAGAGAGTGTATGTGTGTGTGTGAGAGAGTGTATATGTGTGTGTGAGAGAGTGTATATGTGTGTGTGTGAGAGAGTGTATATGTGTGTGAGAGAGAGAGAGAGTGTATATGTGTGTGTGTGAGAGAGTGTATATGTGTGTGTGTGAGAGTGTATATGTGTGTGTGAGAGAGTGTATATGTGTGAGAGAGAGAGTGTATATGTGTGAGAGAGAGTGTATATGTGTGTGTCTGAGAGAGTGTATATGTGTGTGAGAGAGAGTGTATATGTGTGAGAGAGAGAGTGTATATGTGTGTGTGAGAGTGTATATGTGTGTGTGTGTTAGAGAGTGTGTGTGTGTGAGAGTGTATATGTGTGTGTGTGAGAGAGTGTATGTGTGTGTGTGAGAGAGTGTATATGTGTGTGAGAGACAGAGTGTATATGTGTGTGTGAGAGTGTATGTGTGTGTGTGTGTTAGAGAGTGTATGTGTGTGTGAGAGAGTGTATATGTGTGTGTGTGAGAGTGTATATGTGTGTGTGTGAGAGAGTGTATGTGTGTGTGTGAGAGAGTGTATATGTGTGTGAGAGAGAGTGTGTATATGTGTGTGTGAGAGTGTATATGTGTGTGTGTGAGAGTGTATATGTGTGTGTGAGAGAGTGTATATGTGTGTGTGAGGGAGTGTATATGTGTGTGACGGAGAGTGTATATGTGTGTGTGAGAGAGGGTATATGTGTGTGAGAGAGAGTATGTGTGTGTGTGTGTGAGAGTGTATATATGTGTGTGTGAGAGAGTGTATATGTGTGTGCGAGAGAGTGTATATGTGTGTGTGAGAGAGTGTATATGTGTGTGAGAGAGAGACTGTATGTGTGTGTGTGTGAGAGTGTACATGTGTGTGAGAGAGAGAGTGTATATGTGTGTGTGTGAGAGTGTATATGTGTGTGTGTGAGAGAGTGTATATGTGTGTGAGAGAGAGTGTATATGTGTGTGTGTGAGAGTGTATATGTGTGTGAGAGTGTATATGTGTGTGTGAGGGAGTGCATATGTGTGTGTGAGAGAGTGTATATGTGTGTGTGTGTGAGAGAGTGTATGTGTGTGTGTGTGAGAGTGTATATGTGGGTGTGAGATTGTATATGTGTGTGTGAGAGAGTGTATATGTGTGTGTGAGGGAGTGTATATGTGTGTGAGAGAGAGTGTATATGTGTGTGTGAGAGAGGGTATATGTGTGTGAGAGAGAGTATGTGTGTGTGTGTGTGAAAGTGTATATATGTGTGTGTGAGAGAGTGTATATGTGTGAGAGAGAGAGTGTATATGTGTGAGAGAGAGTGTATATGTGTGTGTCTGAGAGAGTGTATATGTGTGTGAGAGAGAGTGTATATGTGTGAGAGAGAGAGTGTATATGTGTGTGTGAGAGTGTATATGTGTGTGTGTGTTAGAGAGTGTATGTGTGTGTGTGTGAGAGTGTATATGTGTGTGTGTGAGAGAGTGTATGTGTGTGTGTGAGAAATTGTATATGTGTGTGAGAGACAGAGTGTATATGTGTGTGTGAGAGTGAGTGTATATGTGTGTGTGAGAGAGTGTATATGTGTGTGTGAGAGAGTGTATATGTGTGCGTGTGTGAGAGTATATATGTGTGTGTGAAAAAGTGTATATGTGTGTGCGAGAGAGAGTGTATATGTGTGTGTGTGAGAGTGTATATGTGTGTATGTGAGAGAGTGTATATGTGTGTGTGAGAGAGTGTATATGTGTGTGTGAGAGTGTATATGTGTGTGTGTGAGAGAGAGAGTGTATATATCTGTGTGAGAGAGTGTATATGTGTGTGTGTGAGAGAGTGTATATGTGTGTGTGTGAAAGAGTGTATATGTGTGTGTGTGAGAGAGTGTATATGTGTGTGTGAGAGAGTGTATATGTGTGTGTGTGAGAGTATATATGTGTGTGTGAGAGAGTGTATATGTGTGTGTAAGAGAGTGTATATGTGTGTGATAGAGAGTGTATATGTCTGTGAGAGAGAGAGTGTATATGTGTGTGTGAGAGACTATATGGGTGTGTGAGAGAGTGTATCTGTGTGTGAGAGAGAGAGTGTATATGTGTGTCTGTGAGAGTGTATATGTGTGAGTGATAGAGAGAGTGCATGTGTGTGTGTGAGAGTGTATATGTGTGTGTGAGAGTGATTGTATATGTGTGTGTGAGAGAGTGTATATGTGTGCGTGTGTGAGAGTGTATATGTGTGTGTGAGAGAGTGTATATGTGTGTGTGAGAGAGAGTGTATGTGTGTGTGAGAGTGTATATGTGTGTATGTGAGAGAGTGTATATGTGTGTGTGAGAGAGTGTATATGCGTGTGTGTGAGAGAGGGTATATGTGTGTGAGAGAGAGTATGTGTGTGTGTGTGTGTGTGTGAGAGTGTATATGTGTGTCTGTGAGAGAGTGTATATGTGTGTGTGAGAGAGTGTATATGTGTGTGAGAGAGTGTATATGTGTGTGAGAGAGTGAGTGTATATGTGTGTGTGTGAGAGTGTATATGTGGGTGTGTATTAGAGAGTGTATGAGTGTGTGTGATAGAGTGTATATGTGTGTGTGAGAGAGTCTATATATGTGTGTGAGAGTGTATATGTGTGTGTGAGAGAGTGTATATGTGTGTGTGTGAGAGTGTATATGTGTGTGTGTTAGAGAGTGTATATGTGTGTGCGAGCATGTATATGTGTGTGTGAGAGAGTGTATATGTGTGTGTGTGAGAGTGTATATGTGTGTGTGAGAGAGTGTATATGTGTCTCTGAGAGAGTGTATGTGTGTGTGTGAGAGAGTGTATATGTGTGTGTGTGAGAGTGTATATGTGTGTGAGAGAGTGTATATGTGTGTGTGTGAGAGAGTGTATATGTGTGTGAGAGAGAGAGTGTATATGTGTGTGTGAGAGTGTATATGTGTGTGTGTCTTAGAGAGTGTATATGTGTGTGTGTGAGAGAGTGTATATGTGTGTGTGTGAAAGAGTATATATGTGTGTGTGTGAGAGTGTATATGTGTGTGTAAGAGAGTGTATATGTGTGTGATAGAAAGTGTATATGTCTGTGAGAGAGAGAGTGTATATGTGTGTGTGAGAGACTGTATATGGGTGTGTGAGAGAGTGTATATGTGTGTGAGAGAGAGAGTGTATATGTGTGTCTGTGAGAGTGTATATGTGTGAGTGATAGAGAGAGTGCATGTGTGTGTGTGAGAGTGTATATGTGTGTGTGAGAGTGTATATGTGTGTGTGAGGGAGTGTATATGTGTGTGTGTGAGAGAGTGTATATGTGTGTGTGTGAGAGTGTATATGTGTGTGTGAGTGTATATGTGTGTGTGAGGGAGTGCATATGTGTGTGTGTGAGAGAGTGTATATGTGTGTGTGTGTGAGAGAGTGTATGTGTGTGTGTGTGAGAGTGTATATGTGGGTGTGAGATTGTATATGTGTGTGCGAGAGAGTGTATATGTGTGGGTGTGAGAGAGTGTATATGTGTGTGAGAGAGTGAGTGTATATGTGTGTGTGTGAGAGTGTATATGTGTGTGTGAGAGAGTGTATATGTGTGCGTGTGTGAGAGTGTATATGTGTGTGTGAGAGAGTGTATATGTGTGTGTGTGAAAGAGTGTATATGTGTGTGTGTGAGAGAGTGTATATGTGTGTGTGAGAGAGTGTATATGTGTGTGTGTGAGAGTATATATGTGTGTGTGAGAGAGTGTATATGTGCGTGTAAGAGACTGTATATGTGTGTGATAGAGAGTGTATATGTCTGTGAGAGAGAGAGTGTATATGTGTGTGTGAGAGACTGTATATGGGTGTGTGAGAGAGTGTATATGTGTGTGTGAGAGAGTGTATATGTGTGTGAGAGTGTGAGTGTATATGTGTGTGTGTGAGAGTGTATATGTGTGTGTGTATTAGAGAGTGTATGTGTGTGTGTGATAGAGTGTATATGTGTCTGTGAGAGAGTCTATATATGTGTGTGAGAGTGTATATGTGTGTGTGAGAGAGTGTGTATGTGTGTGTGTGAGAGTGTATATGTGTGTGTTTGAGAGTGTATATGTGTGTGTGTTAGAGAGTGTATCTGTGTGTGCGAGCGTGTATATGTGTGTGTGAGAGAGTGTATATGTGTGTGTGTGAGAGTGTATATGTGTGTGTGAGAGAGTGTATATGTGTCTCTGAGAGAGTGTATGTGTGTGTGTGAGAGAGTGTATATGTGTGTGAGAGAGAATGTGTATATGCGTGTGTGAGAGTGTATATGTGTGTGTGTGAGAGTGTATATGTGTGTGTGAGAGAGTGTATATGTGTGTGTGAGGGAGTGTATATGTGTGTGTGAGAGAGTGTATATGTGTGTGTGTGAGAGAGGGTATATGTGTGTGAGAGATAGAGTGTATATGTGTGTGTGTGAGAGTGTATATGTGTGTGTGTGAGAGAGTGTATATGTGTGTGAGAGAGAGTGTATATGTGTGTGTGTGAGAGTGTATATGTGTGTGTGAGAGTGTATATGTGTGTGTGAGGGAGTGTATATGTGTGTGTGTGAGAGAGTGTATATGTGTGTGAGAGAGAGTGTATATGTGTGTGTGTGAGAGTGTATATGTGTGTGTGAGAGTGTATATGTGTGTGTGAGGGAGTGCATATGTGTGTGTGTGAGAGAGTGTATATATGTGTGTGTGTGAGAGAGTGTATGTGTGTGTGTGTGAGAGTGTATATGTGGGTGTGAGATTGTATATGTGTGTGCGAGAGAGTGTATATGTGTGGGTGTGAGAGAGTGTATATGTGTTTGTGAGAGAGTGTATATGTGTGCGTGTGTGAGAGTGTATATGTGTGTGAGAGAGAGTGTATATGTGTGTGTGTGAGAGTGTATATCTGCGTATGTGAGAGAGTGTATATGTGTGTGTGAGAGAGTGTATATGTGTGTGTGAGAGTGTATATGTGTGTGTGTGAGAGAGAGAGTGTATATATGTGTGTGAGAGAGTGTATATGTGTGTGTGTGAGAGAGTGTATATGTGTGTGTGTGAGAGAGTGTATATGTGTCTGTGAGAGAGTGTATGTGTGTGTGTGTGAGAGTATATATGTGTGTGAGAGAGAGTGTATATGTGTGTGTATGAGAGTGAATATGTGTGTGATAGAGAGTGTATATGTCTGTGAGAGAGAGGGTGTATATGTGTGTGTGAGAGAGTATATATGTGTGTGTGAGAGAGTGTATATTGGTGTGTGAGAGAGTGTATATGTGTGTCTGTGAGAGTGTATATGTGTGAGTGATAGAGAGAGTGCATGTGTGAGAGAGAGAGAGTTTATATGTGTGTGTGAGAGAGTGTATATGTATGTGTGAGAGAGTGTATGTGTGTGTGTGTGAGAGTGTATATGTGTGTGTGAGAGAGTGTATATGTGTGTGAGAGAGTGTATATGTGTGTGTGTGAGAGAGTATGTGTGTGTGTGAGAGAGTGTATATGTGTGTGTGTGAGAGAGTGTATATGTGTGTGCGTGAGAGTATATATGTGTGTGTGAGAGTGTATATGTGTGTGAGAGAGAGTGTATATGTGTGTGTGAGAGAGTGTATATGTGTGAGAGAGAGAGAGTGTATATGTGTGTCTGTGAGAGTGTATCTGTGTGTGTGATAGAGAGAGTGCATGTGTGATAGAGAGAGTGTATATGTGTGTGTGTGAGAGTGTATATGTGTGTGTGTGAGAGGGTGTATGTGTGTGTGAGAGAGTGTATATGTGTGTGTGAGAGAGTGTATATGTGTGTGTGTGAGAGTGTATATGTGTGTGTGTGAGAGTGTATATGTGTGTGTGAGAGAGTGTATATGTGTGTGAGAGAGAGTGTATATGTGTGTGTGAGAGAGTGTATATGTGTGTCTGAGAGTGTATATGTGTGTGTGACAGAGTGTAAATGTGTGTGAGAGAGAGAGTGTATATGTGTGTGTGTGAGAGTGTATATGTGTGTGTGAGAGAGTATGTGTGTGTGTGTGAGAGTGTATATGTGTGTGTGAGAGAGTGTATATGTGTGTGTGAGAGAGAGAGTGTATATATGTGTATGAGAGAGTGTATATGTGTGTGATAGAGAGTGTATATATATATGTGAGAGAGAGAGTGTATATGCGTGTGAGAGAGAGTATATATGTGTGTGATAGAGAGTGTATATGTGTGTGAGAGAGTGTATATGTGTGTGTGAGAGTGTATGTGTGTGTGTGAGAGAGTGTATATGTGTGTGTGTGAGAGTGTATATGTGTGTGAGAAAGTGTATATGTGTGTGTGTGAGAGTGTATATATGTGTGTGATAGAGAGAGTGCATGTGTGAGAGAGAGAGTGTATATGTATGTGTGAGAGAGTGTATATGTGTGTGAGAGAGTGTATATGTGTGTGTGAGAGAGTGTATATATGTGTGTGTGAGAGTGTATATGTGTGTGTGTGAGAGAGTGTATATGTGTGTGAGAGAGAGAGTGCATATGTGTGTGTGTGAGTGTGTATATGTGTGTGTGAGAGAGTGCATATGTGTGTGTGAGGGAGTGTATATGTGTGTGTCAGAGAGTGTATATGTGTGTGTGTGAGAGAGGGTATATGTGTGTGAGAGAGAGTATGTGTGTGTGTGTGTGTGTGTGTGAGAGTGTATATGTGTGTCTGTGAGAGAGTGTATATGTGTGTGTGAGAGAGTGTATATGTGTGTGTGAGAGAGTGTATATGTGTGTGAGAGAGTAAGTGTATATGTGTGTGTGTGAGTGTGTATATGTGTGTGTGTATTAGTGAGTGTATGTGTGTGTGTGATAGAGTGTATATGTGTGTGTGAGAGAGTCTATATATGTGTGTGAGAGTGTATATGTGTGTGTGAGAGAGTGTATATGTGTGTGTGTGAGAGTGTATATGTGTGTGTGTGAGATTGTATATGTGTGTGTGTTAGAGAGTGTATCTGTGTGTGCGAGCATGTATATGTGTGTGTGAGAGAGTGTATATGTGTGTGTGTGAGAGTGTATATGTGTGTGTGAGGGAGTGTATATGTGTCTCTGAGAGAGTGTATGTGTGTGTGTGAGAGAGTGTATATGTGTGTGTGTGAGAGTGTATATGTGTGTGAGAGAGTGTATATGTGTGTGTGTGAGAGAGTGTATATGTGTGTGAGAGAGAGTGTATATGTGTGTGTGAGAGTGTATATGTGTGTGTGTCTTAGAGAGTGTATGTGTGTGTGTGAGAGTGTATATGTGTGTGTGTGAGAGTGTATGTGTGTGTGTGTGAGAGAGTGTATGTGTGTGTGTGAGAGAGTGTATATGTGTGTGAGAGAGAGTGTGTATATGCGTGTGTGAGAGTGTATATGTGTGTGTGTGAGAGTGTATATGTGTGTGTGAGAGAGTGTATATGTGTGTGTGAGGGAGTGTATATGTGTGTGTGAGAGAGTGTATATGTGTGTGTGTGAGAGAGGGTATATGTGTGTGAGAGAGAGAGTGTATATGTGTGTGTGTGAGAGTGTATATGTGTGTGTGTGAGAGAGTGTATATGTGTGTGAGAGAGAGTGTATATTGTGTGTGTGAGAGTGTATATGTGTGTGTGAGGGAGTGCATGTGTGTGTGTGAGAGAGTGTATATATGTGTGTGTGTGAGAGAGTGTATGTGTGTGTGTGTGAGAGTGTGTATGTGGGTGTGAGATTGTATATGTGTGTGCGAGAGAGTGTATATGTGTGGGTGTGAGAGAGTGTATATGTGTGTGAGAGAGTAAGTGTATATGTGTGTGTGTGAGAGTGTATATGTGTGTGTGAGAGAGTGTATATGTGTGCGTGTGTGAGAGTGTATATGTGTGTGTGAGAGAGTGTATATGTGTGTGAGAGAGAAAGTGTATATGTGTGTGTGTGAGAGTGTATATGTGTGTATGTGAGAGAGTGTATATGTGTGTGTGAGAGAGTGTATATGTGTGTGTGAGAGTGTACATGTTTGTGTGTGTGTGAGAGAGTGTATATGTGTGTGTGTGAGAGAGTGTATATGTGTGAGTGTGAAAGAGTGTATATGTGTGTGTGTGAGAGAGTGTATATGTGTGTGTGAGAGAGTGTATATGTGTGTGTGTGAGAGAGTGTATATGTGTGTGTGAGAGAGTGTATATGTGTGTGTGTGAGAGTATATATGTGTGTGTGAGAGAGTGTATATGTGTGTGTAAGAGAGTGTATATGTGTGTGATAGAGAGTGTATATGTCTGTGAGAGAGAGAGTGTATATGTGTGTGTGAGAGACTATATGGGTGTGTGAGAGAGTGTATATGTGTGTGAGAGAGAGAGTGTATATGTGTGTCTGTGAGAGTGTATATGTGTGAGTGATAGAGAGAGTGCATGTGTGTGTGTGAGAGTGTATATGTGTGTGTGAGAGTGATTGTATATGTGTGTGTGAGAGAGTGTATATGTGTGCGTGTGTGAGAGTGTATATGTGTGTGTGAGAGAGTGTATATGTGTGTGTGAGAGAGAGTGTATGTGTGTGTGAGAGTGTATATGTGTGTATGTGAGAGAGTGTATATGTGTGTGTGAGAGAGTGTATATGCGTGTGTGTGAGAGAGGGTATATGTGTGTGAGAGAGAGTATGTGTGTGTGTGTGTGTGTGTGAGAGTGTATATGTGTGTCTGTGAGAGAGTGTATATGTGTGTGTGAGAGAGTGTATATGTGTGTGAGAGAGTGTATATGTGTGTGAGAGAGTGAGTTATATGTGTGTGTGTGAGAGTGTATATGTGGGTGTGTATTAGAGAGTGTATGTGTGTGTGTGATAGAGTGTATATGTGTGTGTGAGAGAGTCTATATATGTGTGTGAGAGTGTATATGTGTGTGTGAGAGAGTGTATATGTGTGTGTGTGAGAGTGTATATGTGTGTGTGTTAGAGAGTGTATATGTGTGTGCGAGCATGTATATGTGTGTGTGAGAGAGTGTATATGTGTGTGTGTGAGAGTGTATATGTGTGTGTGAGAGAGTGTATATGTGTCTCTGAGAGAGTGTATGTGTGTGTGTGAGAGAGTGTATATGTGTGTGTGTGAGAGTGTATATGTGTGTGAGAGAGTGTATATGTGTGTGTGTGAGAGAGTGTATATGTGTGTGAGAGAGAGAGTGTATATGTGTGTGTGAGAGTGTATATTTGTGTGTGTCTTAGAGAGTGTATATGTGTGTGCGTGAGAGAGTGTATATGTGTGTGTGTGAAAGAGTGTATATGTGTGTGTGTGAGAGAGTGTATATGTGTGTGTGAGAGAGTGTATATGTGTGTGTGTGAGAGTATATATGTGTGTGTGTGAGAGTGTATATGTGTGTGTAAGAGAGTGTATATGTGTGTGATAGAAAGTGTATATGTCTGTGAGAGAGAGAGTGTATATGTGTGTGTGAGAGACTGTATATGGGTGTGTGAGAGAGTGTATATGTGTGTGAGAGAGAGAGTGTATATGTGTGTCTGTGAGAGTGTATATGTGTGTGTGAGAGAGTGTATATGTGTGTGTGTGAGAGTGTATATGTGTGTGTGAGAGTGTATATGTGTGTGTGTTAGAGAGTGTATGTGTGTGTGAGAGAGTGTATATGTGTGTGTGAGAGAGTGTATATGTGTGTGTGTGAGAGAGTGTATATGTGTGTGTGTGAGAGTGTATATGTGTGTGTATTAGAGAGTGTATGTGTGTGAGAGAGAGAGTGTATATGTGTGTGTGATAGAGAGAGTGAATGTGTGAGAGAGAGAGTGTATATGTGTGTGTGAGAGTATATGTGTGTGTGAGAGAGTGTATATGTGTGTGTGAGAGAGTGTATATGTGTGTGTGAGAGAGTATATATCGGTGTCTCTGAGAGAGTGTATGTGTGTGTGTGAGAGAGTGTATATGTGTGTGTGGGAGAGTGTATATGTGTGTGTGTGAGAGAGTGTATATGTGTGTGAGAGAGAGAGAGAGTGTATATGTGTGTGTGTGAGAGAGTGTATATGTGTGTGTGTGAGAGTGTATATGTGTGTGTGAGAGAGTGTATATGTGTGAGAGAGAGAGTGTATATGTGTGAGAGAGAGTGTATATGTGTGTGTCTGAGAGAGTGTATATGTGTGTGAGAGAGAGTGTATATGTGTGAGAGAGAGAGTGTATATGTGTGTGTGAGAGTGTATATGTGTGTGTGTGTTAGAGAGTGTGTGTGTGTGAGAGTGTATATGTGTGTGTGTGAGAGAGTGTATGTGTGTGTGTGAGAGAGTGTATATGTGTGTGAGAGACAGAGTGTATATGTGTGTGTGAGAGTGTATGTGTGTGTGTGTGTTAGAGAGTGTATGTGTGTGTGAGAGAGTGTATATGTGTGTGTGTGAGAGTGTATATGTGTGTGTGTGAGAGAGTGTATGTGTGTGTGTGAGAGAGTGTATATGTGTGTGAGAGAGAGTGTGTATATGTGTGTGTGAGAGTGTATATGTGTGTGTGTGAGAGTGTATATGTGTGTGTGAGAGAGTGTATATGTGTGTGTGAGGGAGTGTATATGTGTGTGACGGAGAGTGTATATGTGTGTGTGAGAGAGGGTATATGTGTGTGAGAGAGAGTATGTGTGTGTGTGTGTGAGAGTGTATATATGTGTGTGTGAGAGAGTGTATATGTGTGTGCGAGAGAGTGTATATGTGTGTGTGAGAGAGTGTATATGTGTGTGAGAGAGAGACTGTATGTGTGTGTGTGTGAGAGTGTACATGTGTGTGAGAGAGAGAGTGTATATGTGTGTGTGTGAGAGTGTATATGTGTGTGTGTGAGAGAGTGTATATGTGTGTGAGAGAGAGTGTATATGTGTGTGTGTGAGAGTGTATATGTGTGTGAGAGTGTATATGTGTGTGTGAGGGAGTGCATATGTGTGTGTGAGAGAGTGTATATGTGTGTGTGTGTGAGAGAGTGTATGTGTGTGTGTGTGAGAGTGTATATGTGGGTGTGAGATTGTATATGTGTGTGTGAGAGAGTGTATATGTGTGTGTGAGGGAGTGTATATGTGTGTGAGAGAGAGTGTATATGTGTGTGTGAGAGAGGGTATATGTGTGTGAGAGAGAGTATGTGTGTGTGTGTGTGAAAGTGTATATATGTGTGTGTGAGAGAGTGTATATGTGTGAGAGAGAGAGTGTATATGTGTGAGAGAGAGTGTATATGTGTGTGTCTGAGAGAGTGTATATGTGTGTGAGAGAGAGTGTATATGTGTGAGAGAGAGAGTGTATATGTGTGTGTAAGAGTGTATATGTGTGTGTGTGTTAGAGAGTGTATGTGTGTGTGTGTGAGAGTGTATATGTGTGTGTGTGAGAGAGTGTATGTGTGTGTGTGAGAAATTGTATATGTGTGTGAGAGACAGAGTGTATATGTGTGTGTGAGAGTGAGTGTATATGTGTGTGTGAGAGAGTGTATATGTGTGTGTGAGAGAGTGTATATGTGTGCGTGTGTGAGAGTATATATGTGTGTGTGAAAAAGTGTATATGTGTGTGCGAGAGAGAGTGTATATGTGTGTGTGTGAGAGTGTATATGTGTGTATGTGAGAGAGTGTATATGTGTGTGTGAGAGAGTGTATATGTGTGTGTGAGAGTGTATATGTGTGTGTGTGAGAGAGAGAGTGTATATATCTGTGTGAGAGAGTGTATATGTGTGTGTGTGAGAGAGTGTATATGTGTGTGTGTGAAAGAGTGTATATGTGTGTGTGTGAGAGAGTGTATATGTGTGTGTGAGAGAGTGTATATGTGTGTGTGTGAGAGTATATATGTGTGTGTGAGAGAGTGTATATGTGTGTGTAAGAGAGTGTATATGTGTGTGATAGAGAGTGTATATGTCTGTGAGAGAGAGAGTGTATATGTGTGTGTGAGAGACTATATGGGTGTGTGAGAGAGTGTATCTGTGTGTGAGAGAGAGAGTGTATATGTGTGTCTGTGAGAGTGTATATGTGTGAGTGATAGAGAGAGTGCATGTGTGTGTGTGAGAGTGTATATGTGTGTGTGAGAGTGATTGTATATGTGTGTGTGAGAGAGTGTATATGTGTGCGTGTGTGAGAGTGTATATGTGTGTGTGAGAGAGTGTATATGTGTGTGTGAGAGAGAGTGTATGTGTGTGTGAGAGTGTATATGTGTGTATGTGAGAGAGTGTATATGTGTGTGTGAGAGAGTGTATATGCGTGTGTGTGAGAGAGGGTATATGTGTGTGAGAGAGAGTATGTGTGTGTGTGTGTGTGTGTGAGAGTGTATATGTGTGTCTGTGAGAGAGTGTATATGTGTGTGTGAGAGAGTGTATATGTGTGTGAGAGAGTGTATATGTGTGTGAGAGAGTGAGTGTATATGTGTGTGTGTGAGAGTGTATATGTGGGTGTGTATTAGAGAGTGTATGTGTGTGTGTGATAGAGTGTATATGTGTGTGTGAGAGAGTCTATATATGTGTGTGAGAGTGTATATGTGTGTGTGAGAGAGTGTATATGTGTGTGTGTGAGAGTGTATATGTGTGTGTGTTAGAGAGTGTATATGTGTGTGCGAGCATGTATATGTGTGTGTGAGAGAGTGTATATGTGTGTGTGTGAGAGTGTATATGTGTGTGTGAGAGAGTGTATATGTGTCTCTGAGAGAGTGTATGTGTGTGTGTGAGAGAGTGTATATGTGTGTGTGTGAGAGTGTATATGTGTGTGAGAGAGTGTATATGTGTGTGTGTGAGAGAGTGTATATGTGTGTGAGAGAGAGAGTGTATATGTGTGTGTGAGAGTGTATATGTGTGTGTGTCTTAGAGAGTGTATATGTGTGTGTGTGAGAGAGTGTATATGTGTGTGTGTGAAAGAGTATATATGTGTGTGTGTGAGAGTGTATATGTGTGTGTAAGAGAGTGTATATGTGTGTGATAGAAAGTGTATATGTCTGTGAGAGAGAGAGTGTATATGTGTGTGTGAGAGACTGTATATGGGTGTGTGAGAGAGTGTATATGTGTGTGAGAGAGAGAGTGTATATGTGTGTCTGTGAGAGTGTATATGTGTGAGTGATAGAGAGAGTGCATGTGTGTGTGTGAGAGTGTATATGTGTGTGTGAGAGTGTATATGTGTGTGTGAGGGAGTGTATATGTGTGTGTGTGAGAGAGTGTATATGTGTGTGTGTGAGAGTGTATATGTGTGTGTGAGTGTATATGTGTGTGTGAGGGAGTGCATATGTGTGTGTGTGAGAGAGTGTATATGTGTGTGTGTGTGAGAGAGTGTATGTGTGTGTGTGTGAGAGTGTATATGTGGGTGTGAGATTGTATATGTGTGTGCGAGAGAGTGTATATGTGTGGGTGTGAGAGAGTGTATATGTGTGTGAGAGAGTGAGTGTATATGTGTGTGTGTGAGAGTGTATATGTGTGTGTGAGAGAGTGTATATGTGTGCGTGTGTGAGAGTGTATATGTGTGTGTGAGAGAGTGTATATGTGTGTGTGTGAAAGAGTGTATATGTGTGTGTGTGAGAGAGTGTATATGTGTGTGTGAGAGAGTGTATATGTGTGTGTGTGAGAGTATATATGTGTGTGTGAGAGAGTGTATATGTGCGTGTAAGAGAGTGTATATGTGTGTGATAGAGAGTGTATATGTCTGTGAGAGAGAGAGTGTATATGTGTGTGTGAGAGACTGTATATGGGTGTGTGAGAGAGTGTATATGTGTGTGAGAGAGAGAGTGTATATGTGTGTCTGTGAGAGTGTATATGTGTGAGTGATAGAGAGAGTGCATGTGTGTGTGTGAGAGTGTATATGTGTGTGTGAGAGTGATTGTATATGTGTGTGTGTGAGAGTGTATATGTGTGTGTGTGAGAGAGTGTATATGTGTGCGTGTCTGAGAGTGTATATGTGTGTGTGAGAGAGTGTATATGTGTGTGTGAGAGAGAGTGTATATGTGTGTGGGAGTGTATATGTGTGTATGTGAGAGAATGTATATGTGTGTGTGAGAGTGTATATGTGTGTGTGTGAGAGAGTGTATATGTGTGTGTGAGAGAGAGAGTGTATATATGTGTGTGAGAGAGTGTATATGTGTGTGTGAGAGAGAGTGTAAATGTGTGTGAGAGAGAGTGTATATGTGTGTGTGAGAGAGTGTATATGTGTGTGTGAGAGTGTATATGTGTGTGTGAGAGAGTGTAAATGTGTGTGAGAGAGAGAGTGTATATGTGTGTGTGTGAGAGTGTATATGTGTGTGTGAGAGAGTGTATATGTGTGTGTGAGTGTGTGTATATGTGTGTGAGAGAGTGTATATGTGTGTGTGTGAGCGAGTGTATATATGTGTGAGAGAGTGTATATGTGTGTGTGTGAGAGTGTATATGTATGTGTGTGAGAGTGTATATGTGTGTGTGTGAGAGTGTATATGTGTGTGTGAGAGAGTTATGTGTGTGTGAGAGAGTGTACATGTGTGTGTGTGAGAGAGTATATGTGTGTGTGAGAGAGTATATGTGTGTGTGAGAGAGTGTATATGTGTGTGAGAGAGAATGTATATCTGTGTCTCTGAGAGAGTGTATGTGTGTGTGTGGGAGTGTATATGTGTGTGAGAGAGTGTATATGTGTGTGTGTGAGAGTGTATATGTGTGTGTGTGAGAGAGTGTATATGTGTGTGAGAGAGAGTGTATATGTGTGTGTGTGAGAGTGGATATTTGTGTGTGATAGAGAGAGTGTATATGTGTGTGTGAGAGAGTGTATATGTGTGTGTGTGAGAGTGTATATGTGTGTGTGTGAGAGTGTATATGTGTGTGTGTTAGAGAGTGTATATGTGTGTGCGAGCATGTATATGTGTGTGTGAGAGAGTGTATATGTGTGTGTGTGAGAGTGTATATGTGTGTGTGAGAGAGTGTATATGTGTCTCTGAGAGAGTGTATGTGTGTATGTGAGAGAGTGTATATGTGTGTGTGTGAGAGTGTATATGTGTGTGAGAGAGTGTATATGTGTGTGTGTGAGAGAGTGTATATGTGTGTGAGAGAGAGAGTGTATATGTGTGTGTGAGAGTGTATATGTGTGTGTGTCTTAGAGAGTGTATGTGTGTGTGTGAGAGTGTATATGTGTGTGTGTGAGAGTGTATGTGTGTGTGTGTGAGAGAGTGTATGTGTGTGTGTGAGAGAGTGTATATGTGTGTGAGAGAGAGTGTGTATATGCGTGTGTGAGAGTGTATATGTGTGTGTGTGAGAGTGTCTATGTGTGTGTGAGAGTGTATATGTGTGTGTGAGGGAGTGTATATGTGTGTGTGTGAGAGAGTGTATATGTGTGTGAGAGAGAGTGTATATGTGTGTGTGTGAGAGTGTATATGTGTGTGTGAGAGTGTATATGTGTGTGTGAGGGAGTGCATATGTGTGTGTGTGAGAGAGTGTATATGTGTGTGTGTGTGAGAGAGTGTATGTGTGTGTGCGTGAGAGTGTATATGTGGGTGTGAGATTGTATATGTGTGTGCGAGAGAGTGTATATGTGTGGGTGTGAGAGAGTGTATATGTGTGTGAGAGAGTAAGTGTATATGTGTGTGTGTGAAAGTGTATATGTGTGTGTGAGAGAGTGTATATGTGTGCGTGTGTGAGAGTGTATATGTGTGTGTGAGAGAGTGTATATGTGTGTGAGAGAGAGAGTGTATATGTGTGTGTGTGAGAGTGTATATGTGTGTATGTGAGAGAGTGTATATGTGTGTGTGAGAGAGTGTATATGTGTGTGTGAGTGTGTATATGTGTGTGTGTGAGAGAGAGAGTGTATATATGTGTGTGAGAGAGTGTATATGTGTGTGTGTGAGAGAGTGTATATGTGTGTGTGTGAAAGAGTGTATATGTGTGTGTGTGAGAGAGTGTATATGTGTGTGTGAGAGAGTGTATATGTGTGTGTGTGAGAGTATATATGTGTGTGTGTGAGAGTGTATATGTGTGTGTAAGAGAGTGTATATGTGTGTGATAGAAAGTGTATATGTCTGTGAGAGAGAGAGAGTGTATATGTGTGTGTGAGAGACTGTATATGGGTGTGTGAGAGAGTGTATATGTGTGTGAGAGAGAGAGTGTATATGTGTGTCTGTGAGAGTGTATATGTGTGAGTGATAGAGAGAGTGCATGTGTGTGTGTGAGAGTGTATATGTGTGTGTGAGAGTGTATATGTGTGTGTGAGGGAGTGTATATGTGTGTGTGTGAGAGAGTGTATATGTGTGTGTGTGAGAGTATATGTGTGTGTGAGTGTATATGTGTGTGTGAGGGAGTGCATATGTGTGTGTGTGAGAGAGTGTATATGTGTGTGTGTGTGAGAGAGTGTATGTGTGTGTGTGTGAGAGTGTATGTGTGGGTGTGAGATTGTATATGTGTGTGCGAGAGAGTGTATATGTGTGGGTGTGAGAGAGTGTATATGTGTGTGAGAGAGTGAGTGTATATGTGTGTGTGTGAGAGTGTATATGTGTGTGTGAGAGACTGTATATGTGTGCGTGTGTGAGAGTGTATATGTGTGTGTGAGAGAGTGTATATGTGTGTGTGTGAAAGAGTGTATATGTGTGTGTGAGAGAGAGTGTATATGTGTGTGTGAGAGAGTGTATATGTGTGTGTGTGAGAGTATATATGTGTGTGTGAGAGAGTGTATATGTGCGTGTAAGAGAGTGTATATGTGTGTGATAGAGAGTGTATATGTCTGTGAGAGAGAGAGTGTATATGTGTGTGTGAGAGACTGTATATGGGTGTGTGAGAGAGTGTATATGTGTGTGAGAGAGAGAGTGTATATGTGTGTCTGTGAGAGTGTATATGTGTGAGTGATAGAGAGAGTGCATGTGTGTGTGTGAGAGTGTATATGTGTGTGTGAGAGTGATTGTATATGTGTGTGTGTGAGAGTGTATATGTGTGTGTGTGAGAGAGTGTATATGTGTGCGTGTGTGAGAGTGTATATGTGTGTGTGAGAGAGTGTATATGTGTGTGTGAGAGAGAGTGTATATGTGTGTGAGAGTGTATATGTGTGTATGTGAGAGAATGTATATGTGTGTGTGAGAGTGTATATGTGTGTGTGTGAGAGAGTGTATATGTGTGTGTGAGAGAGAGAGTGTATATATGTGTGTGAGAGAGTGTATATGTGTGTGTGAGAGAGTGTAAATGTGTGTGAGAGAGAGTGTATATGTGTGTGTGAGAGAGTGTATATGTGTGTGTGAGAGTGTATATGTGTGTGTGAGAGAGTGTAAATGTGTGTGAGAGAGAGAGTGTATATGTGTGTGTGTGAGAGTGTATATGTGTGTGTGAGAGAGTGTATATGTGTGTGTGAGTGTGTGTATATGTGTGTGAGAGAGTGTATATGTGTGTGTCTGAGCGAGTGTATATGTGTGTGAGAGAGTGTATGTGTGTGTGTGTGTGCGAGTGTATATGTGTGTGTGTGAGAGAGTGTATATATGTGTGAGAGAGTGTATATGTGTGTGTGTGAGAGTGTATATGTATGTGTGTGAGAGTGTATATGTGTGTGTGTGAGAGTGTATATGTGTGTGTGAGAGAGTTATGTGTGTGTGAGAGAGTGTATATGTGTGTGTGTGTGATAGAGTATATGTGTGTGTGAGAGAGTTTATGTGTGTGTGAGAGAGTGTATATGTGTGTGAGAGAGAGTGTATATCTGTGTCTCTGAGAGAGTGTATGTGTGTGTGTGAGAGAGTGTATATGTGTGTGTGTGAGAGTGTATATGTGTGTTGTGAGAGAGTGTATATGTGTGTGTGTGAGAGTGTATATGTGTGTGTGTGAGAGAGTGTATATGTGTGTGAGAGAGAGTGTATATGTGTGTGTGTGAGAGTGGATATTGGTGTGTGATAGAGAGAGTGTATATGTGTGTGTGAGAGAGTGTATATGTGTGTCTCAGAGAGTGTATGTGTGTGTGTGAGAGAGTGTATATGTGTGTGTGTGAGAGTGTATATGTGTGTGTGTGAGAGTGTATATGTGTGTGTGTGAGAGAGTATATGTGTGTGTGTGAGAGAGTGTATATGTGTGTGTGTGAGAGAGTGTATATGTGTGTGTGTGAGAGAGTGTATGTGTGTGTGTGTGAGAGAGTGTATATGTGTGTGTGAGAGAGAGAGAGTGTATATGTGTGTGTGAGAGAGTGTATATGCGTGTGTGAGAGAGTGTATATGTGTGAGAGAGAGTGTATATGTGTGAGAGAGAGTGTATATGTGTGTGAGAGAGTGTAAATGTGTGTGAGAGAGAGTGTATATGTGTGTGAAAGAGAGTGTATATGTGTGTGTGTGTTAGAGAGTGTATATGTGTGTGTGTGAGAGTGTATGTGTGTGTGTGTGAGAGAGTGTATGTGTGTGTGTGAGAGAGTGTATATGTGTGTGAGAGAGAGCGTGTATATGTGTGTGTGAGAGTGTATATGTGTGTGTGTGTTAGAGAGTGTATGTGTGTGTGAGACAGTGTATATGTGTGTGTGTGAGAGTGTATATGTGTGTGTGTGAGTGAGTGTATGTGTGTGTGAGAGAGTGTATATGTGTGTGAGAGAGAGTGTATATGTGTGTGTGTGAGAGTGTATATGTGTGTGTGTGAGAGTGTATATGTGTGTGTGAGAGATTGTATATCTGTGTGTGAGGGAGTGTATATGTGTGTGTGAGAAAGTGTATATGTGTGTGTGTGAGAGGGTATATGTGTGTGAGAGAGAGTATGTGTGTGTGTGTGTGAGAGTGTATATGTGTGTGAGAAAGTGTATATGTGTGTGTGTGAGAGTGTATATGTGTGTGTGATAGAGAGAGTACATGTGTGAGAGAGAGAGTGTATATGTATGTGTGAGAGAGTGTATATGTGTGTGAGAGAGTGTATATGTGTCTGTGAGAGAGAGTGCATATGTGTATGTGTGAGAGTGTATATGTGTGTGTGAGAGAGTGCATATGTGTGTGTGAGGGAGTGTATATGTGTGTGTGTGAGAGTGTATATGTGTGTGTTTGAGAGTGTATATGTGTGTGAGAGAGGGTATATGTGTGTGAGAGAGAGTATGTGTGTGTGTGTGTATGTGAGAGTGTATATGTGTGTCTGTGAGAGAGTGTATATGTGTGTGTGAGAGAGTGTATATGTGTGTGTGAGAGAGTGTATATGTGTGTGAGTGTGTGAGTGTATATGTGTGTGTGTGAGAGTGTATATGTGTGTGTGTATTAGAGAGTGTATGTGTGTGTGTGATAGAGTGTATATGTGTCTGTGAGAGAGTCTATATATGTGTGTGAGAGTGTATATGTGTGTGTGAGAGAGTGTATATGTGTGTGTGTGAGAGTGTATATGTGTGTATTTGAGAGTGTATATGTGTGTGTGTTAGAGAGTGTATCTGTGTGTGCGCGCGTGTATATGTGTGTGTGAGAGAGTGTATATGTGTGTGTGTGAGAGTGTATATGTGTGTGTGAGAGAGTGTATATGTGTCTCTGTGAGAGTGTATGTGTGTGTGTGAGAGAGTGTATATGTGTGTGTGTGAGAGTGTATATGTGTGTGAGAAAGTGTATATGTGTGTGTGTGAGAGTGTATATGTGTGTGTGTGAGAGAGTGTATATGTGTGTGAGAGAGTGTATATGTGTGTGTGTGAGAGTGTATATGTGTGTGTGATAGAGAGAGTGCATGTGTGAGAGAGAGAGTGTATATGTGTGTGTGAGAGTGTATATGTGTGTGTGTCTTAGAGAGTGTATGTGTGTGTGTGAGAGTGTATATGTGTGTGTGTGAGAGTGTATGTGTGTGTGTGTGAGAGAGTGTATGTGTGTGTGAGAGAGTGTATATGTGTGTGAGAGAGAGTGTGTATATGCGTGTGTGAGAGTGTATATGTGTGTGTGTGAGAGTGTATATGTGTGTGTGAGAGAGTGTATATGTGTGTGTGAGGGAGTGTATATGTGTGTGTGAGAGAGTGTATATGTGTGTGTGTGAGAGAGGGTATATGTGTGTGAGAGAGAGAGTGTATATGTGTGTGTGTGAGAGTGTATATGTGTGTGTGTGAGAGAGTGTATATGTGTGTGAGAGAGAGTGTATATGTGTGTGTGTGAGAGTGTATATGTGTGTGTGAGAGTGTATATGCGTGTGTGAGGGAGTGCATATGTGTGTGTGTGTGAGAGTGTATATGTGGGTGTGAGATTGTATATGTGTGTGCGAGAGAGTGTATATGTGGGGGTGTGAGAGAGTGTATATGTGTGTGAGAGAGTGAGTGTATATGTGTGTGTGTGAGAGTGTATATGTGTTTGTGAGAGAGTGTATATGTGTGCGTGTGTGAGAGTGTATATGTGTGTGAGAGAGTGTATATGTGTGTGAGAGAGAGAGTGTATATGTGTGTGTGTGAGAGTGTATATCTGCGTATGTGAGAGAGTGTATATGTGGGTGTGAGAGTGTATATGTGTGTGCGAGAGAGTGTATATGTGTGGGTGTGAGAGAGTGTATATGTGTGTGAGAGAGTGATTGTATATGTGTGTGTGTGAGAGTGTATATGTGTGTGTGTGAGAGAGTGTATATGTGTGCGTGTGTGAGAGTGTATATATGTGTGTGAGAGAGTGTATATGTGTGTGTGAGAGAGAGTGTATATGTGTGTGAGAGTGTATATGTGTGTATGTGAGAGAGTGTATATGTGTGTGTGAGAGAGTGTATATGTGTGTGTGAGAGTGTATATGTGTGTGTGTGAGAGAGTGTATATGTGTGTGTGAGAGAGAGAGTGTATATATGTGTGTGAGAGAGTGTATATGTGTGTGTGTGAGAGAGTGTAAATGTGTGTGTGAGAGAGTGTATATGTGTGTGTGTGAGAGAATGTATATGTGTGTGTCAGAGAGTGTATATGTGTGTGTGAGAGAGTATATATGTGTGCGTGAGAGAGTGTATATGTGTGTGATAGAGAGTGTATATGTCTGTGAGAGAGAGAGTGTATATGCGTGTGAGAGAGAGTATATATGTGTGTGTGAGAGAGTGTATATGTGTGTGTGTGAGAGAGTGTATATGTGTGTGTGTGTGAGAGTGTATATGTGTGTGAGAAAGTGTATATGTGTGTGTGTGAGAGTGTATATGTGTGTGTGATAGAAAGAGTGCATGTGTGAGAGAGAGAGTGTATATGTATGTGTGAGAGAGTGTATATGTGTGTGAGAGAGTGTATATGTGTGTGTGAGAGTGTGTATATGTGTGAGAGAGAGAGTGTATATGTGTGGGTGAGAGAGTGTATATGTGTGTGTGTGAGTGTATATGTGTGTGTGAGAGAGTATATATGTGTGTGTGAGAGAGTGTATATGTGTGTGTGAGAGAATGTATATGTGTGTGATAGAGAGTGTATATGTGTGTGTGAGAGAGTGTATATGTGTGTGAGAGAGAGTGTATATGTGTGTCTGTGAGAGTGTATATGTGTGTGTGATAGAAAGAGTGCATGTGTGAGAGAGAGTGTATATGTGTGTGTGAGAGAGTGTATATGTGTGGGTGAGAGAGTGTATATGTGTGTGTGTGAGAGTGTATATGTGTGTGTGAGAGAGTATATATGTGTGTGTGAGAGAGTGTATATGTGTGTGTGAGAGAATGTATATGTGTGTGATAGAGAGTGTATATGTGTGTGTGAGAGAGTGTATATGTGTGTGAGAGAGAGTGTATATGTGTGTGAAAGAGAGTGTATATGTGTGTGTGTGTTAGAGAGTGTATATGTGTGTGTGTGAGAGTGTATGTGTGTGTGTGTGAGAGAGTGTATGTGTGTGTGTGAGAGAGTGTATATGTGTGTGAGAGAGAGCGTGTATATGTGTGTGTGAGAGTGTATATGTGTGTGTGTTAGAGAGTGTATGTGTGTGTGAGACAGTGTATATGTGTGTGTGTGAGAGTGTATATGTGTGTGTGTGAGTGAGTGTATGTGTGTGTGAGAGAGTGTATATGTGTGTGTGAGAGAGTGTATATGTGTCTGTGTGAGAGAGTGTATATGTGTGTGCGAGTGAGTGTATATGTGTGTGCGAGAGAGTGTATATGTGTGTGTGAAAGAGTGTATATGTGTGTGTGTGAGAGAGTGTATATGTGTGTGAGAGAGAGTGTATATGTGTGTGTGTCTGAGAGTGTATATGTGTGTGTGAGGGAGTGCATATGTGTGTGTGAGAGAGTGTATATGTGTGTGTGTGTGAGAGAGTGTATGTGTGTGTGTGTGAGAGTGTATATGTGGGTGTGAGAGTGTATATGTGTGTGCGAGAGAGTGTATATGTGTGGGTGTGAGAGAGTGTATATGTGTGTGAGAGAGTGATTGTATATGTGTGTGTGTGAGAGTGTATATGTGTGTGTGTACGAGAGTGTATATGTGTGCGTGTGTGAGAGTGTATATATGTGTGTGAGAGAGTGTATATGTGTGTGTGAGAGAGAGTGTATATGTGTGTGAGAGTGTATATGTGTGTATGTGAGAGAGTGTATATGTGTGTGTGAGAGAGTGTATATGTGTGTGTGAGAGTGTATATGTGTGTGTGTGAGAGAGTGTATATGTGTGTGTGAGAGAGAGAGTGTATATATGTGTGTGAGAGAGTGTATATGTGTGTGTGTGAGAGAGTGTAAATGTGTGTGTGAGAGAGTGTATATGTGTGTGTGTGAGAGAATGTATATGTGTGTGTCAGAGAGTGTATATGTGTGTGTGAGAGAGTATATATGTGTGCGTGAGAGAGTGTATATGTGTGTGATAGAGAGTGTATATGTCTGTGAGAGAGAGAGTGTATATGCGTGTGAGAGAGAGTATATATGTGTGTGTGAGAGAGTGTATATGTGTGTGTGTGAGAGAGTGTATATGTGTGTGTGTGTGAGAGTGTATATGTGTGTGAGAAAGTGTATATGTGTGTGTGTGAGAGTGTATATGTGTGTGTGATAGAAAGAGTGCATGTGTGAGAGAGAGAGTGTATATGTATGTGTGAGAGAGTGTATATGTGTGTGAGAGAGTGTATATGTGTGTGTGAGAGTGTGTATATGTGTGAGAGAGAGTGTATATGTGTGGGTGAGAGAGTGTATATGTGTGTGTGTGAGAGTGTATATGTGTGTGTGAGAGAGTATATATGTGTGTGTGAGAGAGTGTATATGTGTGTGTGAGAGAATGTATATGTGTGTGATAGAGAGTGTATATGTGTGTGTGAGAGAGTGTATATGTGTGTGAGAGAGAGTGTATATGTGTGTCTGTGAGAGTGTATATGTGTGTGTGATAGAAAGAGTGCATGTGTGAGAGACAGTGTATATGTGTGTGTGAGAGAGTGTATATGTGTGGGTGAGAGAGTGTATATGTGTGTGTGTGAGAGTGTATATGTGTGTGTGAGAGAGTATATATGTGTGTGTGAGAGAGTGTATATGTGTGTGTGAGAGAATGTATATGTGTGTGATAGAGAGTGTATATGTGTGTGTGAGAGAGTGTATATGTGTGTGAGAGAGAGTGTATATGTGTGTCTGTGAGAGTGTATATGTGTGTGTGATAGAAAGAGTGCATGTGTGAGAGAGAGTGTATATGTGTGTGCGTGAGAGTGTATATATGTGTGAGAGAGTGTATATGTGTGTAAGAGAGAGAGTGTATATGCGTGTGTGTGAGAGTCTATATGTGTGTGTGTTAGAGAGTGTATGTGTGTGTGAGAGAGTGTATATGTGTGTGTGTGAGAGTGTATATGTGTGTGTGTGAGATTGTATATGTATGTGTGTGATAGAGAGTGTATATGTGTGTGTGAGAGAGTGTATATGTGTGAGAGAGAGAGAGTGTATATGTGTGTCTGTGAGAGTGTATCTGTGTGTGTGATAGAGAGAGTGCATGTGTGAGAGAGAGAGTGTATATGTGTGTGTGAGAGAGTGTATATGTGTGTGTGAGAGAGTGTATATGTGTGTCTCTGAGAGAGTGTATGTGTGTGTGTGCGAGAGTGTATATGTGTGTGTGAGAGAGTGTATATGTGTGTCTCTGAGAGAGTGTATATGTGTGTGAGTGAGAGTGTATATGTGTGTGTGTGAGAGAGTTATGTGTGTGTGAGAGAGTGTATATGTGTGTGTGTCAGAGTGTATATATGTGTGTGTGAGAGAGTGTATATGTGTGTGTGTGTGAGTGTATATGTGTGTGTGTGAGAGTGTATATGTGTGTGTGTGAGAGAGTGTATATGTGTGTGAGAGAGAGTGTATATGTGCGTGTGAGAGAGTGTATATGTGTGTGAGAGAGAGAGTGTATATGTGTGTGTGTGAGAGTGTATATGTATGTGTGTGAGAGTGTATATGTGTGTGTGTGAGAGTGTATATGTGTGTGTGAGAGAGTGTATATGTGTGTGTGTGAGAGTGTATATGTGTGTGAGAAAGTGTATATGTGTGTGTGTGAGAGTGTATATGTGTGTGTGTGAGAGTGTATATGTGTGTGTGAGAGAGTGTATATGTGTGTGTGAGAGAGTGTATATGTGTGAGAGAGAGAGTGTATATGTGTGTGTGTGAGAGTGTATATGTATGTGTGTGAGAGTGTATATGTGTGTGTGTGAGAGTGTATATGTGTGTGTGAGAGAGTGTATATGAGTGTGTGTGAGAATGTATATGTGTGTGAGAAAGTGTATATGTGTGTGTGTGAGAGTGTATATGTGTGTGTGATAGAGAGAGTGCATGTGTGACAGAGAGAGTGTATATGTGTGTGTGAGAGAGTGTATATGTGTGTGAGAGAGTGTATATGTGTGTGTGTGAGAGTGTATATGTATGTGTGTGAGAGTGTATATGTGTGTGTGTGAGAGTGTATATGTGTGTGTGAGAGAGTGTATATGTGTGTGTGAGAGAGTGTATATGTGTGAGAGAGAGAGTGTATATGTGTGTGTGTGAGAGAGTGTATATGTGTGTGCGTGAGAGTATATATGTGTGTGTGAGAGTGTATATGTGTGTGTGAGAGAGTGTATATGTTTGTGTGCGTGAGTGTATATGTGTGAGAGAGAGAGTGTATATGTGTGTGAGAGAGTGTATATGTGTGTGTGTGAGAGAGTGTATATGTGTGTGAGAGAGAGTGTATATGTGTGTTAGAGAGAGTGTATATGTGTGTTAAAGAGAGTGTATATATGTGTGTGTGTGTGAGAGAGTGTATATGTGTGTGAGAGAGAGTGTATATATGTGTGTGTATGTGAGAGAGTGTATATGTGTGTGAGAGAGAGGGTATATCTCTGTGTGTGTGAGTGTATATGTGTGTGTGTGTGAGTGTATATGTGTGTGTGAGAGAGTGTATATGTGTGTGTGTGAGAGTGTATATGTGTGTGTGAGAGAGTATATATGTGTGTGTGAGAGAGAGTGTATATGTGTGTGAGAGTGTATGTGTGTATGTGAGAGAGTGTATATGTGTGTGTGAGAGAGTGTATATGTGTGTGTGAGAGTGTATATGTGTGTGTGTGAGAGAGTGTATATGTGTGTGTGAGAGAGAGAGTGTATATATGTGTGAGAGAGTGTATATGTGTGTGTGTGAGAGAGTGTATATGTGTGTGTGAGAGAGTGTATATGTGTGTGTGTGAGAGAGTGTATATGTGTGTGTGAGAGAGTGTATATGTGTGTGTGAGAGTATATATGTGTGCGTGAGAGAGTGTATATGTGTGTGTGAGAGAGTGTATATGTGTGTGATAGAGAGTGTATATGTGTGTGTGTGAGAGAGTGTATATGTGTGTGTGAGAGAGTATATATGTATGTGTGAGAGAGTGTATATGGGTGTGTGAGAGAGTGTATATGTGTGTGAGAGTGAGAGTGTATATGTGTGTCTGTGAGAGTGTATATGTGTGAGTGATAGAGAGAGTGCATGTGTGAGAGAGAGAGTGTATATGTGTGTGTGAGAGAGTGTATATATATGTGTGAGAGAGTGTATATGTGTGTGTGTGAGAGAGTGTATATGTGTGTGTGAGAGAGTGTATATGTGTGTGTGTGAGAGTGTATGTGTGTGTGAGAGAGTGTATATGTGTGTGCGAGAGTGTGTATATGTGTGTGTAGAGAGAGTGTATATGTGTGTGAGAGAGAGAGTGTATATGTGTGTCTGTGAGAGTGTATATGTGTGTGTGATAGAGAGAGTGCATGTGTGAGACAGAGTGTATATGTGTGTGTGAGAGAGTGTATATGTGTGGGTGAGAGAGTATATATGTGTGTGAGAGTGTATATGTGTGTGTTAGAGAGAGAGTGTATATGTGTGTGTGAGAGAGTGTATATGTGTGTGTGAGAGAGTGTATATGTGTGTCTCTGAGAGAGTGTATGTGTGTCTGTGAGAGAGTGTATATGTGTGTGTGAGAGAGTGTATATGGGTGTCTCTGAGAGAGTGTATATGTGTGTGTGTGAGAGTGTATGTGTGTGTGTGTGAGAGAGTGTATGTGTGTGAGAGAGTGTATGTGTGTGTGAGAGAGTGTATATATGTGTGTGTGAGAGAGTGTATATGTGTGTGTGTGAGAGTGTATATGTGTGTGTGTGAGAGTGTATATGTGTGTGTGTGAGAGAGTGTATATGTGTGTGAGAGAGAATGTATATGTGTGTGTGAGAGAGTGTATATGTGTGTGTGAGTGTGTATATGTGTGTGTGAGAGAGTGTATATGTGTGTGAGAGAGAGAGTGTATATGTGTGTGTGTGAGAGTGTATATGTATGTGTGTGAGGTGTATATGTGTGTGGGTGAGAGTGTATATGTGTGTGAGAGAGTTATGTGTGTGTGAGAGAGTGTATATGTGTGTGTGTGAGAGAGTATATGTGCGTGTGAGAGAGTATATGTGTGTGTGAGAGAGTGTATATGTGTGTGTGAGAGAGTGTATATCTGTGTCTCTGAGAGAGTGTATGTGTGTGTGTGAGAGAGTGTATATGTGTGTGTGTGAGAGTGTATATGTGTGTGAGAGAGTGTATATGTGTGTGTGTGAGAGTGTATATGTGTGTGTGTGAGAGAGTGTATATGTGTGTGTGTGAGAGAGTGTATATGTGTGTGAGAGAGATTGTATATGTGTGTGTGTGAGAGTGGATATGTGTGTGTGATAGAGAGAGTGTATATGTGTGTGTGAGAGAGTGTATATGTGTGTCTCAGAGAGTGTATGTGTGTGTGTGTGAGAGAGTGTATATGTGTGTGTGTGAGAGTGTATATGTGTGTGAGAGAGTGTATATGTGTGTATGTGTGAGAGAGTATATGTGTGTGTGTGAGAGAGTGTATATGTGTGTGTGTGTGAGAGAGTGTATATGTGTGTGTGTGAGAGAGTGTATATGTGTGTGAGAGAGAGAGAGAGTGTATATGTGTGTGTGTGAGAGAGTGTATATGTGTGTGTGAGAGAGAGAGTGTATATGTGTGTGTGAGAGAGTGTATATGTGTGTGTGAGAGAGTGTATATGTGTGAGAGAGAGAGTGTATATGTGTGAGAGAGAGTGTATATGTGTGTGTGTGAGAGAGTGTATATGCGTGTGAGAGAGAGTGTATATGTGTGTGAGAGAGAGTGTATATGTGTGTGTGTGAGAGTGTATATGTGTGTGAGAAAGTGTATATGTGTGTGTGTGAGAGTGTATATGTGTGTGTGTGAGAGAGTGTATATGTGTGTGAGAGAGAGAGTGTATATGTGTGTGTGAGAGAGTGTATATGTGTGTGTGAGAGAGTGTATATGTGTGTGTGTGAGAGAGTGTATATGTGTGTGTGTGAGAGAGAGTGTATATGTGTGTGTGAGAGAGTGTATATGTGTGTGTGAGAGAGTGTATATGTGTGATAGAGAGAGTGTATATGTGTGTGAGAGAGTGTATATGTGTGTGTGTGAGAGAGTGTATATGTGTGTGCGTGAGAGTATATATGTGTGTGTGAGAGTGTATGTGTGTGTGTGAGAGAGAGAGTGTATATGTGTGTGTGAGAGAGTGTATATGTGTGTGTGTGAGAGTGTATATGTGTGTGAGAAAGTGTATATGTGTGTGTGTGAGAGTGTATATGTGTGTGTGTGAGAGAGTGTATATGTGTGAGAGAGAGAGTGTATATGTGTGAGAGAGAGTGTATATGTGTGTGAGAGAGTGTATATGTGTGTGTGTGAGAGAGTGTATATGTGTGTGAGAGAGAGTGTATATGTGTGAGAGAGAGTGTATATGTGTGTGAGAGAGAGTGTATATATGTGTGTGTGTGAGAGAGTGTATATGTGTGTGAGAGAGAGTGTATATCTGTGTGTGTGACTGTATATGTGTGTGTGTGTGAGTGTATATGTGTGTGTGAGAGAGTGTATATGTGTGTGTGTGAGAGTGTATATGTGTGTGTGAGAGAGTGTATATGTGTGTGATAGAGAGTTTATATGTGTGTGTGAGAGAGTGTATATGTGTGTGAGAGAGAGAGTGTATATGTGTGTCTGTGAGAGTGTATATGTGTGTGTGATAGAGAGAGTGCATGTGTGAGAGAGAGTGTATATGTGTGGGTGAGAGAGTGTATATGTGTGTGTGTGAGAGTGTATATGTGTGTGTGAGAGAGTATATATGTGTGTGTGAGAGAGTGTATATGTGTGTGTGAGAGAGTGTATATCTGTGTGATAGAGAGTGTATATGTGTGTGTGAGAGAGTGTATATGTGTGTGAGAGAGAGAGTGTATATGTGTGTCTGTGAGAGTGTATATGTGTGTGTGATAGAGAGAGTGCATGTGTGAGAGAGAGTGTATATGTGTGTGTGAGAGAGTGTATATGTGTGGGTGAGAGAGTGTATATATGTGTGAGAGAGTGTATATGTGTGTGAGAGAGAGAGTGTATATGCGTGGGTGTGAGAGTGTATATGTGTGTGTGTTACAGAGTGTATGTGTGTGTGTGAGAGTGTATATGTGTGTGTGTGAGAGTGTATATGTGTATGTGTGAGAGTGTATATGTGTGTGTGTGTGAGAGTGTATATGTGTGTGTGAGAGAGTGTATTTGTGTGTGTGTGAGAGTGTATATGTGTGAGAGAGTATATATGTGTGTGAGAGAGTGTATATGTGTGTGATAGAGAGTGTATATGTGTGTGTGAGAGAGTGTATATGTGTGAGAGAGAGTGTATATGTGTGTCTGTGAGAGTGTATCTGTGTGTGTGATAGAGTGAGTGCATGTGTGAGAGAGAGAGAGTGTATATGTGTGTGTGAGAGAGTGTATATGTGTGTGAGAGAGTGTATATGTGTGTCTCTGAGAGAGTGTATATGTGTGTGTGTGAGGGTGTATATGTGTGTGTGTGAGAGAGTGTATGTGTGTGAGAGAGTGTATGTATGTGTGAGAGAGTGTATATGTGTGTGTGTGAGAGTGTATATATGTGTGTGTGAGAGAGTGTATATGTGTGTGTGTGAGAGTGTATATGTATGTGTGTGAGAGTGTATATGTGTGTGTGTGAGAGAGTGTATATGTGTGTGAGAGAGAGTGTATATGTGTGTGTGAGAGAGTGTATATGTGTGTGTGAGAGTGTATATGTGTGTGTGAGAGAGTGTATATGTGTGTGTGTATATGTGTGTGTGAGAGAGTGTATATGTGTGTGTGTGAGCGAGTGTATATGTGTGTGAGAGAGTGTATGTGTGTGTGTGTGTGAGAGTGTATATGTGTGTGTGTGAGAGAGTGTTTATATGTGTGAGAGAGTGTATCTGTGTGTGAGAGTGTATATGTGTGTGTGTGAGAGTGTATATGTATGTGTGTGAGAGTGTATATGTGTGTGTGTGAGAGAGTTATGTGTGTGTGAGACAGTGTATATGTGTGTGTGTGAGAGAGTATATGTGTGTGTGTGAGTGAGTGTATGTGTGTGTGTGAGAGAGTGTATATGTGTGTGAGAGAGGGTGTGTATATGTGTGTGTGTGAGAGTGTGTGTGTGTGAGTGTATATGTGTGTGTGAGAGAGTGTATATCTGTGTGTGAGGGAGTGTATATGTGTGTGTGAGAGAGTGTATATGTGTGTGTGTGAGAGAGAGTATGTGTGTGTGTGTGTGTGAGTGTATATGTGTGTGCGAGAGAGTGTATATGTGTGTGTGAGAGAGTGTATATGTGTGTGAGAGAGAGAGTGTATATGTCTGTGTGTGAGAGTGTATAGGTGTCTGTGTGAGAGAGTGTATATGTGTGTGAGAGAGAGTGTATATGTGTGTGTGTGAGAGTGTATATGTGTGTGTGACAGTGTATATGTGTGTGTGCGAGAGTGTATATGGGTGTGTGAGAGAGTGTATATGTGTGTGAGAGAGAGAGTGTATATGTGTGTCTGTGAGAGTGTATATGTGTGAGTGATAGAGAGAGTGCATGTGTGAGAGAGAGAGTGTATATGTGTGTGTGAGAGAGTGTATATGTGTGTGTGTGAGAGTGTATATGTGTGTGAGAAAGTGTATATGTGTGTGTGTGAGAGTGTATATGTGTGTGTGTGAGAGAGTGTATATGTTTGAGAGAGAGAGTGTATATGTGTGAGAGAGAGTGTATATGTGTGTGAGAGAGTGTATATGTGTGTGTGTGAGAGAGTGTATATGTGTGTGAGAGAGAGTGTATATGTGTGAGAGAGAGTGTATATGTGTGTGAGAGAGAGTGTATATATGTGTGTGTGTGAGAGAGTGTATATGTGTGTGAGAGAGAGTGTATATCTGTGTGTATGAGTGTATATGTGTGTGTGTGTGAGTGTATATGTGTGTGTGAGAGAGTGTATATGTGTGTGTGTGAGAGTGTATATGTGTGTGTGAGAGAGTGTGTATGTGTGTGATAGAGAGTTTATATGTGTGTGTGAGAGAGTGTATATGTGTGTGAGAGAGAGAGTGTATATGTGTGTCTGTGAGAGTGTATATGTGTGTGTGATAGAGAGAGTGCATGTGTGAGAGAGAGTGTATATGTGTGGGTGAGAGAGTGTATATATGTGTGTGTGAGAGTGTATATGTGTGTGTGAGAGAGTATATATGTGTGTGTGAGAGAGTGTATATGTGTGTGTGAGAGAGTGTATATCTGTGTGATAGAGAGTGTATGTGTGTGTGAGAGAGTGTATATGTGTGTGTGAGAGAGAGTGTATATGTGTGTCTGTGAGAGTGTATATGTGTGTGTGATAGAGAGAGTGCATGTGTGAGAGAGAGTGTATAGGTGTGTGTGAGAGAGTGTATATGTGTGGGTGAGAGAGTGTATATGTGTGTGTGAGAGAGTGTATATGTGTGTCTCTGAGAGAGTGTGTGTGTGTGAGAGAGTGTATATGTGTGTGCGTGACAGTGTATATATGTGTGAGAGAGTGTATATGTGTGTGAGAGAGAGAGTGTATATGCGTGTGTGTGAGAGTGTATATGTGTGTGTGTTAGAGAGTGTATGTGTGTGTGTGAGAGTGTATATGTGTGTGTGTGAGAGTGTATATGTGTATGTGTCAGAGTGTATATGTGTGTGTGTGTGAGAGTGTATATGTGTGTGTGAGAGAGTGTATTTGTGTGTGTGTGAGAGTGTATATGTGTGTGAGAGAGTATATATGTGTGTGAGAGAGTGTATATGTGTGTGATAGAGAGTGTATATGTGTGTGTGAGAGAGTGTATATGTGTGAGAGATAGAGAGAGAGTGTATATGTGTGTCTGTGAGAGTGTATCTGTGTGTGTGATAGAGTGAGTGCATGTGTGAGAGAGAGAGAGTGTATATGTGTGTGTGAGAGAGTGTATATGTGTGTGAGAGAGTGTATATGTGTGTCTCTGAGAGAGTGTATATGTGTGTGTGAGGGTGTATATGTGTGTGTGTGAGAGAGTGTATGTGTGTGAGAGAGTGTATGTATGTGTGAGAGAGTGTATATGTGTGTGTGTGAGAGTGTATATATGTGTGTGTGAGAGAGTATATATGTGTGTGTGTGAGAGTGTATATGTGTGTGTGTGAGAGTGTATATGTGTGTGTGTGAGAGAGTGTATATGTGTGTGAGAGAGAGTGTATATGTGTGTGTGAGAGAGTGTATATGTGTGTGTGAGAGTGTATATGTGTGTGTGAGAGAGTGTATATGTGTGTGTGTATATGTGTGTGTGAGAGAGTGTATATGTGTGTGTGTGAGCGAGTGTATATGTGTGTGAGAGAGTGTATGTGTGTGTGTGTGTGAGAGTGTATATGTGTGTGTGTGAGAGAGTGTTTATATGTGTGAGAGAGTGTATGTGTGTGTGAGAGTGTATATGTGTGTGTGTGAGAGTGTATATGTATGTGTGTGAGAGTGTATATGTGTGTGTGTGAGAGAGTTATGTGTGTGTGAGAGAGTGTATATGTGTGTGTGTGAGAGAGTATATGTGTGTGTGTGAGTGAGTGTATGTGTGTGTGTGAGAGAGTGTATATGTGTGTGAGAGAGAGTGTGTATATGTGTGTGTGTGAGAGTGTGTGTGTGTGAGTGTATATGTGTGTGTGAGAGAGTGTATATCTGTGTGTGAGGGAGTGTATATGTGTGTGTGAGAGAGTGTATATGTGTGTGTGTGAGAGAGAGTATGTGTGTGTGTGTGTGTGAGTGTATATGTGTGTGCGAGAGAGTGTATATGTGTGTGTGAGAGACTGTATATGTGTGTGAGAGAGAGAGTGTATATGTCTGTGTGTGAGAGTGTATATGTGTCTGTGTGAGAGAGTGTATATGTGTGTGAGAGAGAGTGTATATGTGTGTGTGTGAGAGTGTATATGTGTGTGTGAGAGTGTATATGGGTGTGTGCGAGAGTGTATATGGGTGTGTGAGAGAGTGTATATGTGTGTGAGAGAGAGAGTGTATATGTGTGTCTGTGAGAGTGTATATGTGTGAGTGATAGAGAGAGTGCATGTGTGAGAGAGAGAGTGTATATGTGTGTGTGAGAGAGTGTATATGTGTGTGTGTGAGAGAGTATGTGTGTGTGAGAGAGTGTATATGTGTGTGCGAGAGAGTGTATATGTGTGTGTAGAGAGAGTGTATATGTGTGTGTGAGAGAGTGTATATGTGTGGGTGAGAGAGTGTATATGTGTGTGTGTGAGAGTGTATATGTGTGTCTCTGAGAGAGTGTGTGTGTGTGAGAGAGTGTATATGTGTGTGCGAGAGAGTATATATGTGTGAGAGAGTGTATATGTGTGTGAGAGAGAGTGTATATGCGTGTGTGTGAGAGTGTATATGTGTGTGTTAGAGAGAGAGTGCATGTGTGAGAGAGAGAGAGTGTATATGTGTGTGTGAGAGAGTGTATATGTGTGTGTGAGAGAGTGTATATGTGTGTCTCTGAGAGAGTGTATGTGTGTCTGTGAGAGAGTGTATATGTGTGTGTGAGAGAGTGTATATGGGTGTCTCTGAGAGAGTGTATATGTGTGTGTGTGAGAGTGTATATATGTGTGTGTGAGAGAGTGTATATGTGTGTGTGTGAGAGTGTATATGTGTGTGTGTGAGAGTGTATATGTGTGTGTGTGAGAGAGTGTATATGTGTGTGAGAGAGAATGTATATGTGTGTGTGAGAGAGTGTATATGTGTGTGTGAGTGTGTATATGTGTGTGTGAGAGTGTGTATATGTGTGTGTGAGTGTGTATATGTATGTGTGAGAGAGTGTATATCTGTGTGTGTGAGAGTGTATATGTGTGTGTGAGAGAGAGTGTATATGTGTGTGTGAGAGAGTGTATATGTGTGTGTGTGAGAGAGTGTATATGTGTGTGTGTGAGAGAGTGTATGTGTGTGTGTGAGAGAGTGTATATGTTTGTGTGTGAGAGAGTGTATGTGTGTGTGTGAGAGAGTGTATATGTGTGTGAGAGAGTGTATATGTGTGTGTGTGAGAGAGTATATATGTGTGTGTGAGAGAGTGTATATGTGTGTGTGAGAGAGTGTATATCTGTGTGATAGAGAGTGTATGTGTGTGTGAGAGAGTGTATATGTGTGTGTGAGAGAGAGTGTATATGTGTGTCTGTGAGAGTGTATATGTGTGTGTGATAGAGAGAGTGCATGTGTGAGAGAGAGTGTATAGGTGTGTGTGAGAGAGTGTATATGTGTGGGTGAGAGAGTGTATATGTGTGTGTGAGAGAGTGTATATGTGTGTCTCTGAGAGAGTGTGTGTGTGTGAGAGAGTGTATATGTGTGTGCGTGACAGTGTATATATGTGTGAGAGAGTGTATATGTGTGTGAGAGAGAGAGTGTATATGCGTGTGTGTGAGAGTGTATATGTGTGTGTGTTAGAGAGTGTATGTGTGTGTGTGAGAGTGTATATGTGTGTGTGTGAGAGTGTATATGTGTATGTGTCAGAGTGTATATGTGTGTGTGTGTGAGAGTGTATATGTGTGTGTGAGAGAGTGTATTTGTGTGTGTGTGAGAGTGTATATGTGTGTGAGAGAGTATATATGTGTGTGAGAGAGTGTATATGTGTGTGATAGAGAGTGTATATGTGTGTGTGAGAGAGTGTATATGTGTGAGAGATAGAGAGAGAGTGTATATGTGTGTCTGTGAGAGTGTATCTGTATGTGTGATAGAGTGAGTGCATGTGTGAGAGAGAGAGAGTGTATATGTGTGTGTGAGAGAGTGTATATGTGTGTGAGAGAGTGTATATGTGTGTCTCTGAGAGAGTGTATATGTGTGTGTGTGAGGGTGTATATGTGTGTGTGTGAGAGAGTGTATGTGTGTGAGAGAGTGTATGTATGTGTGAGAGAGTGTATATGTGTGTGTGTGAGAGTGTATATATGTGTGTGTGAGAGAGTATATATGTGTGTGTGTGAGAGTGTATATGTGTGTGTGTGAGAGTGTATATGTGTGTGTGTGAGAGAGTGTATATGTGTGTGAGAGAGAGTGTATATGTGTGTGTGAGAGAGTGTATATGTGTGTGTGAGAGTGTATATGTGTGTGTGAGAGAGTGTATATGTGTGTGTGTATATGTGTGTGTGAGAGAGTGTATATGTGTGTGTGTGAGCGAGTGTATATGTGTGTGAGAGAGTGTATGTGTGTGTGTGTGTGAGAGTGTATATGTGTGTGTGTGAGAGAGTGTTTATATGTGTGAGAGAGTGTATGTGTGTGTGAGAGTGTATATGTGTGTGTGTGAGAGTGTATATGTATGTGTGTGAGAGTGTATATGTGTGTGTGTGAGAGAGTTATGTGTGTGTGAGAGAGTGTATATGTGTGTGTGTGAGAGAGTATATGTGTGTGTGTGAGTGAGTGTATGTGTGTGTGTGAGAGAGTGTATATGTGTGTGAGAGAGAGTGTGTATATGTGTGTGTGTGAGAGTGTGTGTGTGTGAGTGTATATGTGTGTGTGAGAGAGTGTATATCTGTGTGTGAGGGAGTGTATATGTGTGTGTGAGAGAGTGTATATGTGTGTGTGTGAGAGAGAGTATGTGTGTGTGTGTGTGTGAGTGTATATGTGTGTGCGAGAGAGTGTATATGTGTGTGTGAGAGAGTGTATATGTGTGTGAGAGAGAGAGTGTATATGTCTGTGTGTGAGAGTGTATATGTGTCTGTGTGAGAGAGTGTATATGTGTGTGAGAGAGAGTGTATATGTGTGTGTGTGAGAGTGTATATGTGTGTGTGAGAGTGTATATGTGTGTGTGCGAGAGTGTATATGGGTGTGTGAGAGAGTGTATATGTGTGTGAGAGAGAGAGTGTATATGTGTGTCTGTGAGAGTGTATATGTGTGAGTGATAGAGAGAGTGCATGTGTGAGAGAGAGAGTGTATATGTGTGTGTGAGAGAGTGTATATGTGTGTGTGTGAGAGAGTATGTGTGTGTGAGAGAGTGTATATGTGTGTGCGAGAGAGTGTATATGTGTGTGTAGAGAGAGTGTATATGTGTGTGTGAGAGAGTGTATATGTGTGGGTGAGAGAGTGTATATGTGTGTGTGTGAGAGTGTATATGTGTGTCTCTGAGAGAGTGTGTGTGTGTGAGAGAGTGTATATGTGTGTGCGAGAGAGTATATATGTGTGAGAGAGTGTATATGTGTGTGAGAGAGAGTGTATATGCGTGTGTGTGAGAGTGTATATGTGTGTGTTAGAGAGAGAGTGCATGTGTGAGAGAGAGAGAGTGTATATGTGTGTGTGAGAGAGTGTATATGTGTGTGTGAGAGAGTGTATATGTGTGTCTCTGAGAGAGTGTATGTGTGTCTGTGAGAGAGTGTATATGTGTGTGTGAGAGAGTGTATATGGGTGTCTCTGAGAGAGTGTATATGTGTGTGTGTGAGAGTGTATATATGTGTGTGTGAGAGAGTGTATATGTGTGTGTGTGAGAGTGTATATGTGTGTGTGTGAGAGTGTATATGTGTGTGTGTGAGAGAGTGTATATGTGTGTGAGAGAGAATGTATATGTGTGTGTGAGAGAGTGTATATGTGTGTGTGAGTGTGTATATGTGTGTGTGAGAGTGTGTGTATGTGTGTGTGAGTGTGTATATGTATGTGTGAGAGAGTGTATATCTGTGTGTGTGAGAGTGTATATGTGTGTGTGAGAGAGAGTGTATATGTGTGTGTGAGAGAGTGTATATGTGTGTGTGTGAGAGAGTGTATATGTGTGTGTGTGAGAGAGTGTATGTGTGTGTGTGAGAGAGTGTATATGTTTGTGTGTGAGAGAGTGTATGTGTGTGTGTGAGAGAGTGTATATGTGTGTGAGAGAGTGTATATGTGTGTGTGTGAGAGAGTGTATGTGTGTGTGAGAGAGTGTATATGTGTGTGTGAGAGAGAGTGTATATGTGTGTGTGAGAGAGTGTATATGTGCGTGAGAGAGAGAGTGTATATGTGTGTCTGTGAGAGTGTATATGTGTGTGTGATAGAGAGAGTGCATGTGTGAGAGAGAGTGTATATGTGTGTGAGAGAGTGTATATGTGTGGGTGAGAGAGTGTATATGTGTGTGTGAGAGTGTATATGTTTGTGTGTGAGAGTGTATATGTATGTGTGTGAGAGTGTATATGTGTGTGTGTGAGAGTGTATATGTGTGTGTGAGAGAGTTATGTTTGTGTGTGTGTGAGAGTGTATATGTGTGTGTGAGAGAGTGTATCTGTGTGTGTGATAGAGAGAGTGCATGTGTGAGAGAGAGAGTGTATATGTGTGTGTGAGAAAGTGTATATGTGTGGGCGTGAGAATTGTATATATGTTGGAGAGAGTGTATATGTGTGTGTGTGAGAGTGTATATGTGTATGTGTGAGAGTGTATATGTGTGTGTGTGTGAGAGTGTATATGTGTGTGTGAGAGAGTGTATCTGTGTGTGTGATAGAGAGAGTGCATGTGTGAGAGAGAGAGTGTATATGTGTGTGTGAGAGAGTGTGTATGTGTGTGTGAGAGAGTGTATATGTGTGTCTCTGAGAGAGTGTATATGTGTGTGTGTGAGAGAGTGTATATGTGTGTGTGGGAGAGAGTGTATGTGTGTGAGAGTGTGTATGTGTGTGTGAGAGAGTGTATATGTGTTTGTGTGAGAGTGTATATATATGTGTGTGAGAGAGTGTAAATGTGTGTGTGTGAGAATGTATATGTGTGTGTGTGAGAGTGTATATGTGTGTGTGTGAGAGAGTGTATATGTGTGTGAGAGAGAGTGTATATGTGTGTGTGAGAGAGTGTATATGTGTGTGTGAGAGTGTATATGTGTGTGTGAGAGAGTGTATATGTGTGTGAGAGAGAGAGTGTATATGTGTGTGTGTGAGAGTGTATATGTGTGTGCGTGAGTGTGTATATGTGTGTGTGAGAGAGTGTATATGTGTGTGTGAGAGAGTGTATATGTGTGTGTGTGAGCGAGTGTATATGTGTGTGAGAGAGTGTATGTGTGAGTGTGTGTGAGAATGTATATGTGTGTGCGTGAGAGAGTGTATACATGTGTGTGAGAGAGTGTATATGTGTGTGTGAGAGTGTATATGTTTGTGTGTGAGAGTGTATATGTATGTGTGTGAGAGTGTATATGTGTGTGTGTGAGAGTGTATATGTGTGTGTGAGAGAGTTATGTGTGTGTGAGAGAGTGTATATGTGTGTCTGTGAGAGTGTATCTGTGTGTGTGATAGAGAGAGTGCATGTGTGAGAGAGAGAGTGTATATGTGTGTGTGTGAGAGTGTATGTGTATGTGTGAGAGAGAGTGTATATATGTGTGTGAGAGAGTGTATATGTGTGCCTCTGAGAGAGTGTGTGTGTGTGTGAGAGAGTGTATATGTCTGTGAGAGAGTGTATATGTGTGTCTCTGAGAGTGTGTATATGTGTGTGTGAGAGTGTATATGTGTGTATGTGAGAGTGTATATATGTGTGTGTGAGAGAGTGTATATGTGTGTGAGAGGTTGTATATGTGTGTGAGAGTGAGTGTATATGTGTGTATGTGAGAGTATATATGTGTGTGTGAGAGACAGTGTATATGTGTGTGTGAGAGAGTGTATATGTGTGTGTGTGAGAGACTGTATATGTGTGTGTGAGAGAGAGTGTATATGTGTGTGTGAGAGAGTGTATATGTGTGTGTGATTGTGTATATGTGTGTGTGTGAGAGTGTATATGTGTGTGAGAGAGAGAGTGTATATGTCTGTGTGTGAGAGTGTATATGTGTCTGTGTGAGAGAGTGTATATGTGTGTGAGAGAGAGTGTATATGTGTGTGTGTGAGAGTTTATATGTGTGTGTGAGAGTGTATATGTGTGTGTGCGAGAGTGTATATGGGTGTGTGAGAGAGTGTATATGTGTGTGAGAGAGAGAGTGTATATGTGTGTCTGTGAGAGTGTATATGTGTGAGTGATAGAGAGAGTGCATGTGTGAGAGAGAGAGTGTAAATGTGTGTGTGAGAGAGTGTATATGTATGTGTGAGAGAGTGTATATGTGTGTGTGTGAGAGAGTGTATATGTGTGTGTGAGAGAGTGTATATGTGTGTGTGTGAGAGAGTATGTGTGTGTGAGAGAGTGTATATGTGTGTGCGAGAGAGTGTATATGTGTGTGTAGAGAGAGTGTATATGTGTGTGTGAGAGAGTGTATATGTGTGGGTGAGAGAGTGTATATGTGTGTGTGAGAGAGTGTATATGTGTGTCTCTGAGAGAGTGTGTGTGTGTGAGAGAGTGTATATGTGTGTGCGTGAGAGTATATATGTGTGAGAGAGTGTATATGTGTGTGAGAGAGAGAGTGTATATGCGTGTGTGTGAGAGTGTATATGTGTGTGTTAGAGAGAGAGTGCATGTGTGAGAGAGAGAGTGTATATGTGTGTGTGAGAGAGTGTATATGTGTGTGTGAGAGAGTGTATATGTGTGTCTCTGAGAGAGTGTATGTGTGTCTGTGAGAGAGTGTATATGTGTGTGTGAGAGAGTGTATATGGGTGTCTCTGAGAGAGTGTATATGTGTGTGTGTGAGAGTGTATGTGTGTGTGTGTGAGAGAGTGTATGTGTGTGAGAGAGTGTATGTGTGTGTGAGAGAGTGTATATGTGTGTGTGTGAGAGTGTATATATGTTTGTGTGAGAGAGTGTATATGTGTGTGTGTGAGAGTGTATATGTGTGTGTGTGAGAGTGTATATGTGTGTGTGTGAGAGAGTGTATATGTGTGTGAGAGAGAATGTATATGTGTGTGTGAGAGAGTGTATATGTGTGTGTGAGAGTGTATATGTGTGTGTGAGAGAGAGTGTATATGTGTGTGTGAGAGAGTGTATATGTGTGTGTGTGAGAGAGTGTATATGTGTGTGTGTGAGAGAGTGTATGTGTGTGTGTGAGAGAGTGTATATGTTTGTGTGTGAGAGAGTGTATGTGTGTGTGTGAGAGAGTGTATATGTGTGTGTGAGAGAGTGTATATGTGTGTGTGTGAGAGAGTGTATGTGTGTGTGAGAGAGTATATATGTGTGTGAGAGAGAGATTGTATATGTGTGTGTGCGAGAGAGTGTATGTGTGTGTGAGAGAGTGTATATGTGTGTGTGAGAGAGAGTGTATATGTGTGTGTGAGAGAGTGTATATGTGCGTGAGAGAGAGAGTGTATATGTGTGTCTGTGAGAGTGTATATGTGTGTGTGATAGAGAGAGTGCATGTGTGAGAGAGAGTGTATATGTGTGTGAGAGAGTGTATATGTGTGGGTGAGAGAGTGTATATGTGTGTGTGAGAGAGTGTATATGTGTGCCTCTGAGAGAGTGTGTGTGTGTGAGAGAGTGTATATGTGTGGGCGTGAGAATTGTATATATGTTGGAGAGAGTGTATATGTGTGTGTATGAGAGAGTGTATATGTGTGTGTGTGAGAGTGTATATGTGTATGTGTGAGAGTGTATATGTGTGTGTGTGTGAGAGTGTATATGTGTGTGTGAGAGAGTGTATCTGTGTGTGATAGAGAGAGTGCATGTGTGAGAGAGAGAGTGTATATGTGTGTGTGAGAGAGTGTGTATGTGTGTGTGAGAGAGTGTATATGTGTGTCTCTGAGAGAGTGTATATGTGTGTGTGTGTGAGAGTGTATATGTGTGTGTGGGAGAGAGTGTATGTGTGTGAGAGTGTGTATGTGTGTGTGAGAGAGTGTATATGTGTTTGTGTGAGAGTGTATATATATGTGTGTGAGAGAGTGTAAATGTGTGTGTGTGAGAGTGTATATGTGTGTGTGTGAGAGTGTATATGTGTGTGTGTGAGAGAGTGTATATGTGTGTGAGAGAGAGTGTATATGTGTGTGAGAGAGAGAGTGTATATGTGTGTGTGTGAGAGTGTATATGTGTGTGCGTGAGTGTGTATATGTGTGTGTGAGAGAGTGTATATGTGTGTGTGAGAGAGTGTATATGTGTGTGTGTGAGCGAGTGTATATGTGTGTGAGAGAGTGTATGTGTGAGTGTGTGTGAGAGTGTATATGTGTGTGTGTGAGAGAGTGTATATATGTGTGTGAGAGAGTGTATATGTGTGTGTGAGAGTGTATATGTTTGTGTGTGAGAGTGTATATGTATGTGTGTGAGAGTGTATATGTGTGTGTGTGAGAGTGTATATGTGTGTGTGAGAGAGTTATGTGTGTGTGAGAGAGTGTATATGTGTGTTTGTGAGAGTGTATCTGTGTGTGTGATAGAGAGAGTGCATGTGTGAGAGAGAGAGTGTATATGTGTGTGTGTGAGAGTGTATATGTATGTGTTAGAGAGAGTGTATATATGTGTGTGAGAGAGTGTATATGTGTGCCTCTGAGAGAGAGTGTGTGTGTGTGAGAGAGTGTATATGTCTGTGAGAGCGTGTATATGTGTGTCTCTGAGAGTGTGTATATGTGTGTGTGAGAGTGTATATGTGTGTATGTGAGAGTGTATATATGTGTGTGTGAGAGAGTGTATATGTGTGTGAGAGGTTGTATATGTGTGTGAGAGAGAGTGTATATGTGTGTATGTGAGAGTATATATGTGTGTGTGAGAGACAGTGTATATGTGTGTGTGAGAGAGTGTATATGTGTGTGTGTGAGAGACTGTATATGTGTGTGTGAGAGAGAGTGTATATGTGTGTGTGAGAGAGTGTATATGTGTGTGTGAGAGTGTATATGTGTGTGTGTGAGAGAGTGTATGTGTGTGTGTGAGAGAGTGTATATGTGTGTGTGTGAGAGAGTGTATGTGTGTGTGTGAGAGAGTGTATATGTGTGTGTGTGAGAGAGTGTATATGTGTGTGTGAGAGAGTGTATATGTATGTGTGAGAGAGTGTATATCTGTGTGTGTGAGAGTGTATATGTGTGTGTGAGAGAGAGTGTATATGTGTGTGTGAGAGAGTGTATATGTGTGTGTGTGAGAGAGTGTATATGTGTGTGTGTGAGAGAGTGTATGTGTGTGTGTGAGAGAGTGTATATGTTTGTGTGTGAGAGAGTGTATGTGTGTGTGTGAGAGAGTGTATATGTGTGTGTGAGAGAGTGTATATGTGTGTGTGTGAGAGAGTGTATGTGTGTGTGAGAGAGTATATATGTGTGTGAGAGAGAGATTGTATATGTGTGTGTGCGAGAGAGTGTATGTGTGTGTGAGAGAGTGTATATGTGTGTGTGAGAGAGTGTATATGTGTGTGTGAGAGAGTGTATTTTTGTGTGTGAAAGAGTGTATATGTGTGTGAGAGAGAGTGTATATGTGTGTGTGTGAGAGTGCATATGTGTGTGTGAGAGAGTGTATATATGTGTGTGTGTGAGAGAGTGTATATGTGTGTGAGAGAGTGTATATGTGTGTGTGACAGTGTATATGTGTGTGTGTGAGAGAGTGTATATATGTGTGAGAGAATGTATATATGTGTGTCAGAGTGTATATGTGTGTGTGAGAGAATGTATATGTGTGTGAGAGAGTGTATTTGTGTGTGTGAGAGAGTGTATATGTGTGTGAGAGAGAGAGTGTATATGTGTGTGTGTGTGAGAGTGCATATGTGTGTGTGAGAGAGTGTATATATGTGTGTGTGAGAGAGTGTATATGTGTGTGAGAGAGATCGTATATATGTGTGTGAGAGTGTATATGTGTGTGTGTGAGAGTGTATATATGTGTGTGTGAGAGAGTATATATGTGTGTGTGTGAGAGTGTATATGTGTGTGTGTGAGAGCGTATATGTGTGTGTGTGAGAGAGTGTATATGTGTGTGAGAGAGAGTGTATATGTGTGTGTGAGAGAGTGTATATGTGTGTGTGAGAGTGTATATGTGTGTGTGAGAGAGTGTATATGTGTGTGTGTATATGTGTGTGTGAGAGAGTGTATATGTGTGTGTGTGAGCGAGTGTATATGTGTGTGAGAGAGTGTATGTGTGTGTGTGTGTGAGAGTGTATATGTGTGTGTGTGAGAGAGTGTTTATATGTGTGAGAGAGTGTATGTGTGTGTGAGAGTGTATATGTGTGTGTGTGAGAGTGTATATGTATGTGTGTGAGAGTGTATATGTGTGTGTGTGAGAGAGTTATGTGTGTGTGAGAGAGTGTATATGTGTGTGTGTGAGAGAGTATATGTGTGTGTGTGAGTGAGTGTATGTGTGTGTGTGAGAGAGTGTATATGTGTGTGAGAGAGAGTGTGTATATGTGTGTGTGTGAGAGTGTGTGTGTGTGAGTGTATATGTGTGTGTGAGAGAGTGTATATCTGTGTGTGAGGGAGTGTATATGTGTGTGTGAGAGAGTGTATATGTGTGTGTGTGAGAGAGTGTATGTGTGTGTGTGTGTGTGAGTGTATATGTGTGTGCGAGAGAGTGTATATGTGTGTGTGAGAGAGTGTATATGTGTGTGAGAGAGAGAGTGTATATGTCTGTGTGTGAGAGTGTATATGTGTCTGTGTGAGAGAGTGTATATGTGTGTGAGAGAGAGTGTATATGTGTGTGTGTGAGAGTGTATATGTGTGTGTGAGAGTGTATATGTGTGTGTGCGAGAGTGTATATGGGTGTGTGAGAGAGTGTATATGTGTGTGAGAGAGAGAGTGTATATGTGTGTCTGTGAGAGTGTATATGTGTGAGTGATAGAGAGAGTGCATGTGTGAGAGAGAGAGTGTATATGTGTGTGTGAGAGAGTGTATATGTGTGTGTGTGAGAGAGTATGTGTGTGTGAGAGAGTGTATATGTGTGTGCGAGAGAGTGTATATGTGTGTGTAGAGAGAGTGTATATGTGTGTGTGAGAGAGTGTATATGTGTGGGTGAGAGAGTGTATATGTGTGTGTGTGAGAGTGTATATGTGTGTCTCTGAGAGAGTGTGTGTGTGTGAGAGAGTGTATATGTGTGTGCGTGAGAGTATATATGTGTGAGAGAGTGTATATGTGTGTGAGAGAGAGTGTATATGCGTGTGTGTGAGAGTGTATATGTGTGTGTTAGAGAGAGAGTGCATGTGTGAGAGAGAGAGAGTGTATATGTGTGTGAGAGAGTGTATATGTGTGTGTGAGAGAGTGTATATGTGTGTCTCTGAGAGAGTGTATGTGTGTCTGTGAGAGAGTGTATATGTGTGTGTGAGAGAGTGTATATGGGTGTCTCTGAGAGAGTGTATATGTGTGTGTGTGAGAGTGTATATATGTGTGTGTGAGAGAGTGTATATGTGTGTGTGTGAGAGTGTATATGTGTGTGTGTGAGAGTGTATATGTGTGTGTGAGAGAGTGTATATGTGTGTGAGAGAGAATGTATATGTGTGTGTGAGAGAGTGTATATGTGTGTGTGAGTGTGTATATGTGTGTGTGAGAGTGTGTATATGTGTGTGTGAGTGTGTATATGTATGTGTGAGAGAGTGTATATCTGTGTGTGTGAGAGTGTATATGTGTGTGTGAGAGAGAGTGTATATGTGTGTGTGAGAGAGTGTATATGTGTGTGTGTGAGAGAGTGTATATGTGTGTGTGTGAGAGAGTGTATGTGTGTGTGTGAGAGAGTGTATATGTTTGTGTGTGAGAGAGTGTATGTGTGTGTGTGAGAGAGTGTATATGTGTGTGAGAGAGTGTATATGTGTGTGTGTGAGAGAGTGTATGTGTGTGTGAGAGAGTGTATATGTGTGTGTGAGAGAGAGTGTATATGTGTGTGTGAGAGAGTGTATATGTGCGTGAGAGAGAGAGTGTATATGTGTGTCTGTGAGAGTGTATATGTGTGTGTGATAGAGAGAGTGCATGTGTGAGAGAGAGTGTATATGTGTGTGAGAGAGTGTATATGTGTGGGTGAGAGAGTGTATATGTGTGTGTGAGAGTGTATATGTTTGTGTGTGAGAGTGTATATGTATGTGTGTGAGAGTGTATATGTGTGTGTGTGAGAGTGTATATGTGTGTGTGAGAGAGTTATGTTTGTGTGTGTGTGAGAGTGTATATGTGTGTGTGAGAGAGTGTATCTGTGTGTGTGATAGAGAGAGTGCATGTGTGAGAGAGAGAGTGTATATGTGTGTGTGAGAAAGTGTATATGTGTGGGCGTGAGAATTGTATATATGTTGGAGAGAGTGTATATGTGTGTGTGTGAGAGTGTATATGTGTATGTGTGAGAGTGTATATGTGTGTGTGTGTGAGAGTGTATATGTGTGTGTGAGAGAGTGTATCTGTGTGTGTGATAGAGAGAGTGCATGTGTGAGAGAGAGAGTGTATATGTGTGTGTGAGAGAGTGTGTATGTGTGTGTGAGAGAGTGTATATGTGTGTCTCTGAGAGAGTGTATATGTGTGTGTGTGAGAGAGTGTATATGTGTGTGTGGGAGAGAGTGTATGTGTGTGAGAGTGTGTATGTGTGTGTGAGAGAGTGTATATGTGTTTGTGTGAGAGTGTATATATATGTGTGTGAGAGAGTGTAAATGTGTGTGTGTGAGAGTGTATATGTGTGTGTGTGAGAGTGTATATGTGTGTGTGTGAGAGAGTGTATATGTGTGTGAGAGAGAGTGTATATGTGTGTGTGAGAGAGTGTATATGTGTGTGTGAGAGTGTATATGTGTGTGTGAGAGAGTGTATATGTGTGTGAGAGAGAGAGTGTATATGTGTGTGTGTGAGAGTGTATATGTGTGTGCGTGAGTGTGTATATGTGTGTGTGAGAGAGTGTATATGTGTGTGTGAGAGAGTGTATATGTGTGTGTGTGAGCGAGTGTATATGTGTGTGAGAGAGTGTATGTGTGAGTGTGTGTGAGAATGTATATGTGTGTGCGTGAGAGAGTGTATACATGTGTGTGAGAGAGTGTATATGTGTGTGTGAGAGTGTATATGTTTGTGTGTGAGAGTGTATATGTATGTGTGTGAGAGTGTATATGTGTGTGTGTGAGAGTGTATATGTGTGTGTGAGAGAGTTATGTGTGTGTGAGAGAGTGTATATGTGTGTCTGTGAGAGTGTATCTGTGTGTGTGATAGAGAGAGTGCATGTGTGAGAGAGAGAGTGTATATGTGTGTGTGTGAGAGTGTATGTGTATGTGTGAGAGAGAGTGTATATATGTGTGTGAGAGAGTGTATATGTGTGCCTCTGAGAGAGTGTGTGTGTGTGTGAGAGAGTGTATATGTCTGTGAGAGAGTGTATATGTGTGTCTCTGAGAGTGTGTATATGTGTGTGTGAGAGTGTATATGTGTGTATGTGAGAGTGTATATATGTGTGTGTGAGAGAGTGTATATGTGTGTGAGAGGTTGTATATGTGTGTGAGAGTGAGTGTATATGTGTGTATGTGAGAGTATATATGTGTGTGTGTGAGACAGTGTATATGTGTGTGTGAGAGAGTGTATATGTGTGTGTGTGAGAGACTGTATATGTGTGTGTGAGAGAGAGTGTATATGTGTGTGTGAGAGAGTGTATATGTGTGTGTGATTGTGTATATGTGTGTGTGTGAGAGTGTATATGTGTGTGAGAGAGAGAGTGTATATGTCTGTGTGTGAGAGTGTATATGTGTCTGTGTGAGAGAGTGTATATGTGTGTGAGAGAGAGTGTATATGTGTGTGTGTGAGAGTTTATATGTGTGTGTGAGAGTGTATATGTGTGTGTGCGAGAGTGTATATGGGTGTGTGAGAGAGTGTATATGTGTGTGAGAGAGAGAGTGTATATGTGTGTCTGTGAGAGTGTATATGTGTGAGTGATAGAGAGAGTGCATGTGTGAGAGAGAGAGTGTAAATGTGTGTGTGAGAGAGTGTATATGTATGTGTGAGAGAGTGTATATGTGTGTGTGTGAGAGAGTGTATATGTGTGTGTGAGAGAGTGTATATGTGTGTGTGTGAGAGAGTATGTGTGTGTGAGAGAGTGTATATGTGTGTGCGAGAGAGTGTATATGTGTGTGTAGAGAGAGTGTATATGTGTGTGTGAGAGAGTGTATATGTGTGGGTGAGAGAGTGTATATGTGTGTGTGAGAGAGTGTATATGTGTGTCTCTGAGAGAGTGTGTGTGTGTGAGAGAGTGTATATGTGTGTGCGTGAGAGTATATATGTGTGAGAGAGTGTATATGTGTGTGAGAGAGAGAGTGTATATGCGTGTGTGTGAGAGTGTATATGTGTGTGTTAGAGAGAGAGTGCATGTGTGAGAGAGAGAGTGTATATGTGTGTGTGAGAGAGTGTATATGTGTGTGTGAGCGAGTGTATATGTGTGTCTCTGAGAGAGTGTATGTGTGTCTGTGAGAGAGTGTATATGTGTGTGTGAGAGAGTGTATATGGGTGTCTCTGAGAGAGTGTATATGTGTGTGTGTGAGAGTGTATGTGTGTGTGTGTGAGAGAGTGTATGTGTGTGAGAGAGTGTATGTGTGTGTGAGAGAGTGTATATGTGTGTGTGTGTGAGAGTGTATATATGTTTGTGTGAGAGAGTGTATATGTGTGTGTGTGTGAGTGTATATGTGTGTGTGTGAGAGTGTATATGTGCGTGAGAGAGAGAGTGTATATGTGTGTCTGTGAGAGTGTATATGTGTGTGTGATAGAGAGAGTGCATGTGTGAGAGAGAGTGTATATGTGTGTGAGAGAGTGTATATGTGTGGGTGAGAGAGTGTATATGTGTGTGTGAGAGAGTGTATATGTGTGCCTCTGAGAGAGTGTGTGTGTGTGAGAGAGTGTATATGTGTGGGCGTGAGAATTGTATATATGTTGGAGAGAGTGTATATGTGTGTGTATGAGAGAGTGTATATGTGTGTGTGTGAGAGTGTATATGTGTATGTGTGAGAGTGTATATGTGTGTGTGTGTGAGAGTGTATATGTGTGTGTGAGAGAGTGTATCTGTGTGTGATAGAGAGAGTGCATGTGTGAGAGAGAGAGTGTATATGTGTGTGTGAGAGAGTGTGTATGTGTGTGTGAGAGAGTGTATATGTGTGTCTCTGAGAGAGTGTATATGTGTGTGTGTGTGAGAGTGTATATGTGTGTGTGGGAGAGAGTGTATGTGTGTGAGAGTGTGTATGTGTGTGTGAGAGAGTGTATATGTGTTTGTGTGAGAGTGTATATATATGTGTGTGAGAGAGTGTAAATGTGTGTGTGTGAGAGTGTATATGTGTGTGTGTGAGAGTGTATATGTGTGTGTGTGAGAGAGTGTATATGTGTGTGAGAGAGAGTGTATATGTGTGTGAGAGAGAGAGTGTATATGTGTGTGTGTGAGAGTGTATATGTGTGTGCGTGAGTGTGTATATGTGTGTGTGAGAGAGTGTATATGTGTGTGTGAGAGAGTGTATATGTGTGTGTGTGAGCGAGTGTATATGTGTGTGAGAGAGTGTATGTGTGAGTGTGTGTGAGAGTGTATATGTGTGTGTGTGAGAGAGTGTATATATGTGTGTGAGAGAGTGTATATGTGTGTGTGAGAGTGTATATGTTTGTGTGTGAGAGTGTATATGTATGTGTGTGAGAGTGTATATGTGTGTGTGTGAGAGTGTATATGTGTGTGTGAGAGAGTTATGTGTGTGTGAGAGAGTGTATATGTGTGTTTGTGAGAGTGTATCTGTGTGTGTGATAGAGAGAGTGCATGTGTGAGAGAGAGAGTGTATATGTGTGTGTGTGAGAGTGTATATGTATGTGTTAGAGAGAGTGTATATATGTTTGTGAGAGAGTGTATATGTGTGCCTCTGAGAGAGAGTGTGTGTGTGTGAGAGAGTGTATATGTCTGTGAGAGCGTGTATATGTGTGTCTCTGAGAGTGTGTATATGTGTGTGTGAGAGTGTATATGTGTGTATGTGAGAGTGTATATATGTGTGTGTGAGAGAGTGTATATGTGTGTGAGAGGTTGTATATGTGTGTGAGAGAGAGTGTATATGTGTGTATGTGAGAGTATATATGTGTGTGTGAGAGACAGTGTATATGTGTGTGTGAGAGAGTGTATATGTGTGTGTGTGAGAGATTGTATATGTGTGTGTGAGAGAGAGTGTATATGTGTGTGTGAGAGAGTGTATATGTGTGTGTGAGAGTGTATATGTGTGTGTGTGAGAGAGTGTATGTGTGTGTGTGAGAGAGTGTATATGTGTGTGTGTGAGAGAGTGTATGTGTGTGTGTGAGAGAGTGTATATGTGTGTGTGTGAGAGAGTGTATATGTGTGTGTGAGAGAGTGTATATGTATGTGTGAGAGAGTGTATATCTGTGTGTGTGAGAGTGTATATGTGTGTGTGAGAGAGAGTGTATATGTGTGTGTGAGAGAGTGTATATGTGTGTGTGTGAGAGAGTGTATATGTGTGTGTGAGAGAGTGTATGTGTGTGTGTGAGAGAGTGTATATGTTTGTGTGTGAGAGAGTGTATGTGTGTGTGTGAGAGAGTGTATATGTGTGTGTGAGAGAGTGTATATGTGTGTGTGTGAGAGAGTGTATGTGTGTGTGAGAGAGTATATATGTGTGTGAGAGAGAGATTGTATATGTGTGTGTGCGAGAGAGTGTATGTGTGTGTGAGAGAGTGTATATGTGTGTGTGAGAGAGTGTATATGTGTGTGTGAGAGAGTGTATTTTTGTGTGTGAAAGAGTGTATATGTGTGTGAGAGAGAGTGTATATGTGTGTGTGTGAGAGTGCATATGTGTGTGTGAGAGAGTGTATATATGTGTGTGTGTGAGAGAGTGTATATGTGTGTGAGAGAGTGTATATGTGTGTGTGACAGTGTATATGTGTGTGTGTGAGAGAGTGTATATATGTGTGAGAGAATGTATATATGTGTGTCAGAGTGTATATGTGTGTGTGAGAGAATGTATATGTGTGTGAGAGAGTGTATTTGTGTGTGTGAGAGAGTGTATATGTGTGAGAGAGAGAGTGTATATGTGTGTGTGTGTGTGAGAGTGCATATGTGTGTGTGAGAGAGTGTATATATGTGTGTGTGAGAGAGTGTATATGTGTGTGAGAGAGATCGTATATATGTGTGTGAGAGTGCATATGTGTGTGTGAGAGAGTGTATATGTGTGCGTGTGAGAGAGTGTATGTGTGTGTGTGAGGGAGTGTATATGTGTGTGTGTGAGAGAGTGTATATGTGTGTGTGTGTGAGAGTGTATATGTGTGTGTGGGAGAGAGTGTATGTGTGTGAGAGTGTATGTGTGTGTGAGAGAGTGTATATGTGTTTGTGTGAGAGTGTATATATATATGTGTGAGAGAGTGTAAATGTGTGTGTGTGAGAGTGTATATGTGTGTGAGTGAGAGTGTATATGTGTGTGTGTGAGAGAGTGTATATGTGTGTGAGAGAGAGTGTATATGTGTGTGTGAGAGAGTGTATATGTGTGTGTGAGAGTGTATATGTGTGTGTGAGAGAGTGTATATGTGTGTGAGAGAGAGAGTGTATATGTGTGTGTGTGAGAGTGTATACGTGTGTGCGTGAGTGTATATGTGTGTGTGAGAGAGTGTATATGTGTGTGTGAGAGAGTGTATATGTGTGTGTGTGAGAGTGTATATATGTGTGTGTGAGAGAGTATATATGTGTGTGTGTGAGAGTGTATATGTGTGTGTGTGAGAGTGTATATGTGTGTGTGTGAGAGAGTGTATATGTGTGTGAGAGAGAGTGTATATGTGTGTGTGAGAGAGTGTATATGTGTGTGTGAGAGTGTATATGTGTGTGTGAGAGAGTGTATATGTGTGTGTGTATATGTGTGTGTGAGAGAGTGTATATGTGTGTGTGTGAGCGAGTGTATATGTGTGTGAGAGAGTGTATGTGTGTGTGTGTGTGAGAGTGTATATGTGTGTGTGTGAGAGAGTGTTTATATGTGTGAGAGAGTGTATGTGTGTGTGAGAGTGTATATGTGTGTGTGTGAGAGTGTATATGTATGTGTGTGAGAGTGTATATGTGTGTGTGTGAGAGAGTTATGTGTGTGTGAGAGAGTGTATATGTGTGTGTGTGAGAGAGTATATGTGTGTGTGTGAGTGAGTGTATGTGTGTGTGTGAGAGAGTGTATATGTGTGTGAGAGAGAGTGTGTATATGTGTGTGTGTGAGAGTGTATATGTGTGTGAGAGAGAGAGTGTATATGTGTGTCTGTGAGAGTGTATATGTGTGAGTGATAGAGAGAGTGCATGTGTGAGAGAGAGAGTGTATATGTGTGTGTGAGAGAGTGTATATGTGTGTGTGTGAGAGAGTATGTGTGTGTGAGAGAGTGTATATGTGTGTGCGAGAGAGTGTATATGTGTGTGTAGAGAGAGTGTATATGTGTGTGTGAGAGAGTGTATATGTGTGGGTGAGAGAGTGTATATGTGTGTGTGTGAGAGTGTATATGTGTGTCTCTGAGAGAGTGTGTGTGTGTGAGAGAGTGTATATGTGTGTGCGTGAGAGTATATATGTGTGAGAGAGTGTATATGTGTGTGAGAGAGAGTGTATATGCGTGTGTGTGAGAGTGTATATGTGTGTGTTAGAGAGAGAGTGCATGTGTGAGAGAGAGAGAGTGTATATGTGTGTGAGAGAGTGTATATGTGTGTGTGAGAGAGTGTATATGTGTGTCTCTGAGAGAGTGTATGTGTGTCTGTGAGAGAGTGTATATGTGTGTGTGAGAGAGTGTATATGGGTGTCTCTGAGAGAGTGTATATGTGTGTGTGTGAGAGTGTATATATGTGTGTGTGAGAGAGTGTATATGTGTGTGTGTGAGAGTGTATATGTGTGTGTGTGAGAGTGTATATGTGTGTGTGAGAGAGTGTATATGTGTGTGAGAGAGAATGTATATGTGTGTGTGAGAGAGTGTATATGTGTGTGTGAGTGTGTATATGTGTGTGTGAGAGTGTGTATATGTGTGTGTGAGTGTGTATATGTATGTGTGAGAGAGTGTATATCTGTGTGTGTGAGAGTGTATATGTGTGTGTGAGAGAGAGTGTATATGTGTGTGTGAGAGAGTGTATATGTGTGTGTGTGAGAGAGTGTATATGTGTGTGTGTGAGAGAGTGTATGTGTGTGTGTGAGAGAGTGTATATGTTTGTGTGTGAGAGAGTGTATGTGTGTGTGTGAGAGAGTGTATATGTGTGAGAGAGTGTATATGTGTGTGTGTGAGAGAGTGTATGTGTGTGTGAGAGAGTGTATATGTGTGTGTGAGAGAGAGTGTATATGTGTGTGTGAGAGAGTGTATATGTGCGTGAGAGAGAGAGTGTATATGTGTGTCTGTGAGAGTGTATATGTGTGTGTGATAGAGAGAGTGCATGTGTGAGAGAGAGTGTATATGTGTGTGAGAGAGTGTATATGTGTGGGTGAGAGAGTGTATATGTGTGTGTGAGAGTGTATATGTTTGTGTGTGAGAGTGTATATGTATGTGTGTGAGAGTGTATATGTGTGTGTGTGAGAGTGTATATGTGTGTGTGAGAGAGTTATGTTTGTGTGTGTGTGAGAGTGTATATGTGTGTGTGAGAGAGTGTATCTGTGTGTGTGATAGAGAGAGTGCATGTGTGAGAGAGAGAGTGTATATGTGTGTGTGAGAAAGTGTATATGTGTGGGCGTGAGAATTGTATATATGTTGGAGAGAGTGTATATGTGTGTGTGTGAGAGTGTATATGTGTATGTGTGAGAGTGTATATGTGTGTGTGTGTGAGAGTGTATATGTGTGTGTGAGAGAGTGTATCTGTGTGTGTGATAGAGAGAGTGCATGTGTGAGAGAGAGAGTGTATATGTGTGTGTGAGAGAGTGTGTATGTGTGTGTGAGAGAGTGTATATGTGTGTCTCTGAGAGAGTGTATATGTGTGTGTGTGAGAGAGTGTATATGTGTGTGTGGGAGAGAGTGTATGTGTGTGAGAGTGTGTATGTGTGTGTGAGAGAGTGTATATGTGTTTGTGTGAGAGTGTATATATATGTGTGTGAGAGAGTGTAAATGTGTGTGTGTGAGAGTGTATATGTGTGTGTGTGAGAGTGTATATGTGTGTGTGTGAGAGAGTGTATATGTGTGTGAGAGAGAGTGTATATGTGTGTGTGAGAGAGTGTATATGTGTGTGTGAGAGTGTATATGTGTGTGTGAGAGAGTGTATATGTGTGTGAGAGAGAGAGTGTATATGTGTGTGTGTGAGAGTGTATATGTGTGTGCGTGAGTGTGTATATGTGTGTGTGAGAGAGTGTATATGTGTGTGTGAGAGAGTGTATATGTGTGTGTGTGAGCGAGTGTATATGTGTGTGAGAGAGTGTATGTGTGAGTGTGTGTGAGAATGTATATGTGTGTGCGTGAGAGAGTGTATACATGTGTGTGAGAGAGTGTATATGTGTGTGTGAGAGTGTATATGTTTGTGTGTGAGAGTGTATATGTATGTGTGTGAGAGTGTATATGTGTGTGTGTGAGAGTGTATATGTGTGTGTGAGAGAGTTATGTGTGTGTGAGAGAGTGTATATGTGTGTCTGTGAGAGTGTATCTGTGTGTGTGATAGAGAGAGTGCATGTGTGAGAGAGAGAGTGTATATGTGTGTGTGTGAGAGTGTATGTGTATGTGTGAGAGAGAGTGTATATATGTGTGTGAGAGAGTGTATATGTGTGCCTCTGAGAGAGTGTGTGTGTGTGTGAGAGAGTGTATATGTCTGTGAGAGAGTGTATATGTGTGTCTCTGAGAGTGTGTATATGTGTGTGTGAGAGTGTATATGTGTGTATGTGAGAGTGTATATATGTGTGTGTGAGAGAGTGTATATGTGTGTGAGAGGTTGTATATGTGTGTGAGAGTGAGTGTATATGTGTGTATGTGAGAGTATATATGTGTGTGTGAGAGACAGTGTATATGTGTGTGTGAGAGAGTGTATATGTGTGTGTGTGAGAGACTGTATATGTGTGTGTGAGAGAGAGTGTATATGTGTGTGTGAGAGAGTGTATATGTGTGTGTGATTGTGTATATGTGTGTGTGTGAGAGTGTATATGTGTGTGAGAGAGAGAGTGTATATGTCTGTGTGTGAGAGTGTATATGTGTCTGTGTGAGAGAGTGTATATGTGTGTGAGAGAGAGTGTATATGTGTGTGTGTGAGAGTTTATATGTGTGTGTGAGAGTGTATATGTGTGTGTGCGAGAGTGTATATGGGTGTGTGAGAGAGTGTATATGTGTGTGAGAGAGAGAGTGTATATGTGTGTCTGTGAGAGTGTATATGTGTGAGTGATAGAGAGAGTGCATGTGTGAGAGAGAGAGTGTAAATGTGTGTGTGAGAGAGTGTATATGTATGTGTGAGAGAGTGTATATGTGTGTGTGTGAGAGAGTGTATATGTGTGTGTGAGAGAGTGTATATGTGTGTGTGTGAGAGAGTATGTGTGTGTGAGAGAGTGTATATGTGTGTGCGAGAGAGTGTATATGTGTGTGTAGAGAGAGTGTATATGTGTGTGTGAGAGAGTGTATATGTGTGGGTGAGAGAGTGTATATGTGTGTGTGAGAGAGTGTATATGTGTGTCTCTGAGAGAGTGTGTGTGTGTGAGAGAGTGTATATGTGTGTGCGTGAGAGTATATATGTGTGAGAGAGTGTATATGTGTGTGAGAGAGAGAGTGTATATGCGTGTGTGTGAGAGTGTATATGTGTGTGTTAGAGAGAGAGTGCATGTGTGAGAGAGAGAGTGTATATGTGTGTGTGAGAGAGTGTATATGTGTGTGTGAGCGAGTGTATATGTGTGTCTCTGAGAGAGTGTATGTGTGTCTGTGAGAGAGTGTATATGTGTGTGTGAGAGAGTGTATATGGGTGTCTCTGAGAGAGTGTATATGTGTGTGTGTGAGAGTGTATGTGTGTGTGTGTGAGAGAGTGTATGTGTGTGAGAGAGTGTATGTGTGTGTGAGAGAGTGTATATGTGTGTGTGTGTGAGAGTGTATATATGTTTGTGTGAGAGAGTGTATATGTGTGTGTGTGTGAGTGTATATGTGTGTGTGTGAGAGTGTATATGTGCGTGAGAGAGAGAGTGTATATGTGTGTCTGTGAGAGTGTATATGTGTGTGTGATAGAGAGAGTGCATGTGTGAGAGAGAGTGTATATGTGTGTGAGAGAGTGTATATGTGTGGGTGAGAGAGTGTATATGTGTGTGTGAGAGAGTGTATATGTGTGCCTCTGAGAGAGTGTGTGTGTGTGAGAGAGTGTATATGTGTGGGCGTGAGAATTGTATATATGTTGGAGAGAGTGTATATGTGTGTGTATGAGAGAGTGTATATGTGTGTGTGTGAGAGTGTATATGTGTATGTGTGAGAGTGTATATGTGTGTGTGTGTGAGAGTGTATATGTGTGTGTGAGAGAGTGTATCTGTGTGTGATAGAGAGAGTGCATGTGTGAGAGAGAGAGTGTATATGTGTGTGTGAGAGAGTGTGTATGTGTGTGTGAGAGAGTGTATATGTGTGTCTCTGAGAGAGTGTATATGTGTGTGTGTGTGAGAGTGTATATGTGTGTGTGGGAGAGAGTGTATGTGTGTGAGAGTGTGTATGTGTGTGTGAGAGAGTGTATATGTGTTTGTGTGAGAGTGTATATATATGTGTGTGAGAGAGTGTAAATGTGTGTGTGTGAGAGTGTATATGTGTGTGTGTGAGAGTGTATATGTGTGTGTGTGAGAGAGTGTATATGTGTGTGAGAGAGAGTGTATATGTGTGTGAGAGAGAGAGTGTATATGTGTGTGTGTGAGAGTGTATATGTGTGTGCGTGAGTGTGTATATGTGTGTGTGAGAGAGTGTATATGTGTGTGTGAGAGAGTGTATATGTGTGTGTGTGAGCGAGTGTATATGTGTGTGAGAGAGTGTATGTGTGAGTGTGTGTGAGAGTGTATATGTGTGTGTGTGAGAGAGTGTATATATGTGTGTGAGAGAGTGTATATGTGTGTGTGAGAGTGTATATGTTTGTGTGTGAGAGTGTATATGTATGTGTGTGAGAGTGTATATGTGTGTGTGTGAGAGTGTATATGTGTGTGTGAGAGAGTTATGTGTGTGTGAGAGAGTGTATATGTGTGTTTGTGAGAGTGTATCTGTGTGTGTGATAGAGAGAGTGCATGTGTGAGAGAGAGAGTGTATATGTGTGTGTGTGAGAGTGTATATGTATGTGTTAGAGAGAGTGTATATATGTGTGTGAGAGAGTGTATATGTGTGCCTCTGAGAGAGAGTGTGTGTGTGTGAGAGAGTGTATATGTCTGTGAGAGCGTGTATATGTGTGTCTCTGAGAGTGTGTATATGTGTGTGTGAGAGTGTATATGTGTGTATGTGAGAGTGTATATATGTGTGTGTGAGAGAGTGTATATGTGTGTGAGAGGTTGTATATGTGTGTGAGAGAGAGTGTATATGTGTGTATGTGAGAGTATATATGTGTGTGTGAGAGACAGTGTATATGTGTGTGTGAGAGAGTGTATATGTGTGTGTGTGAGAGACTGTATATGTGTGTGTGAGAGAGAGTGTATATGTGTGTGTGAGAGAGTGTATATGTGTGTGTGAGAGTGTATATGTGTGTGTGTGAGAGAGTGTATGTGTGTGTGTGAGAGAGTGTATATGTGTGTGTGTGAGAGAGTGTATGTGTGTGTGTGAGAGAGTGTATATGTGTGTGTGTGAGAGAGTGTATATGTGTGTGTGAGAGAGTGTATATGTATGTGTGAGAGAGTGTATATCTGTGTGTGTGAGAGTGTATATGTGTGTGTGAGAGAGAGTGTATATGTGTGTGTGAGAGAGTGTATATGTGTGTGTGTGAGAGAGTGTATATGTGTGTGTGAGAGAGTGTATGTGTGTGTGTGAGAGAGTGTATATGTTTGTGTGTGAGAGAGTGTATGTGTGTGTGTGAGAGAGTGTATATGTGTGTGTGAGAGAGTGTATATGTGTGTGTGTGAGAGAGTGTATGTGTGTGTGAGAGAGTATATATGTGTGTGAGAGAGAGATTGTATATGTGTGTGTGCGAGAGAGTGTATGTGTGTGTGAGAGAGTGTATATGTGTGTGTGAGAGAGTGTATATGTGTGTGTGAGAGAGTGTATTTTTGTGTGTGAAAGAGTGTATATGTGTGTGAGAGAGAGTGTATATGTGTGTGTGTGAGAGTGCATATGTGTGTGTGAGAGAGTGTATATATGTGTGTGTGTGAGAGAGTGTATATGTGTGTGAGAGAGTGTATATGTGTGTGTGACAGTGTATATGTGTGTGTGTGAGAGAGTGTATATATGTGTGAGAGAATGTATATATGTGTGTCAGAGTGTATATGTGTGTGTGAGAGAATGTATATGTGTGTGAGAGAGTGTATTTGTGTGTGTGAGAGAGTGTATATGTGTGAGAGAGAGAGTGTATATGTGTGTGTGTGTGTGAGAGTGCATATGTGTGTGTGAGAGAGTGTATATATGTGTGTGTGAGAGAGTGTATATGTGTGTGAGAGAGATCGTATATATGTGTGTGAGAGTGCATATGTGTGTGTGAGAGAGTGTATATGTGTGCGTGTGAGAGAGTGTATGTGTGTGTGTGAGGGAGTGTATATGTGTGTGTGTGAGAGAGTGTATATGTGTGTGTGTGTGAGAGTGTATATGTGTGTGTGGGAGAGAGTGTATGTGTGTGAGAGTGTATGTGTGTGTGAGAGAGTGTATATGTGTTTGTGTGAGAGTGTATATATATATGTGTGAGAGAGTGTAAATGTGTGTGTGTGAGAGTGTATATGTGTGTGAGTGAGAGTGTATATGTGTGTGTGTGAGAGAGTGTATATGTGTGTGAGAGAGAGTGTATATGTGTGTGTGAGAGAGTGTATATGTGTGTGTGAGAGTGTATATGTGTGTGTGAGAGAGTGTATATGTGTGTGAGAGAGAGAGTGTATATGTGTGTGTGTGAGAGTGTATACGTGTGTGCGTGAGTGTATATGTGTGTGTGAGAGAGTGTATATGTGTGTGTGAGAGAGTGTATATGTGTGTGTGTGAGAGTGTATATATGTGTGTGTGAGAGAGTATATATGTGTGTGTGTGAGAGTGTATATGTGTGTGTGTGAGAGTGTATATGTGTGTGTGTGAGAGAGTGTATATGTGTGTGAGAGAGAGTGTATATGTGTGTGTGAGAGAGTGTATATGTGTGTGTGAGAGTGTATATGTGTGTGTGAGAGAGTGTATATGTGTGTGTGTATATGTGTGTGTGAGAGAGTGTATATGTGTGTGTGTGAGCGAGTGTATATGTGTGTGAGAGAGTGTATGTGTGTGTGTGTGTGAGAGTGTATATGTGTGTGTGTGAGAGAGTGTTTATATGTGTGAGAGAGTGTATGTGTGTGTGAGAGTGTATATGTGTGTGTGTGAGAGTGTATATGTATGTGTGTGAGAGTGTATATGTGTGTGTGTGAGAGAGTTATGTGTGTGTGAGAGAGTGTATATGTGTGTGTGTGAGAGAGTATATGTGTGTGTGTGAGTGAGTGTATGTGTGTGTGTGAGAGAGTGTATATGTGTGTGAGAGAGAGTGTGTATATGTGTGTGTGTGAGAGTGTGTGTGTGTGAGTGTATATGTGTGTGTGAGAGAGTGTATATCTGTGTGTGAGGGAGTGTATATGTGTGTGTGAGAGAGTGTATATGTGTGTGTGTGAGAGAGAGTATGTGTGTGTGTGTGTGTGAGTGTATATGTGTGTGCGAGAGAGTGTATATGTGTGTGTGAGAGAGTGTATATGTGTGTGAGAGAGAGAGTGTATATGTCTGTGTGTGAGAGTGTATATGTGTCTGTGTGAGAGAGTGTATATGTGTGTGAGAGAGAGTGTATATGTGTGTGTGTGAGAGTGTATATGTGTGTGTGAGAGTGTATATGTGTGTGTGCGAGAGTGTATATGGGTGTGTGAGAGAGTGTATATGTGTGTGAGAGAGAGAGTGTATATGTGTGTCTGTGAGAGTGTATATGTGTGAGTGATAGAGAGAGTGCATGTGTGAGAGAGAGAGTGTATATGTGTGTGTGAGAGAGTGTATATGTGTGTGTGTGAGAGAGTATGTGTGTGTGAGAGAGTGTATATGTGTGTGCGAGAGAGTGTATATGTGTGTGTAGAGAGAGTGTATATGTGTGTGTGAGAGAGTGTATATGTGTGGGTGAGAGAGTGTATATGTGTGTGTGTGAGAGTGTATATGTGTGTCTCTGAGAGAGTGTGTGTGTGTGAGAGAGTGTATATGTGTGTGCGTGAGAGTATATATGTGTGAGAGAGTGTATATGTGTGTGAGAGAGAGTGTATATGCGTGTGTGTGAGAGTGTATATGTGTGTGTTAGAGAGAGAGTGCATGTGTGAGAGAGAGAGAGTGTATATGTGTGTGTGAGAGAGTGTATATGTGTGTGTGAGAGAGTGTATATGTGTGTCTCTGAGAGAGTGTATGTGTGTCTGTGAGAGAGTGTATATGTGTGTGTGAGAGAGTGTATATGGGTGTCTCTGAGAGAGTGTATATGTGTGTGTGTGAGAGTGTATATATGTGTGTGTGAGAGAGTGTATATGTGTGTGTGTGAGAGTGTATATGTGTGTGTGTGAGAGTGTATATGTGTGTGTGTGAGAGAGTGTATATGTGTGTGAGAGAGAATGTATACGTGTGTGTGAGAGAGTGTATATGTGTGTGTGAGTGTGTATATGTGTGTGTGAGAGTGTGTATATGTGTGTGTGAGTGTGTATATGTATGTGTGAGAGAGTGTATATCTGTGTGTGTGAGAGTGTATATGTGTGTGTTAGAGAGAGTGTATATGTGTGTGTGAGAGAGTGTATATGTGTGTGTGTGAGAGAGTGTATATGTGTGTGTGTGAGAGAGTGTATGTGTGTGTGTGAGAGAGTGTATATGTTTGTGTGTGAGAGAGTGTATGTGTGTGTGTGAGAGAGTGTATATGTGTGTGAGAGAGTGTATATGTGTGTGTGTGAGAGAGTGTATGTGTGTGTGAGAGAGTGTATATGTGTGTGTGAGAGAGAGTGTATATGTGTGTGTGAGAGAGTGTATATGTGCGTGAGAGAGAGAGTGTATATGTGTGTCTGTGAGAGTGTATATGTGTGTGTGATAGAGAGAGTGCATGTGTGAGAGAGAGTGTATATGTGTGTGAGAGAGTGTATATGTGTGGGTGAGAGAGTGTATATGTGTGTGTGAGAGTGTATATGTTTGTGTGTGAGAGTGTATATGTATGTGTGTGAGAGTGTATATGTGTGTGTGTGAGAGTGTATATGTGTGTGTGAGAGAGTTATGTTTGTGTGTGTGTGAGAGTGTATATGTGTGTGTGAGAGAGTGTATCTGTGTGTGTGATAGAGAGAGTGCATGTGTGAGAGAGAGAGTGTATATGTGTGTGTGAGAAAGTGTATATGTGTGGGCGTGAGAATTGTATATATGTTGGAGAGAGTGTATATGTGTGTGTGTGAGAGTGTATATGTGTATGTGTGAGAGTGTATATGTGTGTGTGTGTGAGAGTGTATATGTGTGTGTGAGAGAGTGTATCTGTGTGTGTGATAGAGAGAGTGCATGTGTGAGAGAGAGAGTGTATATGTGTGTGTGAGAGAGTGTGTATGTGTGTGTGAGAGAGTGTATATGTGTGTCTCTGAGAGAGTGTATATGTGTGTGTGTGAGAGAGTGTATATGTGTGTGTGGGAGAGAGTGTATGTGTGTGAGAGTGTGTATGTGTGTGTGAGAGAGTGTATATGTGTTTGTGTGAGAGTGTATATATATGTGTGTGAGAGAGTGTAAATGTGTGTGTGTGAGAGTGTATATGTGTGTGTGTGAGAGTGTATATGTGTGTGTGTGAGAGAGTGTATATGTGTGTGAGAGAGAGTGTATATGTGTGTGTGAGAGAGTGTATATGTGTGTGTGAGAGTGTATATGTGTGTGTGAGAGAGTGTATATGTGTGTGAGAGAGAGAGTGTATATGTGTGTGTGTGAGAGTGTATATGTGTGTGCGTGAGTGTGTATATGTGTGTGTGAGAGAGTGTATCTGTGTGTGTGAGAGAGTGTATATGTGTGTGTGTGAGCGAGTGTATATGTGTGTGAGAGAGTGTATGTGTGAGTGTGTGTGAGAATGTATATGTGTGTGCGTGAGAGAGTGTATACATGTGTGTGAGAGAGTGTATATGTGTGTGTGAGAGTGTATATGTTTGTGTGTGAGAGTGTATATGTATGTGTGTGAGAGTGTATATGTGTGTGTGTGAGAGTGTATATGTGTGTGTGAGAGAGTTATGTGTGTGTGAGAGAGTGTATATGTGTGTCTGTGAGAGTGTATCTGTGTGTGTGATAGAGAGAGTGCATGTGTGAGAGAGAGAGTGTATATGTGTGTGTGTGAGAGTGTATGTGTATGTGTGAGAGAGAGTGTATATATGTGTGTGAGAGAGTGTATATGTGTGCCTCTGAGAGAGTGTGTGTGTGTGTGAGAGAGTGTATATGTCTGTGAGAGAGTGTATATATGTGTCTCTGAGAGTGTGTATATGTGTGTGTGAGAGTGTATATGTGTGTATGTGAGAGTGTATATATGTGTGTGTGAGAGAGTGTATATGTGTGTGAGAGGTTGTATATGTGTGTGAGAGTGAGTGTATATGTGTGTATGTGAGAGTATATATGTGTGTGTGAGAGACAGTGTATATGTGTGTGTGAGAGAGTGTATATGTGTGTGTGTGAGAGACTGTATATGTGTGTGTGAGAGAGAGTGTATATGTGTGTGTGAGAGAGTGTATATGTGTGTGTGATTGTGTATATGTGTGTGTGTGAGAGTGTATATGTGTGTGAGAGAGAGAGTGTATATGTCTGTGTGTGAGAGTGTATATGTGTCTGTGTGAGAGAGTGTATATGTGTGTGAGAGAGAGTGTATATGTGTGTGTGTGAGAGTTTATATGTGTGTGTGAGAGTGTATATGTGTGTGTGCGAGAGTGTATATGGGTGTGTGAGAGAGTGTATATGTGTGTGAGAGAGAGAGTGTATATGTGTGTCTGTGAGAGTGTATATGTGTGAGTGATAGAGAGAGTGCATGTGTGAGAGAGAGAGTGTAAATGTGTGTGTGAGAGAGTGTATATGTATGTGTGAGAGAGTGTATATGTGTGTGTGTGAGAGAGTGTATATGTGTGTGTGAGAGAGTGTATATGTGTGTGTGTGAGAGAGTATGTGTGTGTGAGAGAGTGTATATGTGTGTGCGAGAGAGTGTATATGTGTGTGTAGAGAGAGTGTATATGTGTGTGTGAGAGAGTGTATATGTGTGGGTGAGAGAGTGTATATGTGTGTGTGAGAGAGTGTATATGTGTGTCTCTGAGAGAGTGTGTGTGTGTGAGAGAGTGTATATGTGTGTGCGTGAGAGTATATATGTGTGAGAGAGTGTATATGTGTGTGAGAGAGAGAGTGTATATGCGTGTGTGTGAGAGTGTATATGTGTGTGTTAGAGAGAGAGTGCATGTGTGAGAGAGAGAGTGTATATGTGTGTGTGAGAGAGTGTATATGTGTGTGTGAGAGAGTGTATATGTGTGTCTCTGAGAGAGTGTATGTGTGTCTGTGAGAGAGTGTATATGTGTGTGTGAGAGAGTGTATATGGGTGTCTCTGAGAGAGTGTATATGTGTGTGTGTGAGAGTGTATGTGTGTGTGTGTGAGAGAGTGTATGTGTGTGAGAGAGTGTATGTGTGTGTGAGAGAGTGTATATGTGTGTGTGTGAGAGTGTATATATGTTTGTGTGAGAGAGTGTATATGTGTGTGTGTGAGAGTGTATATGTGTGTGTGTGAGAGTGTATATGTGTGTGTGTGAGAGAGTGTATATGTGTGTGAGAGAGAATGTATATGTGTGTGTGAGAGAGTGTATATGTGTGTGTGAGAGTGTATATGTGTGTGTGAGAGAGAGTGTATATGTGTGTGTGAGAGTGTGTATATGTGTGTGTGTGAGAGAGTGTATATGTGTGTGTGTGAGAGAGTGTATGTGTGTGTGTGAGAGAGTGTATATGTTTGTGTGTGAGAGAGTGTATGTGTGTGTGTGAGAGAGTGTATATGTGTGTGTGAGAGAGTGTATATGTGTGTGTGTGAGAGAGTGTATGTGTGTGTGAGAGAGTATATATGTGTGTGAGAGAGAGATTGTATATGTGTGTGTGCGAGAGAGTGTATGTGTGTGTGAGAGAGTGTATATGTGTGTGTGAGAGAGAGTGTATATGTGTGTGTGAGAGAGTGTATATGTGCGTGAGAGAGAGAGTGTATATGTGTGTCTGTGAGAGTGTATATGTGTGTGTGATAGAGAGAGTGCATGTGTGAGAGAGAGTGTATATGTGTGTGAGAGAGTGTATATGTGTGGGTGAGAGAGTGTATATGTGTGTGTGAGAGAGTGTATATGTGTGCCTCTGAGAGAGTGTGTGTGTGTGAGAGAGTGTATATTTGTGGGCGTGAGAATTGTATATATGTTGGAGAGAGTGTATATGTGTGTGTATGAGAGAGTGTATATGTGTGTGTGTGAGAGTGTATATGTGTATGTGTGAGAGTGTATATGTGTGTGTGTGTGAGAGTGTATATGTGTGTGTGAGAGAGTGTATCTGTGTGTGATAGAGAGAGTGCATGTGTGAGAGAGAGAGTGTATATGTGTGTGTGAGAGAGTGTGTATGTGTGTGTGAGAGAGTGTATATGTGTGTCTCTGAGAGAGTGTATATGTGTGTGTGTGTGAGAGTGTATATGTGTGTGTGGGAGAGAGTGTATGTGTGTGAGAGTGTGTATGTGTGTGTGAGAGAGTGTATATGTGTTTGTGTGAGAGTGTATATATATGTGTGTGAGAGAGTGTAAATGTGTGTGTGTGAGAGTGTATATGTGTGTGTGTGAGAGTGTATATGTGTGTGTGTGAGAGAGTGTATATGTGTGTGAGAGAGAGTGTATATGTGTGTGAGAGAGAGAGTGTATATGTGTGTGTGTGAGAGTGTATATGTGTGTGCGTGAGTGTGTATATGTGTGTGTGAGAGAGTGTATATGTGTGTGTGAGAGAGTGTATATGTGTGTGTGTGAGCGAGTGTATATGTGTGTGAGAGAGTGTATGTGTGAGTGTGTGTGAGAGTGTATATGTGTGTGTGTGAGAGAGTGTATATATGTGTGTGAGAGAGTGTATATGTGTGTGTGAGAGTGTATATGTTTGTGTGTGAGAGTGTATATGTATGTGTGTGAGAGTGTATATGTGTGTGTGTGAGAGTGTATATGTGTGTGTGAGAGAGTTATGTGTGTGTGAGAGAGTGTATATGTGTGTTTGTGAGAGTGTATCTGTGTGTGTGATAGAGAGAGTGCATGTGTGAGAGAGAGAGTGTATATGTGTGTGTGTGAGAGTGTATATGTATGTGTTAGAGAGAGTGTATATATGTGTGTGAGAGAGTGTATATGTGTGCCTCTGAGAGAGAGTGTGTGTGTGTGAGAGAGTGTATATGTCTGTGAGAGCGTGTATATGTGTGTCTCTGAGAGTGTGTATATGTGTGTGTGAGAGTGTATATGTGTGTATGTGAGAGTGTATATATGTGTGTGTGAGAGAGTGTATATGTGTGTGAGAGGTTGTATATGTGTGTGAGAGAGAGTGTATATGTGTGTATGTGAGAGTATATATGTGTGTGTGAGAGACAGTGTATATGTGTGTGTGAGAGAGTGTATATGTGTGTGTGTGAGAGACTGTATATGTGTGTGTGAGAGAGAGTGTATATGTGTGTGTGAGAGAGTGTATATGTGTGTGTGAGAGTGTATATGTGTGTGTGTGAGAGAGTGTATGTGTGTGTGTGAGAGAGTGTATATGTGTGTGTGTGAGAGAGTGTATGTGTGTGTGTGAGAGAGTGTATATGTGTGTGTGTGAGAGAGTGTATATGTGTGTGTGAGAGAGTGTATATGTATGTGTGAGAGAGTGTATATCTGTGTGTGTGAGAGTGTATATGTGTGTGTGAGAGAGAGTGTATATGTGTGTGTGAGAGAGTGTATATGTGTGTGTGTGAGAGAGTGTATATGTGTGTGTGTGAGAGAGTGTATGTGTGTGTGTGAGAGAGTGTATATGTTTGTGTGTGAGAGAGTGTATGTGTGTGTGTGAGAGAGTGTATATGTGTGTGTGAGAGAGTGTATATGTGTGTGTGTGAGAGAGTGTATGTGTGTGTGAGAGAGTATATATGTGTGTGAGAGAGAGATTGTATATGTGTGTGTGCGAGAGAGTGTATGTGTGTGTGAGAGAGTGTATATGTGTGTGTGAGAGAGTGTATATGTGTGTGTGAGAGAGTGTATTTTTGTGTGTGAAAGAGTGTATATGTGTGTGAGAGAGAGTGTATATGTGTGTGTGTGAGAGTGCATATGTGTGTGTGAGAGAGTGTATATATGTGTGTGTGTGAGAGAGTGTATATGTGTGTGAGAGAGTGTATATGTGTGTGTGACAGTGTATATGTGTGTGTGTGAGAGAGTGTATATATGTGTGAGAGAATGTATATATGTGTGTCAGAGTGTATATGTGTGTGTGAGAGAATGTATATGTGTGTGAGAGAGTGTATTTGTGTGTGTGAGAGAGTGTATATGTGTGTGAGAGAGAGAGTGTATATGTGTGTGTGTGTGAGAGTGCATATGTGTGTGTGAGAGAGTGTATATATGTGTGTGTGAGAGAGTGTATATGTGTGTGAGAGAGATCGTATATATGTGTGTGAGAGTGCATATGTGTGTGTGAGAGAGTGTATATGTGTGCGTGTGAGAGAGTGTATGTGTGTGTGTGAGGGAGTGTATATGTGTGTGTGTGAGAGAGTGTATATGTGTGTGTGTGTGAGAGTGTATATGTGTGTGTGGGAGAGAGTGTATGTGTGTGAGAGTGTATGTGTGTGTGAGAGAGTGTATATGTGTTTGTGTGAGAGTGTATATATATGTGTGTGAGAGAGTGTAAATGTGTGTGTGTGAGAGTGTATATGTGTGTGAGTGAGAGTGTATATGTGTGTGTGTGAGAGAGTGTATATGTGTGTGAGAGAGAGTGTATATGTGTGTGTGAGAGAGTGTATATGTGTGTGTGAGAGTGTATATGTGTGTGTGAGAGAGTGTATATGTGTGTGAGAGAGAGAGTGTATATGTGTGTGTGTGAGAGTGTATACGTGTGTGCGTGAGTGTATATGTGTGTGTGAGAGAGTGTATATGTGTGTGTGAGAGAGTGTATATGTGTGTGTGTGAGCGAGTGTATATGTGTGTGAGAGAGTGTATGTGTGAGTGTGTGTGAGAGTGTATATGTGTGTGTGTGAGAGAGTGTATATATGTGTGTGAGAGAGTGTATATGTGTGTGTGAGAGTGTATATGTTTGTGTGTGAGAGTGTATATGTATGTGTGTGAGAGTGTATATGTGTGTGTGTGAGAGTGTATATGTGTGTGTGAGAGAGTTATGTGTGTGTGAGAGAGTGTATATGTGTGTCTGTGAGAGTGTATCTGTGTGTGTGATAGAGAGAGTGCATGTGTGAGAGAGAGAGTGTATATGTGTGTGTGTGAGAGTGTATATGTATGTGTGAGAGAGAGTGTATATATGTGTGTGAGAAAGTGTATATGTGTGCCTCTGAGAGAGTGTGTGTGTGTGTCAGAGAGTGTATATGTCTGTGAGAGAGTGTATATGTGTGTCTCTGAGAGTGTGTATATGTGTGTGTGAGAGTGTATATGTGTGTATGTGAGAGTGTATATATGTGTGTGTGAGAGAGTGTATATGTGTGTGAGAGGTTGTATATGTGTGTGAGAGAGAGTGTATATGTGTGTATGTGAGAGTATATATGTGTGTGTGAGAGACAGTGTATATGTGTGTGTGAGAGAGTGTATATGTGTGTGTGTGAGAGACTGTATATGTGTGTGTGAGAGAGAGTGTATATGTGTGTGTGAGAGAGTGTATATGTGTGTGTGAGAGTGTATATGTGTGTGTGTGAGAGAGTGTATGTGTGTGTGTGAGAGAGTGTATATGTGTGTGTGTGAGAGAGTGTATGTGTGTGTGTGAGAGAGAGTGTATATGTGTGTGTGTGAGAGAGTGTATATGTGTGTGTGAGAGAGTGTATATGTATGTGTGAGAGAGTGTATATCTGTGTGTGAGAGTGTATATGTGTGTGTGAGAGAGAGTGTATATGTGTGTGTGAGAGAGTGTATATGTGTGTGTGTGAGAGAGTGTATGTGTGTGTGTGAGAGAGTGTATATGTTTGTGTGTGAGAGAGTGTATGTGTGTGTGTGAGAGAGTGTATATGTGTGTGTGAGAGAGTGTATATGTGTGTGTGAGAGAGTGTATGTGTGTGTGAGAGAGTATTTATGTGTGTGAGAGAGAGATTGTACATGTGTGTGTGCGAGAGAGTGTATGTGTGTGTGAGAGAGTGTATATGTGTGTGTGAGAGAGTGTATATGTGTGTGTGAGAGAGTATATTTTTGTGTGTGAAAGAGTGTATATGTGTGTGAGAGAGAGTGTATATGTGTGTGTGTGAGAGTGCATATGTGTGTGTGAGAGAGTGTATATATGTGTGTGTGTGAGAGAGTGTATATGTGTGTGAGAGAGTGTATATGTGTGTGTGACAGTGTATATGTGTGTGTGTGAGAGAGTGTATATATGTGTGAGAGAATGTATATATGTGTGTCAGAGTGTATATGTGTGTGTGAGAGAATGTATATGTGTGTGAGAGAGTGTATTTGTGTGTGTGAGAGAGTGTATATGTGAGTGAGAGAGAGAGTGTATATGTGTGTGTGTGAGAGTGCATATGTGTGTGTGAGAGAGTGTATATATGTGTGTGTGAGAGAGTGTATATGTGTGTGAGAGAGATCGTATATATGTGTGTGAGAGTGCATATGTGTGTGTGAGAGAGTGTATATGTGTGCGTGTGAGAGAGTGTATGTGTGTGTGTGAGGGAGTGTATATGTGTGTGTGTGAGAGAGTGTATATGTGTGTATGTGAGAGTGTATATGTGTGTGTGTGTTAGAGAGTGTATGTGTGTGTGAGAGAGTGTATATGTGTGTGGGAGAGAGTGTATATGTTTGTGTGTGAGTGTATATGTGTGTGTGTGAGAGAGTGTATATGTGTGTGAGAGAGAGTGTGTATATGTGTGTGTGTGAGAGTGTATATGTGTGTGTGAGAGAGTGTATATATGTGTATGAGAGAGTGTATATGTGTGTGTGAGAGAGTGTATATGTGTGTGTGTGAGAGAGGGTATATGTGTGTGAGAGAGAGTATGTGTGTGTGTGTGTGTGCGTGTATATGTGTGTGTGTGAGAGAGTGTATATGTGTGTGTGAGAGAGTGTATATGTGTGTGTGAGAGAGTGTATATGTGTGTGAGAGGGAGAGTGTATATGTGTGTGTGAGAGAGTGTATATGTGTGTGAGAGGGAGAGTGTATATGTGTGTGTGATAGAGAGAGTGCATGTGTGAGAGAGAGAGAGTATATGTGTGTGTGAGAGAGTATATGTGTGTGTGAGAGAGTGTATATGTGTGTGTGAGAGAGTGTATATCTGTCTCTGAGAGAGTGTATGTGTGTGTGTGAGAGAGTGTATATGTGTGTGTGTGAGAATGTATATGGGTGTGAGAGAGTGTATATGTGTGTGTGAGAGTGTATATGTGTGTGTGTGAGAGAGTGTATATGTGTGTGAGAGAGAGAGTGTATATGTGTGTGTGAGAGTGGATATGTGTGTGTGATAGAGAGAGTGCATGTGTGAGAGAGAGAGTGTATATGTGTGTGTGAGAGAGTGTATATGTGTGTGTGTGAGAGAGTGTATGTGTGTGTGTGTGAGAGAGTGTATATGTATGTGTGTGAGAGAGTATATGTGTGTGTGTGAGAGAGTGTATATGTGTGTGTGTGAGAGAGTGTATATGTGTGTCTGAGAGTGTATATGTGTGTGTGATAGAGAGAGTGCATGTGTGAGAGAGAGTGTATATGTGTGGGTGAGAGAGTGTATATGTGTGTGTGAGAGAGTGTATATGTGTGTCTCTGAGAGAGTGTGTGTGTGAGAGAGTGTATATGTGTGTGCGTGAGAATTGTATATATGTGTGAGAGAGTGTATATGTGCGTGAGAGAGAGAGTGTATATGCGTATGTGTGAGAGTGTATATGTGTGTGTGTTAGAGAGTGTATGTGTGTATGAGAGAGTGTATATGTGTGTGTGTGAGAGTGTATATGTGTATGTGTGAGAGTGTATATGTGTGTGTGTGTGTGTGTGAGAGAGTGTATCTGTGTGTGTGATAGAGAGAGTGCATGTGTGAGAGAGAGAGTGTATATGTGTGTGTGAGAGAGTGTATATGTGTGGGTGAGAGAGTGTATATGTGTGTGTGAGAGAGTGTATATGTGTGTCTCTGAGAGAGTGTGTGTGTGAGAGAGTGTATATGTGTGTACGTGAGAATTGTATATATGTGTGAGAGAGTGTATATGTGCGTGAGAGAGAGAGTGTATATGCGTATGTGTGAGAGTGTATATGTGTGTGTGTTAGAGAGTGTATGTGTGTATGAGAGAGTGTATATGTGTGTGTGTGAGAGTGTATATGTGTATGTGTGAGAGTGTATATGTGTGTGTGTGTGTGTGTGAGAGAGTGTATCTGTGTGTGTGATAGAGAGAGTGCATGTGTGAGAGAGAGAGTGTATATGTGTGTGTGAGAGAGTGTATATGTGTGGGTGAGAGAGTGTATATGTGTGTCTCTGAGAGAGTGTATATGTGTGTGTGTGAGAGTGTATATGTGTGTGTGGGAGAGAGTGTATGTGTGTGAGAGTGTTATGTGTGTTTTAGAGAGTGTATATGTGTTTGTGTGAGAGTGTATATATATGTGTGTGAGAGAGTGTATATGTGTGTGTGTGAGAGTGTATATGTGTGTGTGTGAGAGTGTATATGTGTGTGTGAGAGAGTGTATATGTGTGTGAGAGAGAGTGTATATGTGTGTGTGAGAGACTGTATATGTGTGTGTGAGAGTGTATATGTGTGTGTGTGAGCGAGTGTATATGTGTGTGAGAGGGTGTATGTGTGAGTGTATGTGAGAGTGTATATGTGTGTGTGAGAGAGTGTATATGTGTGTGTGAGAGAGTGTATATGTGTGTGTGTGAGCGAGTGTATATGTGTGTGAGAGAGTGTATGTGTGAGTGTGTGTGAGAGTGTATATGTTTGTGTGTGAGAGTGTATATGTATGTGTGTGAGAGTGTATATGTGTGTGTGTGAGAGTGTATATGTGTGTGTGAGAGAGTTATGTGTGTGTGAGAGAGTGTATATGTGTGTCTGTGAGAGTGTATCTGTGTGTGTGATAGAGAGAGTGCATGTGTGAGAGAGCGAGTGTATATATGTGTGTGTGAGAGTCTATATGTATGTGTGAGAGAGAGTGTATATATGTGTGTGAGAGAGTGTGTGTGTGTGTGAGAGAGTGTATATGTCTGTGAGAGAGTGTATATGTGTGTCTCTGAGAGTGTGTATATGTGTGTGTGAGAGTGTATATGTGTGAGAGTGTATATGTGTGTCTCTGAGAGAGTGTGTGTGTGTGTGAGAGAGTGTATATGTCTGTGAGAGAGTGTATATGTGTGTCTCTGAGAGTGTGTATATGTGTGTGTGAGAGTGTATATGTGTGAGAGTGTATATGTGTGTATATATGTGTGTGTGAGAGAGTGTATATGTGTGTGTGAGGTTGTATATGTGTGTGGGAGAGAGTGTATATGTGTGTGCGAGAGAGTGTATATGTGTGTGCGTGAGAGGGTGTATATGTGAGTATGTGAGAGTGTATATGTGTGTGTGAGAGAGTGTATATGTGTGTGAGAGAGGTTGTATATGTGTGTGTGAGAGAGTGTATATGTGTGTGAGAGAGTGTATATATGTGTGTGTGAGAGTGTATGTGTGTATGTGTGAGAGAGTGTATATGTGTGTGTGTGAGAGTGTATATGTGTGTGTGTGAGAGAGTGTATATGTGTGTGAGAGAGAGTGTATATGTGTGTGTGAGAGAGTGTATATGTGTGTGTGAGAGTGTGTATGTGTGTGTGAGAGAGTGTATATGTGTGTGTGTGAGAGTGTATGTGTGTGTGTGAGAGTGTATATGTGTGTGTGAGAGAGTGTATATGTGTGTGTGAGTGAGTGTATATGTGTGTGTGAGAGAGTGTATATGTGTGTGTGTTAGAGAGTGTATGTGTGTGTGAGAGAGTGTATATGTGTGTGTGTTAGAGAGTGTATGTGTGTGTGTGAGAGTGTATATGTGTGTGTTAGAGAGTGTATGTGTGTGTGAGAGAGTGTATATGTGTGTGTGAGAGTGAGTGTGTATGTGTATGTGTGTGAGAGTGTATATGTGTGTGTGTGAGAGTGTATATGTGTGTGAGAGAGTGTATATGTGTGTGTGTGAGAGAGTATATGTGTGTGTGTGAGGGAGTGTATATGTGTGTGTGTGAGAGTGTATATGTGTGTGTGAGAGTGTATGTGTGTGTGTGTGAGAGAGTGTATGTGTGTGTGTGAGAGAGTGTATATGTGTGTGAGATAGAGAGTGTATATGTGTCTGTGGGAGAGTGTATATGTGTGTGTGAGAGAGTATATGTGTGTGTGAGAGTGTATATGTGTATGTGTGAGAGAGGGTATATGTGTATGTGAGAGAGTGTATATGTGTGTGAAAAGTGTATATGTGTGTGTGTGAGAGAGTGTATATGTGTGTGTGAGAGACTGCATATGTGTGTCTGAGAGAGAGTGTATATGTGTGTGTGATAGAGAGTGTATATGTGTGTGAGAGAGTGTATATATGTGTGTGTGAGAGAATGTATATGTGTGTGAGAGAGAGTGTGTATGTGTGTGTAAGAGAGTGTATATGTGTGTGTGTGAGAGAGTGTATATGTGTGTCTGAGAGAGTGTATATGTATGTGTGTGAGAGAGTGTATATGTGTGTGAGAGAGTGTATGTGTGTGTCTGAGAGAGTGTATATGTGTGTGTGAGAGAGTGTATATATGTGTGTGAGAGAGTGTATATATGTGTGTGAGAGAGTGTATATGGGTGTGTGAGAGTGTATATGTGTGTGTGTGTAAGAGAGTGTATATATGTGTGTGAGAGAGTGTATATGTGTGTGCGAGAGAGTGTATATGTGTATGTGTGAGAGTGTATGTGTGTGTGTGTGAGAGAGAGTATGTGTGTGTGAGAGAGTGTATGTGTGTGTGAGAGAGTATATATGTGTGTGTGTGAGAGAGTATTTGTGTGTGTGAGAGTGTATATGCCTGTGTGTGTGAGAGAGTGTATATGTGTGTGTGTGAGAGTGTATATTTGTGTGAGAGAGTGTATGTGTGTGTGAGAGAGTATATATGTGTGTGTGTGACAGAGTATATGTGTGTGTGTGAGAGAGTATATGTGTGTGTGAGAGTGTATATGTGTGTGTGTGAGAGAGTGTATATGTGTGTGTGTGAGAGAGTGTATATGTGTGTGAGAGAGAGTGTATATGTGTGAGAGAGAGAGTGTATATGTGTGTGTGACAGAGTGTATATGTGTGTGAGAGAGAGTGTATATGTGTGTGTGTGAGAGTGTATATGTGTGTGTGTGAGAGAGTGTATATGTGTGTGTGTGAAAGTGTATATGTGTGTGTGTGTGAGAGAATGTATATGTCTGTGAGAGAGTGTATATGTGTGTGTGTGTGTGCGAGAGTGTTTGTGTGTGTGTGAGAGAGTGTATATGTGTGTGTGAGAGAGTGTATATGTATGTGTGAGAGAGTGTATATGTGTGCGTGTGAGAGAGTGTATGTGTGTGTGCGAGAGAGTGTATATATGTGTGTGTGAGAGAGTGTATATGTGTGTGTGAGAGAGTGTATATGTATGTGTGTGAGCGAGTGTATATGTGTGTGTGTGAGAGTATATATGTGTGTGTGAGAGACAGTGTATATGTGTGTGTGAGAGAGTGTATATGTGTGTGTGTGAGAGACTGTATATGTGTGTGTGAGAGAGAGTGTATATGTGTGTGTGAGAGAGTGTATATGTGTGTGTGAGAGTGTATATGTGTGTGTGTGAGAGAGTGTGTGTGTGTGTGAGAGAGTGTATATGTGTGTGTGTGAGAGAGTGTATGTGTGTGTGTGAGAGAGTATATGTGTGTGTGTGAGAGAGTGTATATGTGTGTGCGGGAGAGTGTATATGTATGTGTGAGAGAGTGTATATCTGTGTGTGTGAGAGTGTATATGTGTGTGTGAGAGAGAGTGTATATGTGTGTGTGAGAGAGTGTATATGTGTGTGTGTGAGAGAGTGTATATGTGTGTGTGTGAGAGAGTGTATGTGTGTGTGTGAGAGAGTGTATATGTTTGTGTGTGAGAGAGTGTATGTGTGTGTGTGAGAGAGTGTATATGTGTGTGTGAGAGAGTGTATATGTGTGTGTGTGAGAGAGTGTATGAGTGTGTGAGAGAGTATATATGTGTGTGAGAGAGAGATTGTATATGTGTGTGTGCGAGAGAGTGTATGTGTGTGTGAGAGAGTGTATATGTGTGTGCGAGAGAGTGTATATGTGTGTGTGAGAGAGTGTATTTTTGTGTGTGAAAGAGTGTATATGTGTGTGAGAGAGAGTGTATATGTGTGTGTGTGAGAGTGCATATGTGTGTGTGAGAGAGTGTATAAATGTGTGTGTGTGAGAGAGTGTATATGTGTGTGAGAGAGTGTATATGTGTGTGTGACAGTGTATATGTGTGTGTGTGAGAGAGTGTATATATGTTTGAGAGAATGTATATATGTGTGTCAGAGTGTATATGTGTGTGTGAGAGAGTGTATATGTGTGTGTGAGAGAGTGTATTCGTGTGTGTGAGAGAGTCTATATGTGTGTGAGAGAGAGAGTGTATATGTGTGTGTGTGAGAGTGCATATGTGTGTGTGAGAGAGTGTATATATGTGTGTGTGAGAGAGTGTATATGTGTGTGAGAGAGATCGTATATATGTGTGTGAGAGTGCATATGTGTGTGTGAGAGAGTGTATATGTGTGCGTGTGAGAGAGTGTATGTGTGTGTGTGAGGGAGTGTATATGTGTGTGTGTGAGAGAGTGTATATGTGTGTGTGTGAGAGTGTATATGTGTGTGTGTGTTAGAGAGTGTATGTGTGTGTGAGAGAGTGTATATGTGTGTGGGAGAGAGTGTATATATGTGTGTGTGAGAGTATATATGTGTGTGTGTGAGAGAGTGTATATGTGTGTGAGAGAGAGTGTGTATATGTGTGTGTGTGAGAGTGTATATGTGTGTGTGAGAGAGTGTATATATGTGTGTGAGGGAGTGTATATGTGTGTGTGAGGGAGTGTATATGTGTGTGTGTGAGAGAGGGTATATGTGTGTGAGAGAAAGTATGCGTGTGTGTGTGTGAGAGTGTATATGTGTGTGTGTGAGATAGTGTATATGTGTGTGTCAGAGAGTGTATATGTGTGTGTCAGAGAGTGTATATGTGTGTGAGAGAGAGTGTATATGTGTGTGAGAGAGTGTATATATGTGTATGTGTGAGAGTGTATATGTGTGTGTTAGAGAGCGTATGTGTGTGTGAGAGAGTGTATATGTGGGTGTGAGAGAGTGTATATGTGTGTGTGTGAGAGTGTATATGTGTGTGTTTGTGAGAGAGTGTATATGTGTGTGTGTGAGAGTGTATAGGTGTGTGTGAGAGAGTGTATATGTGTGTGAGAGGGAGAGTGTATATGTGTGTGTGATAGAGAGAGTGCATGTGTGAGAGAGAGAGAGTATATGTGTGTGTGAGAGAGTATATGTGTGTGTGAGAGAGTGTATATGTGTGTGTGAGAGAGTGTATATCTGTCTCTGAGAGAGTGTATGTGTGTGTGTGAGAGAGTGTATATGTGTGTGTGTGAGAATGTATATGGGTGTGAGAGAGTGTATATGTGTGTGTGAGAGTGTATATGTGTGTGTGTGAGAGAGTGTATATGTGTGTGAGAGAGAGAGTGGATATGTGTGTGTGATAGAGAGAGTGCATGTGTGAGAGAGAGAGTGTATATGTGTGTGTGAGAGAGTGTATATGTGTGTGTGTGAGAGAGTGTATATGTATGTGTGTGAGAGAGTATATGTGTGTGTGTGAGAGAGTGTATATGTGTGTGTGTGAGAGAGTGTATATGTGTGTGTGAGAGAGTGTATATGTGTGTGAGAGAGAGAGTGTATATGTGTGTCTGAGAGTGTATATGTGTGTGTGATAGAGAGAGTGCATGTGTGAGAGAGAGTGTATATGTGTGTGAGAGAGTGTATATGTGTGGGTGAGAGAGTGTATATGTGTGTGTGAGAGAGTGTATATGTGTGTCTCTGAGAGAGTGTGTGTGTGTGTGAGAGTGTATATGTGTGTGCGTGAGAATTGTATATATGTGTGAGAGAGTGTATATGTGTGTGAGAGAGAGAGTGTATATGCGTGTGTGTGAGAGTGTATATGTCTGTGTGTTAGAGAGTGTATATGTGTGTGTGTGAGAGAGTGTATATGTGTGTGTGGGAGAGTGTATATGTATGTGTGAGTGAGTGTATATCTGTGTGTGTGAGAGTGTATATGTGTGTGTGTGAGAGAGTGTATATGTGTGTGTGGAGAGTGTATATGTGTGTGCGTGAGAGAGTGTATATGTGTGTGTGTGAGAGAGTGTATGTGTGTGTGTGAGAGAGTGTATATGTTTGTGTGTGAGAGAGTGTATGTGTGTGTGTGAGAGAGTGTATATGTGTGTGTGTGAGAGAGTGTATGTGTGTGTGAGAGAGTATATATGTGTGTGAGAGAGAGATTGTATATGTGTGTGTGCGAGAGAGTGTATGTGTGTGTGAGAGAGTGTATATGTGTGTGTGAGAGAGTGTATATGTGTGTGTGAGAGAGTGTATTTTTGTGTGTGAAAGAGTGTATATGTGTGTGAGAGAGAGTGTATATGTGTGTGTGTGTGAGTGCATATGTGTGTGTGAGAGAGTGTATATATGTGTGTGTGTGAGAGAGTGTATATGTGTGTGAGAGAGTGTATATGTGTGTGTGACAGTGTATATGTGTGTGTGTTAGAGAGTGTATATATGTTTGAGAGAATGTATATATGTGTGTCAGAGTGTATATGTGTGTGTGAGAGAGTGTATATGTGTGTGTGAGAGAGTGTATTTGTGTGTGTGAGAGAGTGTATATGTGTGTGAGAGAGAGAGTGTATATGTGTGTGTGTGAGAGTGCATATGTGTGTGTGTGAGAGAGTGTATATATGTGTGTGTGAGAGAGTGTATATGTGTGTGAGAGAGATCGTATATGTGTGTGAGAGTGCATATGTGTGTGTGAGAGAGTGTATATGTGTGCGTGTGAGAGAGTGTATGTGTGTGTGTGAGGGAGTGTATATGTGTGTGTGTGAGAGAGTGTATATGTGTGTGTGTGAGAGTGTATATGTGTGTGTGTGTTAGAGAGTGTATGTGTGTGTGAGAGAGTGTATATGTGTGTGGGAGAGAGTGTATATGTGTGTGTGTGTGAGAGTGTATATGTGTGTGTGTGAGAGAGTGTATATGTGTGTGAGAGAGAGTGTGTATATGTGTGTGTGTGTGAGTGTATATGTGTGTGTGAGAGAGTGTATATATGTGTGTGAGGGAGTGTATATGTGTGTGTGAGAGAGTGTATATGTGTGTGTGTGAGAGAGGGTATATGTGTGTGAGAGAGAGTATGTGTGTGTGTGTGTGAGAGTGTATATGTGTGTGTGTGAGAGAGTGTATATGTGTGTGTGAGAGAGTGTAAATGTGTGTGTCAGAGAGTGTATATGTGTGTTAGAGAGAGTGTATATGTGTGTGAGAGAGTGTATATGTGTGTGTGTGTGAGAGTGTATATGTGTGTGTTAGAGAGCGTATGTGTGTGTGAGAGAGTGTATATGTGGGTGTGAGAGAGTGTATATGTGTGTGTGTGAGAGTGTATATGTGTGTGTGAGAGAGTGTATATCTGTCTCTGAGAGAGTGTATGTGTGTGTGTGAGAGAGTGTATATGTGTGTGTGTGAGAATGTATATGGGTGTGAGAGAGTGTATATGTGTGTGTGAGAGTGTATATGTGTGTGTGTGAGAGAGTGTATATGTGTGTGAGAGAGAGAGTGGATATGTGTGTGTGATAGAGAGAGTGCATGTGTGAGAGAGAGAGTGTATATGTGTGTGTGAGAGAGTGTATATGTGTGTGTGTGAGAGAGTGTATATGTATGTGTGTGAGAGAGTATATGTGTGTGTGTGAGAGAGTGTATATGTGTGTGTGTGAGAGAGTGTATATGTGTGTGTGAGAGAGTGTATATGTGTGTGAGAGAGAGAGTGTATATGTGTGTCTGAGAGTGTATATGTGTGTGTGATAGAGAGAGTGCATGTGTGAGAGAGAGTGTATATGTGTGTGAGAGAGTGTATATGTGTGGGTGAGAGAGTGTATATGTGTGTGTGAGAGAGTGTATATGTGTGTCTCTGAGAGAGTGTGTGTGTGTGTGAGAGTGTATATGTGTGTGCGTGAGAATTGTATATATGTGTGAGAGAGTGTATATGTGTGTGAGAGAGAGAGTGTATATGCGTGTGTGTGAGAGTGTATATGTCTGTGTGTTAGAGAGTGTATATGTGTGTGTGTGAGAGAGTGTATATGTGTGTGTGGGAGAGTGTATATGTATGTGTGAGTGAGTGTATATCTGTGTGTGTGAGAGTGTATATGTGTGTGTGTGAGAGAGTGTATATGTGTGTGTGGAGAGTGTATATGTGTGTGCGTGAGAGAGTGTATATGTGTGTGTGTGAGAGAGTGTATGTGTGTGTGTGAGAGAGTGTATATGTTTGTGTGTGAGAGAGTGTATGTGTGTGTGTGAGAGAGTGTATATGTGTGTGTGTGAGAGAGTGTATGTGTGTGTGAGAGAGTATATATGTGTGTGAGAGAGAGATTGTATATGTGTGTGTGCGAGAGAGTGTATGTGTGTGTGAGAGAGTGTATATGTGTGTGTGAGAGAGTGTATATGTGTGTGTGAGAGAGTGTATTTTTGTGTGTGAAAGAGTGTATATGTGTGTGAGAGAGAGTGTATATGTGTGTGTGTGTGAGTGCATATGTGTGTGTGAGAGAGTGTATATATGTGTGTGTGTGAGAGAGTGTATATGTGTGTGAGAGAGTGTATATGTGTGTGTGACAGTGTATATGTGTGTGTGTTAGAGAGTGTATATATGTTTGAGAGAATGTATATATGTGTGTCAGAGTGTATATGTGTGTGTGAGAGAGTGTATATGTGTGTGTGAGAGAGTGTATTTGTGTGTGTGAGAGAGTGTATATGTGTGTGAGAGAGAGAGTGTATATGTGTGTGTGTGAGAGTGCATATGTGTGTGTGTGAGAGAGTGTATATATGTGTGTGTGAGAGAGTGTATATGTGTGTGAGAGAGATCGTATATGTGTGTGAGAGTGCATATGTGTGTGTGAGAGAGTGTATATGTGTGCGTGTGAGAGAGTGTATGTGTGTGTGTGAGGGAGTGTATATGTGTGTGTGTGAGAGAGTGTATATGTGTGTGTGTGAGAGTGTATATGTGTGTGTGTGTTAGAGAGTGTATGTGTGTGTGAGAGAGTGTATATGTGTGTGGGAGAGAGTGTATATGTGTGTGTGTGTGAGAGTGTATATGTGTGTGTGTGAGAGAGTGTATATGTGTGTGAGAGAGAGTGTGTATATGTGTGTGTGTGTGAGTCTATATGTGTGTGTGAGAGAGTGTATATATGTGTGTGAGGGAGTGTATATGTGTGTGTGAGAGAGTGTATATGTGTGTGTGTGAGAGAGGGTATATGTGTGTGAGAGAGAGTATGTGTGTGTGTGTGTGAGAGTGTATATGTGTGTGTGTGAGAGAGTGTATATGTGTGTGTGAGAGAGTGTAAATGTGTGTGTCAGAGAGTGTATATGTGTGTTAGAGAGAGTGTATATGTGTGTGAGAGAGTGTATATGTGTGTGTGTGTGAGAGTGTATATGTGTGTGTTAGAGAGCGTATGTGTGTGTGAGAGAGTGTATATGTGGGTGTGAGAGAGTGTATATGTGTGTGTGTGAGAGTGTATATGTGTGTGTTTGTGAAAGAGTGTATATGTGTGTGTGTGAGAGTGTATATGTGTGTGTGAGAGAGTGTATATGTGTGTGAGAGGGAGAGTGTATATGTGTGTGTGATAGAGAGAGTGCATGTGTGAGAGAGAGAGTATATGTGTGTGTGTGAGAGTATATGTGTGTATGAGAGAGTGTATATGTGTGTGTGAGAGAGTGTATATCTGTCTCTGAGAGAGTGTATGTGTGTGTGTGAGAGAGTGTATATGTGTGTGTGTGAGAATGTATATGGGTGTGAGAGAGTGTATATGTGTGTGTGAGAGTGTATATGTGTGTGTGTGTGAGAGAGTGTATATGTGTGTGAGAGAGAGAGTGTATATGTGTGTGTGAGAGTGGATATGTGTGTGTGATAGAGAGAGTGCATGTGTGAGAGAGAGAGTGTATATATGTGTGTGAGAGAGTGTATATGTGTGTGTGTGAGAGAGTGTATATGTGTGTGTGTGAGAGAGTGTATATGTGTGTGTGAGAGAGTGTATATGTGTGTGAGAGAGAGAGTGTATATGTGTGTCTGAGAGTGTATATGTGTGTGTGATAGAGAGAGTGCATGTGTGAGAGAGAGTGTATATGTGTGTGAGAGAGTGTATATGTGTGGGTGAGAGAGTGTATATGTGTGTCTCTGAGAGAGTGTGTGTGTGTGAGAGAGTGTATATGTGTGTGCGTGAGAATTGTATATATGTGTGAGAGAGTGTATATGTGTGTGAGAGAGAGAGTGTATATGCGTGTGTGTGAGAGTGTATATGTGTGTGTTAGAGAGTGTATGTGTGTATGAGAGAGTGTATATGTGTGTGTGTGAGAGTGTATATGTGTATGTGTGAGAGTGTATATGTGTGTGTGTGTGAGAGTGTATATGTGTGTGTGAGAGAGTGTATCTGTGTGTGTGATAGAGAGAGTGCATGTGTGAGAGAGAGTGTGTATATGTGTGTGTGAGAGAGTGTATATGTGTGTGTGAGAGAGTGTATATGTGTGTCTCTGAGAGAGTGTATATGTGTGTGTGTGAGAATGTATATGTGTGTGTGGGAGAGAGTGTATGTGTGTGAGAGTGTGTATGTGTGTGTGAGAGAGTGTATATGTGTTTGTGTGAGAGTGTATATATATGTGTGTGAGAGAGTGTATATGTGTGTGTGTGAGAGTGTATATGTGTGTGTGTGAGAGTGTATATGTGTGTGTGTGAGAGAGTGTATATGTGTGTGAGAGAGAGTGTATATGTGTGTGTGAGAGAGTGTATATGTGTGTGTGAGAGTGTATATGTGTGTGTGAGAGAGTTTATATGTGTGTGAGAGAGAGAGTGTATATGTGTGTGTGTGAGAGTGTATATGTGTGTGCGTGAGTGTGTATATGTGTGTGTGAGAGAGTGTATATGTGTGTGTGAGTGAGTGTATATGTGTGTGTGAGAGAGTGTATATGTGTGTGTGTGAGCGAGTGTATATGTGTGTGAGAGAGTGTATGTGTGAGTGTGTGTGAGAGTGTATATGTGTGTGTGTGAGAGAGTGTATATATGTGTGTGAGAGAGTGTATATGTGTGTGTGAGAGTGTATATGTTTGTGTGTGAGAGTGTATATGTATGTGTGTGAGAGTGTATATGTGTGTGTGTGAGAGTGTATATGTGTGTGTGAGAGAGTTATGTGTGTGTGAGAGAGTGTATATGTGTGTCTCTGAGAGAGTGTGTGTGTGTGTGAGAGAGTGTATATGTCTGTGAGAGAGTGTATATGTGTGTCTCTGAGAGTGTGTATATGTGTGTGTGAGAGTGTATATGTGTGTATGTGAGAGTGTATATATGTGTGTGGGAGAGAGTGTATGTGTGTGTGTGATAGAGAGAGTGCATGTGTGAGAGAGAGAGTGTATATGTGTGTGTGAGAGAGTGTATATGTGTGTGTGAGAGAGTGTATATGTGTGTCTCTGAGAGAGTGTATATGTGTGTGTGTGAGAGTGTATATATGTGTGTGGGAGAGAGTGTATGTGTGTGAGAGTGTGTATGTGTGTGTGAGAGGTTGTATATGTGTGTGAGGGAGAGTGTATATGTGTGTGCGAGAGTATATGTGTGCGTGAGAGGGTGTATATGTGTGTGTGTGAGAGTGTATATGTGTGTGTGAGAGAGTGTATATGTGTGTGAGAGAGAGAGTGTATATGTGTGTGTGAGAGAGTGTATATGTGTGTGAGAGAGTGTATATATGTGTGTGTGAGAGTGTATGTGTGTATGTGTGAGAGAGTGTATATGTGTGTGTGTGAGAGTGTATATGTGTGTCTGTGAGAGTGTATATGTGTGTGTGAGAGAGTGTATATGTGTGTGTGAGTGAGTGTATATGTGTGTGTGAGAGAGTGTATATGTGTGTGTTAGAGAGTGTATGTGTGTGTGAGAGAGTGTATATGTGTGTGTGAGAGAGTGTATATGTGTGTGTGAGAGAGAGTGTGTATGTGTGTGAGAGAGAGTGTGTATGTGTGTGAGAGTGTATATGTGTGTGTGAGAGTGTATATGTGTGTGTGTGAGAGAGTGTATGTGTGTGTGTGAGAGAGTGTATATGTGTGTGAGATAGAGAGTGTATATGTGTGTGTGGGAGAGTGTATATGTGTGTGTGAGAGAGTATATGTGTGTGTGAGAGTGTATATGTGTGTGTGAGAGAGGGTATATGTGTATGTGAGAGAGTGTATATGTGTGTGAAAAGTGTATATGTGTGTGTGTGAGAGAGTGTATATGTGTGTGTGAGAGAGTGTATATGTGTGTGTGAGAGAGAGTGTGTATGTGTATGTGTGTGAGAGTGTATATGTATGTGTGTGAGAGTGTATATGTGTGTGTGAGAGTGTATATGTGTGTGTGTGAGAGAGTGTATGTGTGTGTGTGAGAGAGTGTATATGTGTGTGAGATAGAGAGTGTATATGTGTGTGTGGGAGAGTGTATATGTGTGTGTGAGAGAGTATATGTGTGTGTGAGAGTGTATATGTGTATGTGTGAGAGAGGGTATATGTGTATGTGAGAGAGTGTATATGTGTGTGAAAAGTGTATATGTGTGTGTGTGAGAGAGTGTATATGTGTGTGTGAGAGAGTGTATATGTGTGTCTGAGAGAGAGTGTATATGTGTGTGTGATAGAGAGTGTATATGTGTGTGAGAGAGTGTATATATGTGTGTGTGAGAGAGTGTATATGTGTGTGAGAGAGAGTGTGTATATGTGTATGTAAGAGAGTGTATATGTGTGTGTGTGAGAGAGTGTATATGTGTGTCTGAGAGTGTGTATATGTATGTGTGTGAGAGAGTGTATATGTGTGTGAGAGAGTGTATGTGTGTGTCTGAGAGAGTGTATATGTGTGTGTGAGAGAGTGTATATATGTGTGTGAGAGAGTGTATATATGTGTGTGAGAGAGTGTATATGGGTGTGTGAGAGTGTATATGTGTGTGTGTAAGAGAGTATATATATGTGTGTGAGAGAGTGTATATGTGTGTGTGAGAGAGTGTATATGTGTATGTGTGAGAGTGTATGTGTGTGTGTGTGAGAGAGAGTATATGTGTGTGAGAGAGTGTATGCGTGTGTGAGAGAGTATATATGTGTGTGTGTGAGAGAGTATTTGTGTGTGTGAGAGTGTATATGTGTGTGTGTGAGAGAGTGTATATGTGTGTGTGTGAGAGTGTATATTTGTGTGAGAGAGTGTATGTGTGTGAGAGAGTATATATGTGTGTGTGTGACAGAGTATATGTGTGTGTGTGAGAGAGTATATGTGTGTGTGAGAGTGTATATGTGTGTGTGTGAGAGAGTGTATATGTGTGTGTGTGAGAGAGTGTATATGTGTGTGAGAGAGAGAGTGTATATGTGTGAGAGAGAGAGAGTGTATATGTGTGTGTGACAGAGTGTAGATGTGTGTGAGAGAGAGTGTATATGTGTGTGTGTAAGAGTGTATATGTGTGTGAGAGAGTGTATATGTGTGTGTGAAAGTGTATATGTGTGTGTGTGTGAGAGAATGTATATGTCTGTGAGAGAGTGTATATGTGTGTGTGTGTGCGAGAGTGTTTGTGTGTGTGTTAGAGAGTGTATATGTGTGTGTGAGAGTGTATATGTATGTGTGAGAGAGTGTATATGTGTGCGTGTGAGAGAGTGTATATGTGTGTGTGAGAGAGTGTATATGTATGTATGTGAGCGAGTGTATATGTGTGTGTGTGAGAGTATATATGTGTGTGTGAGAGACAGTGTATATGTGTGTGTGAGAGAGTGTATATGTGTGTGTGTGAGAGACTGTATATGTGTGTGTGAGAGAGAGTGTATATGTGTGTGTGAGAGAGTGTATATGTGTGTGTGAGAGTGTATATGTGTGTGTGTGCGAGAGTGTATGTGTGTGTGTGAGAGAGTGTATATGTGTGTGTGTGAGAGAGTGTATGTGTGTGTGTGAGAGAGTGTATATGTGTGTGTGTGAGAGAGTGTATATGTGTGTGTGAGAGAGTGTATATGTATGTGTGAGAGAGTGTATATCTGTGTGTGTGAGAGTGTATATGTGTGTGTGAGAGAGAGTGTATATGTGTGTGTGAGAGAGTGTATATGTGTGTGTGTGAGAGAGTGTATATGTGTGTGTGTGAGAGAGTGTATGTGTGTGTGTGAGAGAGTGTATATGTTTGTGTGTGAGAGAGTGTATGTGTGTGTGTGAGAGAGTGTATATGTGTGTGTGAGAGAGTGTATATGTGTGTGTGTGAGAGAGTGTATGTGTGTGTGAGAGAGTATATATGTGTGTGAGAGAGAGATTGTATATGTGTGTGTGCGAGAGAGTGTATGTGTGTGTGAGAGAGTGTATATGTGTGTGTGAGAGAGTGTATATGTGTGTGTGCGAGTGAGTGTATATGTGTGTGTGAGAGAGTGTATATATGTGTGAGAATGTGTATATGTGTGTGTGAGAGAGTGTATTTGTGTGTGTGAAAGAGTGTATATGTGTGTGAGAGAGAGTGTATATGTGTGTGTGTGAGTGTGCATATGTGTGTGTGAGAGAGTGTATATATGTGTGTGTGTGAGAGAGTGTATATGTGTGTGAGAGAGTGTATATGTGTGTGTGACAGTGTATATGTGTGTGTGTGAGTGAGTGTATATATGTGTGAGAGAATGTATATATGTGTGTCAGAGTGTATATGTGTGTGTGAGAGAGTGTATTTGTGTGTGTGAGAGAGTGTATTTGTGTGTGTGAGAGAGTGTATATGTGTGTGAGAGAGAGAGTGTATATGTGTGTGTGTGAGAGTGCATATGTGTGTGTGAGAGAGTGTATATATGTGTGTGTGAGAGAGTGTATATGTGTGTGAGAGAGATCGTATATATGTCTGTGAGAGTGCCTATGTGTGTGTGAGAGAGTGTATATGTGTGCGTGTGAGAGAGTGTATGTGTGTGTGTGAGGGAGTGTATATGTGTGTGTGTGAGAGAGTGTATATGTGTGTGTGAGAGAGTGTATATGTGTGTGTGAGAGAGTGTATGTGCATGTGAGAGAGAGAGTGTATATCTGTGTGTGAGAGAGTGTATATGTGTGTGTGAGAGAGTGTATATGTGTGTGTGAGAGTGTATATGTGTGTGTGTGAGAGAGTGTATTTGTGTGTGTGAGAGAGTGTATATGTGTGTGTGAGAGAGTATGTATGTGTGAGAGAGTGTATATGTGTGTGTGAGAGAGTGTATATGTGTGTGTGAGAGAGTGTATTTGTGTGTGTGAGAGAGTGTATATGTGTGTGTGAGAGAGTATATATGTGTGAGAGAGTGTATACGTGTGTGTGAGAGAGTGTATATGTGTGTGAGAGAAAGAGTGTATATGTGTGTGTGAGAGAGAGAGTATATATGTGAGAGATAGAGAGTTTATCTGTGAGAGAGAGAGGGGGAATGTATATGTGAGAGAGAGAGAGAGTGTACATGTGTGAGAGAGAGAGAGAGAGTGTATATGTGAGAGAGTGAGAGTGTATATGTGAGAGAGAGAGAGAGTGTGTATATGTGAGAGAGAGTGTGTAAGTGAGAAAGAGAGAGGATGTGTATATGTGAGAGAGAGGGAGTGTATATGTAAGAGAGAGAGGGAGTGTATATGTGAGAGAGAGTGTGTATAGGAGAGAGAGAGAGAGAGGGGGAGTGTATATGTGAGAGAGAGAGAGGGAGTGTATATGTGAGAGAGAGAGAGGGAATGTATATGTGAGAGAGAGAGAGTGTATATGTGAGAGAGAGAGAGTGTATATGTGAGAGAGAGAGGGAGTGTATATGTGAGAGAGAGAGGGAGTGTATATGTGAGAGAGAGAGAGTGTATATGTGAGAGAGAGAGGGAGTGTATATGTGAGAGAGAGACTGTATATGTGAGAGAAAGAGGGAGTTTAGATGTGAGAGAGAGAGAGTGTATATGTGAGAGAGAGAGTGAGAGGGAGAGTGTATATGTGAGAGAGAGAGATAGTGTATATATGTGAGAGAGAGAGAGAGTGTATATGGGAGAGAGAGAGGGAGTGTATATGTGAGAGAGAGAGAGAGAGTGTATATGTGAGAGAGAGAGAGAGAGAGTGTATACGTGAGAGAGAGAGGGAGTGTATATGTGAGAGAGAGAGAGAGAGAGAGTGTGTGTATATGAGAGAGAGAGAGAGTGTATATGTGAGAGAGAGAGAGACTGTGTATATGTGAGAGAGAGAGGGAGCAGAGAGAGAGTGTATGTGAGAGAGAGAGAAATAGTGTATATGTGAGAGAGAGAGAGACAGAGAGTGTATGTGAGAGAGAGAGATAGTGTATATGTGAGAGAGAGAGTGTGTATATGTGAGATAGAGAGAGAGAGTGTATATGTGAAAGAGAGAGTATGTATATGTGAGAGAGAGAGAGAGAGAGAGTGTATATGTGAGAGAGAGAGAGATAGTGTATATGTGCGAGAGAGAGAGAGTGTGTATATGTGAGAGAGAGAGAGAGAGAGAGAGTGTATATGTGAGAGAGAGAGAGAGTGTATATGTGAGAGAGAGAGAGAGAGAGATAGTGTATATGTGCGAGAGAGAGAGAGTGTACATGTGAGAGAGAGAGAGGGAGTGTATAAGTGAGAGAGAGAGTGTATATGAGAGAGAGAGAGTGTATAAGTGAGAGGGAGAGAGAGAGAGAGAGAGTGTATATGTGAGAGAGAGAGAGGGAGTGTATATGTGAGAGATAGAGAGAGTGAATATGTGAGAGAGAGAGAGAGAGAGAGTATATGTGTGAGAGAGTGTATATGAGAGAGAGAGAGAGTATATGTGAGAGAGAGAGAGTGTATATGTGTGTGTGACAGAGTGTATATGTGTGTGAGAGAGAGTGTATATGTGTGTGTGTGAGAGTGTATATGTGTGTGTGTGAGAGAGTGTATATGTGTGTGTGTGAAAGTGTATATGTGTGTGTGTGTGAGAGAATGTATATGTCTGTGAGAGAGTGTATATGTGTGTGTGTGTGTGCGAGAGTGTTTGTGTGTGTGTGTGAGAGAGTGTATATTTGTGTGTGAGAGAGTGTATATGTATGTGTGAGAGAGTGTATATGTGTGCGTGTGAGAGAGTGTATGTGTGTGTGCGAGAGAGTGTATATATGTGTGTGTGAGAGAGTGTATATGTGTGTGTGAGAGAGTGTATATGTATGTGTGTGAGCGAGTGTATATGTGTGTGTGAGAGTATATATGTGTGTGTGAGAGAGAGTGTATATGTGTGTGTGAGAGAGTGTATATGTGTGTGTGTGAGAGACTGTATATGTGTGTGTGAGAGAGAGTGTATATGTGTGTGTGAGAGAGTGTATATGTGTGTGTGAGAGTGTATATGTGTGTGTGTGAGAGAGTGTATGTGTGTGTGAGAGAGTGTATATGTATGTGTGAGAGAGTGTATATCTGTGTGTGTGAGAGTGTATATGTGTGTGTGAGAGAGAGAGTGTATATGTGCGTGTGAGAGAGTGTATATCTGTGTGTGTGAGAGTGTATATGTGTGTGTGAGAGAGAGTGTATATGTGCGTGTGAGAGAGTGTATATGTGTGTGTGTGAGAGAGTGTATATGTGTGTGTGTGAGAGAGTGTATGTGTGTGTGTGAGAGAGTGTATATGTTTGTGTGTGAGAGAGTGTATGTGTGTGAGTAAGAGAGTGTATATGTGTGTGTGAGAGAGTGTATATGTGTGTGTGTGAGAGAGTGTATGTGTGTGTGAGAGAGTGTATATGTGTGTGAGAGAGAGATTGTATATGTGTGTGTGCGAGAGAGTGTATGTGTGTGTGAGAGAGTGTATATGTGTGTGTGAGAGAGTGTATATGTGTGTGTGCGAGAGAGTGTATATGTGTGTGTGAGAGAGTGTATATATGTGTGAGAGAGTGTATATGTGTGTGTGAGAGAGTGTATTTGTGTGTGTGAAAGAGTGTATATGTGTGTGAGAGAGAGTGTATATGTGTGTGTGTGAGAGTGCATATGTGTGTGTGAGAGAGTGTATATATGTGTTTGTGTGAGAGAGTGTATATGTGTGTGAGAGAGTGTATATGTGTGTGTGACAGTGTATATGTGTGTGTGTGAGAGAGTGTATATATGTGTGAGAGAATGTATATATGTGTGTCAGAATGTATATGTGTGTGTGAGAGAGTGTATATGTGTGTGTGAGAGAGTGTATTTGTGTGTGTGAGAGAGTGTATATGTGTTTGAGAGAGATTGTGTATATGTGTGTGTGAGAGAGTGTATATGTGTGTGTGTGTGAGAGAGTGTATATGTGTGTGAGAGAGATCGTATATATGTGTGTGAGAGTGCATATGTGTGTGTGAGAGAGTGTATATGTGTGCGTGTGAGAGAGTGTATGTGTGTGTGTGAGGGAGTGTATGTGTGTGTGTGAGAGAGTGTATATGTGTGTGTGAGAGAGTGTATATATGTGTGTGAGAGAGTGTATGTGCATGTGAGAGAGAGAGTGTATATGTGTGTGAGAGAGTGTATATGTGTGTGTGAGAGAGTGTATATGTGTGTGTGTGTGAGAGTGTATATGTGTGTGTGAGAGTGTATATGTGTGTGTGTGAGAGAGTGTATTTGTGTGTGTGAGAGAGTGTATATGTGTGTGTGAGAGAGTATATATGTGTGAGAGAGTGTATACGTGTGTGTGAGAGAGTGTATGTGTGTGAGAGAGAGAGTGTATATGTGTGTGTGAGAGAGGGAGTATATATGTGAGAGATAGAGAGTTTATCTGTGAGAGAGAGAGGGGGAATGTATATGTGAGAGAGAGAGAGAGTGTACATGTGAGAGAGAGAGAGAGAGAGAGAGAGAGTGTGTGTATATGTGTGAGAGAGAGAGAGAGTTTACGTGAGAGAGATAGTGTATATGTGAGAGATTGAGAGTGTATATGTGAGAGAGAGAGAGAGAGAGTGTATATGTGAGAGAGAGTGTGTAAGTGAGAAAGAGAGAGGATGTTTATATGTGAGAGAGAGGGAGTGTATATGTAAGAGAGAGAGGGAGTGTATATGTGAGAGAGAGTGTGTATAGGAGAGAGAGAGAGGGAGTGTGTATGTGAGAGAGAGAGGGGGAGTGTATATGTGAGAGAGAGAGAGGGAGTGTATATGTGAGAGAGAGAGAGGGAATGTATATGTGAGAGAGAGAGAGTGTATATGTGAGAGAGAGAGAGAGTGTATATGTGAGAGAGAGAGGGAGTGTATATGTGAGAGAGAGAGGGAGTGTATATGTGAGAGAGAGAGAGTGTATATGTGAGAGAGAGAGGGAGTGTATATGTGAGAGAGAGACTGTATATGTGAGAGAAAGAGGGAGTTTAGATGTGAGAGAGAGAGAGTGTATATGTGAGAGAGAGAGTGAGAGGGAGAGTGTATTTGTGAGAGAGAGAGATAGTGTATATGTGTGAGAGAGAGAGAGTGTATATGGGAGAGAGAGAGGGAGTGTATATGTGAGAGAGAGAGAGAGTGTATATGTGAGAGAGAGAGAGAGAGAGAGAGTGTATACGTGAGAGAGAGAGGGAGTGTATATGTGAGAGAGAGAGAGAGTGTGTGTATATGAGAGAGAGAGAGAGAGAGAGTGTATATGTGAGAGAGAGAGAGAGAGTGTGTATATGTGAGAGAGAGAGGGAGCAGAGAGAGAGTGTATGTGAGAGAGAGAGAGAGATAGATAGTGTATATGTGAGAGAGAGAGAGACAGAGAGTGTATGTGAGAGAGAGAGAGATAGTGTATATGTGAGAGAGAGAGTGTGTATATGTGAGAGAGAGAGAGAGAGAGAGTGTATATGTGAGAGAGAGAGAGTGTATATGTGAGAGAGAGAGAGAGAGAATGTGTATATGTGCGAGAGAGAGAGAGTGTATATGTGAGAGAGAGAGAGAGAGAGAGTGTATATGTGAGAGAAAGAGAGTGTATATGTGAGAGAGAGAGTGTGTATATGTGAGAGAGAGAGAGAGAGAGTGTATATGTGAGAGAAAGAAAGTGTATACGTGAGTGAGAGAGAGATAGTGTATATGTGCGAGAGAGAGAGAGTGTGTATATGTGAGAGAGAGAGAGAGAGAGAGAGTATATGTGAGAGAGAGAGAGAGTGTATATGTGAGAGAGAGAGAGAGAGTGTATATGTGAGAGAGAGAGAGAGAGAGATAGTGTATATGTGCGAGAGAGAGAGAGTGTACATGTGAGAGAGAGAGGGTGTGTATAAGTGAGAGAGAGAGAGTGTATATGAGAGAGAGAGAGTGTATAAGTGAGAGGGAGAGAGAGAGAGTGTATATGTGAGATAGAGAGAGGGAGTGTATATGTGAGAGATAGAGAGAGTGAATATGTGAGAGAGAGAGAGTATATGTATGAGATAGTGTATATGAGAGAGAGAGAGAGTATATGTGAGAGAGAGAGAGAGAGAGTTTATGTGAGAGAGAGAGAGTGTATATGTTAGAGAGAGAGAGGGAGTGTATATGTGAGAGAGAGAGTGTGTGTATATGTGAGAGAGAGAGAGTCTGTATATGTGAGAGAGAGAGAGTGTATATGTGAGATAGGGTCATGTACAAACGTCAGGAAAATAAACAGTGCATGAGTCATGATATACACATGTGTGCATGTGTATGGAAGGGGTACATCAGGTATAGTGTTGGCGAATCTCGGGAAGCATGAGTGTCTTAAAGGATGCAGTGTCTCGACAGCTAACAACTGATGCAGGTAGTTTGTTCCATGCTTCAGCAACTCTAAGCGTGAAAAAATGTCTACGAAAGTCATGGGAGCTGTGCTGTTTTCTGATTTTGTAGGCATGTCCACATGTGTTAGATACATGGAGATCAAAAAGGTACTCAGGGTTGTTGTTGGCAAGATGGTTAATAACTTTGTGGGTATTTACCAAGTCAGTTTCCAGACGTCAGAGCTTCAATGAATCCATGCCCAGGGAAGCAAGGTGTTCAGAGTATGGTAGGTGTCTTATGGAGGGTATTTGCTTGGTTGCACTTCTCTGAACAGTTTCCAGGAGGTCAATGTTCTGAGCAAGATAGGGGTTCTGACTGGTGATGCGAATTCCAAGTGTGGTCGTATGATAGCTGTATACAGTTTTAAATAGATGGCTGGAGAGCGGCTAACAAAGGTCTTGCTGAGTGATGCCAAGACACCCTCGGCCTTCTTGACAATATTAGAGACATGCTTTGTCCAACGCAAATCGCTGCTGACAGTAATGCCCAGGTCACGTTCACAAGAGGACTTCTTGATATCAGTGTTGTGGAGGGAGTATGTGGACGCTGGATTTTTCCTCCCAAAATGCATGGTGGTACACTTGTCCACAGCCAGCTTCAGTTGCCAGTCTGTGATCCATTACTGCATTGTGTCCAGTCTGATTGTAGGAAAGAGTTGTAGATTTCAGGATCAGTCCTTTTGATTTCAAGGTACAGCTTGATGTCATCTGCATATTTCAGTACCGTGGCATTCTTTAAGTTGGCATCTATGTCATTAATATATGCCACAAACAAAAGGGGACCAAGAACAGATCCTTGTGATACACCCGATGACATCTCATATGGTGAAGAATGCTGTCCTAGAACTGTGACTACCTCTTTTCGGTTGAGAATGAAGGATTTCAACCAGTCGTAAAGATCATCCCTCACACCCATTGCAGAGAGTTTTGCCATAAGTCTTTTGTGTGGCACAGAATTAAAAGCCTTAGCAAAGTCAAGGAAAACAACATCCACCCATGAGCCGCTGTCAGTGATCCGGGTGATGTCTTCAAGGAACTCAGTAAGCTGATCACAGCAGCTGGAGTTAGGGATTAATCCAAACTGCGAAGGCCGGATGAGGCTGTGAGAGCTCCAGAAGTTCCAAAGTGTTTCTCTGACACAGGATTCCATCAGTTTGGCAATACAGCTAGTAACACTGACTGGACGATAGTTGACAGGTGACATGCGGTCGCCCTTTTTGAACAGAAGAATGACACTGGCCGTTTTCCATTGCTCCTGAGTAGCACCATTGTTGAGACAGTATTGAAAGAAGAAAGAAAGCTGGCACAAAAGGAAATACCCGCCACATTTGAGAAGCAGGTATGTAACACCATCAAGACCAGGGGAGGCATAGTTGCGCTTATTCTTAAGGTGACGTTGCAACATTGCAGGTGTAAATTCCATAGTTGTTATGGAATTTGATGTTAGAGATGGTGGAGATAGTACATTCTGGTTTTCAACAGTAAAAATACTTGCATAGCACTCAGCAATGAGTTCTGCGCATTCTTTGGGATCGTCAGTGATCTGGCTTGTGTGGGGATTGTGAAGAGGACCAACTGGAGAGTGAAGCCTCTGCTTTGAGTGAACATACTTCCAGAACACCTTACTGTCAGGATTGGTTACTATGCACTGTTCAAATTCAGGCACTGCCTTCTTTGTCACTTGCTTGAGATGGTTGGAAGATTTATTCCACTTTTTTCTGTTGGCATCTGATTTATGCGGTTTATATTCCCGTTCAACGTTCCGACGTTCTTTCCTGGCAAGTCGGACCGCTGAAGTTTCCCAAATTGCACTTTTGGGGTGGTTTTTATTCTGCTTACGTGGCACCAATGCTGCACACGCTATCCATATTGAGTCCAGGATACTCTGGAGTATATGTGTGTGTGTGTGTGTGAATGTGGGTATGTGTATATATATGTGTGTGTGTGAGTGTGTGGGTATGTGTATATATATGTGTGTGTGTGAATGGGGTATATATATATATATGTGTGTGTGAATGGGGGTATGTGTGTATATATATATATATATGTGTGTGTGTGTGTGAGTGGGGGTATGTGTATATATATATGTGTGTGTGTGTGTGTGAGTGGGGGTATGTGTATATATGTGTGTGTGTGTGTGAATGGGGGTATGTGTGTATATATATATATGTGTGTGTGTGTGTTTGGATGGGGGTATGTGTATATATATGTGTGTGTGTGAGTGGGGGTATGCGTATATATATATATGTGTGTGTACGTGTGAATGGGGGTATGTGTATATATATATATGTATGTGTGTGTGTGTCAATGGAGGTATGTGTATATATATATATATATATGTGTGTGTGTGTGTGTGAATGGGGGTATGTGTATATATATATATGTGTGGGTGTGTATATATGTGTTTGTGTGTGTGTGTGTAAATGGGGGTATGTGTATATATATATATGTGTGTGTGTGTCAATGGGGGTATGTATATATATGTGTGTGTGTGTGTGTGAATGGAGGTATGTGTATTGGGGTTAATGAGAAATAAAGTGTAATAAGTGTAACCTTACATAAATAGATCTACTAGACACCCTGGCAACCTACAGACACATGTATACACACACACATATATATATACATGCACACACATACATGTAAACACACACATATACACACACACAGGCACACATGTTTACACACACAGAGACACACATCTATATACACAGATGCACATGTATACACACACACACGCACTACACACAATATTTACAACAGATACAAACATGCACAAACAGACAATCACTTATGAACATTATAACACACACATATAAACAACATTCACACAAACACTCGCACATAAGACATACTCACCGACACATACAACACACACACACACACTCTCACAACACACAGGACACACCTACATATACACACAAGACACACACACAACACAGATATTGCAGAAAGGTTCACTGTACTGAATGAGTGAAATAACAGCATGCTTGATTTTACTTCATGTGTGTGTGTGTGTGTCTGGGTGTGTGTGCGTGTGTGTATGTATGTATGTATATGTGTGTGTGTTATTGACTTTTGACACAATTACACCTGTTGTGTGGGGTGAATTAGTTCATATTTTTATAAGGGTATAGGTGTGGTGGAGGTGGTGGGGGGAGTGACTAGATGTCTTCTCAGCCTTTTATGACTACCCTTTGTCATCATCATCACCATCGTCATCATTACTTTCTTTAGATCTGACAATTTAGCCAACCATATCTACTTAGATACTATTTGCACACATACACATATGTGTGTGTGTGTATATATATGTATATATATAGTATATTTAAATACTCAACATAAGCTGTGTACCAAATTTTGGTACACAAAACACCAAGGAAAAGAATTGTCAATTCATTGCAAGACAGCTTCATCATCATCATCATCATCATCATCATCACCGTTTTGCTAGCGTGGAAGAACGGACATAAAACGGTGATGATGATGATGATGATGATGATGAAGCTGTTTTGCAATGAATTGACAATTCTTTTCCTTGGTGTTTTGTGTACCAACATTTTTGGTACCCTTGAAATATATATAATAGAATAAATATGGTTTTATAAATATAGTTTCCATTTATTTAATATCATTGTATATATATATATTTATATATTTCATCAATGCAACTCTCAGAGGTAAACTAGCTTACATATTTAGAAGGGATCTAGACAAATAAAAATTAAATGTTAAGATAGTTGAAAGATCAGGTATTCCCATAAAAACCCTAATTAGCGAAACATACCCATTTCAAAGATCCCCCTGTGCTGATAGAAAATGCATAGTCTGCAAATTAACTGCAAAACTAAGAACGGAGTATATAGCATAAGATGTACCGAGGGACAATATAAGAATAAGAATATAACATACATAGGTGAAACAGCCTGTAGCATAGGAGAAAGGATAAGGGAACACTGGCGAGAACTCTAGGATGGGAAAAACTCATCAGTACTCCACCAACGTGCCAAAATACAACATAAGCACACAACACACAAAAACAATGGTGTAGGACAGGACAAACATGAGACAAAATAAAAACCCAGTCACTGATGAGGTCACAGAATGAAAAACCTTATTCATCATCATCATCATCATCATCATCACCGTTTTACGTACATTCTTCCATGCTAGCATGGGTTAGACGAGTTGTCCTGTTGTGGGCAATGCTAGGTTAGGAGATCCTGTCTTGCTCATACAGAACTGATTTTGGCTTGGTTTCTACCTATATATACAAGGGAATGTGCGAAGGCTTCAAAAACATCCTCTTTCTCCAGTCCCTTGTCGTTTTAGTTTGGATTGCCTTGAGAATGTAACCTTATTATATAATGAAGCTGTCTGATGAGATCATGGCACTGGTTACACGGAATCGCGTGGTGTCTGTCGTCATTGAAATATGTATCACAGCCTAGCAGTAAAGGACTTTAACATCTGCAACTACTTTGCATTTTCTTATTCTATCTCTCTCTCTCGATATATATATATATATATATAGTAAAAGAACATCAGCACAAACTACACTGCCCATACCCAAGGTGTACAGAAATGTGCTTAGTAAAGCAGTAATGATGCACAATAAAAATAATAATAATAATTATAATAATCTATATATTAATTTCAACAATTCAGTATTCCGTGTGTCATAATTCTCGATTACATTGGTTCATAGGTTTCAAACGACTCCGTCCACCTCAACGACGCCAAACTTAAATTAATATGCATAATGCCAATGAAGGAGTGAGAGGAGAGAGTAAGAAACAGAGAGGCAAAGTGAACGCTGTGTTGGATATACTATGTATATGTGTCAGTGTGGAGACGTGTGTGTGTGATGTGTGGAAATAAGAGGGGAAGGAAAGCCATAACTATTAACAGGTGTGCGTGTGTATGTATGTGCGCATATGTTTATGTGTGTGTGCATGCGTGCAGCATTCCACAGAAAGTATAATCTATCAACGTATGTGAGTGTGTGCATGTGTATAAGTGCACGGGTGCGTGTGTAAGTTTGCGTGTGTCGCTTCTGATTGCGGTGGTAATAAAACCTCATCATATGCTGAGTCTGGCAAAAGGTCTGGTGCCTATGGCTGGCCAGGGCTAGAGTAATATTGAAAAACGATTCTATTTTTGAAGTAGAATGATCCGCCTTTTGGAGTTCAAACCAGGCCACGTCCCCGAGTTGAACTCTGGGCAACATTGACTGTCTATTACTCAGTGGCTAAGAGCCTGGAAATTACTGAATAAATGTTTGTGTCATATAATTTGTTGTTTTATTATTATAGCTGACCACTTATAGATAAGCATGTTATCCATATCCATATTAATTTAGCATTTGTAAAAACCATTTCAACTAAATAGGGACCTTTTTTACATTGACGGACATCTTTTATATTAATTATCTATATCTATATCTACATATAATATAAAAGATTGGAATTTCCATCATCCTTTTGAGAAATGTGGATCAACCACGTCTATGCAATGATACACGTTTTACAGTCAGGCAGACGATGAACTATCTCCTAGAGGTTACTATTCTAGGTGGGAGCATCTAGAATTGTTCATATACTATGCACAAACAGTACAACAAAGAATCTGGTATAGCTGGAAGATTTTTTAAACTTTTTTTTTGTATCACACGGACACCACGGACTCGCCTCATACTGTAACCAGACAAACATTGAATACAGTCATTTTCTCTTTTTCCTGTCTTCTCTTATCATCTGTTTACCCTGGTGAAGCTGGGTACGTCAGCTAGTAATAATGATGCTTTATTTATTAACCACAAGGATTTACACAAAGTAAGATGTTAAGGACAGTAAAGGACAATACAGGACAATACAGGACGGTACAAATGGGCATTTCTGCATGTAAAAAAAAAAAAAAAACAGAGGATGTAACAAAAAAGGAACAATGAAAAATTCCCCAATAGGGAGGAGACTTATGAGGGCCATCGTGGAGAAAGACCATTAAAAAAAGCCACGGTGACCCTGATCACCAGGGCAAGTGCCCTCTCCCAGTTTTCCACCTTAAATTTACAGGCACGTACTCAGAGTAGGCTGGGAAGAGAGCACTTCAAGGGGTAAGTGCTCATCTTCAGCCCTTTCATACGCATCCACCATACTATCTCTTTCGCCATGGCTACCAGACAGATAAAAACTGCCTGCCCTTCCCGGCCGACTAAAGGAAGAGGGCGGGGCAATCCTCACGATGGACTCAGCTGATAGCTAGATTCGTTCTACATGCGACAGCAGGTGTTCGACATGAACCCACAAGTCAGCAATGCTCAGACACTGGACGAGTGCTTGCAGGACGGTTTCGTCGCCCTGCGCGCATCTCGGACATGCCCGGCTGACGGCACCTCCATGCCTGTAGAGTTTATCCTGAACTGGCAAAGCTCCTCGGTAGCACTGCCAGGCCAGGGGATTTCTGGAAGTTCTCCATAGGCCCCAGCCCGAAAGTTCTCCCGAAGAGATTGGCTAGTTGATTTTCGTCGACGCCTAGAGTTACCCCAAGTACGTCGTCACTCTTCCCCTCCACTAATCCTCTATAGAACGCCAAGGTGAAGTTTCCACCGATCACATTGCCCGACTGGTCGAGGGCTGTGAGCGCCTGAAGACATTACAGTCTCCAAGCGCTCCCTCTCGGTCTTCGCTTCACCCAGGACTGCAGCTCCGTCAAGGAGACAAGCTGGGGAAAGACGCGTCTAGCAAACGGTGACCACACCTGATCACCGTCGAGGAAGAGGTAGAGATGTAGCCTGAGCGCGTGTCTGCACATCATCAGCCACGGCATGCCCAGCCCTTCACGTAGTGGGTGTTGACAGCAGATGGACCGCCTGACCATCGGAGCGCGTCCCTTCCACAAAAAGCGAAAGAGCAAACGCTCCAGCGCAGTCAGGTGGGGCTTAGGACAAGGTACGATGGTCAGGCGGTAGTAGATGACGGACGCGATGTACGCGTTAGCCACCTCCGCTCGACCTTTCAGGGATAGCTTCCTCTCTGCCCATTTCTGGGTGAGAGAAGCCACCCTGCTCATCACTCGTCCCAGTTTTTGTCCGTCTGGAGGTCCGGACCGAACCAGAACCCTAGCAATTTAACCGGTCCATCCGTCCAGCGCCCGACAATGCTGTTGGATGGCATGGACCTGCCTCTCCAGGTGCCGAGCTGCAGGCCCACTGACTTTTCCTGGTTAATCATTGCTCCTGTCACCGCTTCGTATTTTCTTAGTGTAGTGCCGATCGCCTCGATAATAATAATAATGCTTTCTTTATTAACCAAAAGGGTTGACATTAAGGACAATATGGGATGTTACAAATGGGCATTTCTGCATGTAAAAAAAAAACAAAAAAACACAGGATGTACCAAAATAGAAGGAAACAATGAAAAATTCCCCAATAGGGGGGAGACTTCCGAGGGTCGCACGTGGAGAAACCCCACAAACAAGCCATGGTTACCCTGATCGCTAGGACATGTGCCCTCTTCCAGTTTTTCTCCTACGATTCTACAGGCACATGCTCAGGGTAGACCCATTTACACGGGCCATTCTTGCCTCTCTCACCCACCTTTCAACAAACTGGCTGGAAGACAGTACTTCCCTCTCCACCCTGATATTCCTTTTCAGGTCAAACCTAAAAAAGTTAATGAGGGTGTCACCAAAGAGGAAAGTACCTGTCTTCAACCCTTTCAGATGTGTCCAGCATATGATCTCTATTACCATGGCCATCAGGCAGATAAAAACTGCTTGCCCTTCCTGGCTAAAGGAAGGCAGCGGGGCAATCCTCACGATGGATTCAGCTGATAGCCAGATCCATTCTTCACATGACAGCAGGTGTTTGACATAAACCCACAAGTCAGCAATGCTCGGACACTGGATGAGTGCGTGCAGGATGGTTTTGTCGCCCTGCGCGCATCTCGGACATGCCCGGCTGATGGCATATCATGCCTGTAGAGTTTATCCCGAACTAGCAAAGCTCCTCGGTAGCACTGCCAGGCCAGGGTCAGGTGGTAGTAGATGATGGAAGCAATGTACGCGTCCGCCATCTCCGCTCAAACTTTCAGGGATAGCTTCCTCTCAGCCCATTTCTGGGTGAGAAAGGCCACCCTGCTTGTCACTTCATCCCAGTTTTTGCCCTTCTGGAGGTCCGGACCGAACCAGATCCATAGCAATTTAACTGGTCCATCTGTCCAGCACCCAACGACGCTGTTGGATGGCATGGACCTGCCTCTCCAGGTGCCGAGCAGCAGGCCCACCTACTTTTCCTGGTTGATCATTGCTCCTGTCACCACCTCGTATTCTCTTAGTGTAGTGCCGATCGCCGCAATGTGTTTGCCGTTCGACACCATTACGGTGACGTCTGCATATGCTGACACAGATCTTCTGCATCCTAGTTCGCGTGGGACCTCCCTCAACGTCTCCAGTTTGTGCAGTAATGGCTCAAAAGTCAATACGTACAACAGCGACGAGAGGGACATCCTTGGCGGACCGAGCGCATGATATTGAATGGTTCCGAAAGGTGACCATTCACTCTCACCACAGAGCAGATGTTGCTGAGCATGGCAGTCATCCAGCCTCTGGTCAAATAACGGTTGTCGACCCTATCGAAAGCTTTCAGCTGATCTAAATTGATCAAGGATCCACCCATGCCAGGTTCCTTAGCTACCCTCTTCACGATGTATCGCATGAGGTGGAGGTTGTCGAGGATGGATCTGTCTGGAATGGTGCATGTCTGCCACGAGACCACCAAGGACAAGCGCCAACCTCTTTGTTAGCACCTTGTCTAAAATCTTGAACTCTGTGTTTAGCAGAGTTATGGCCCTGAAATTATCTATGTTATCCCTCTTGTTTGGATCCTTTCTCAACAGCACCACCGCTCCTCAGCTCACAGAGCTGGGAATGCTCCCGTTCTGCTGCCAGTTACAGTAGATGTCCGCCAAGAGGGCCCCGAACAAGTCTGGCATATGTATGTAAAGTTCATAGGGCAGACCATCCAAACCAGGCGATTTACCCATTGTGCAGATAGTCATTGCCTCCCGTACTTCAGCAGCTGTTATCGGCTTTTCGCAACACTCCGCCTCAGTGACCAAGAACCGCAGCAGTCCGTGGAGGTAGACACTAAATTCCATCCCACGATCCGGCCCACCGCTGCCCCTCGAACAGCTGAGCGAAAGTCGCTGAAAAGCCGCACACATTTGCCCGGGATCGAGTATCATGCGCCCGTCATAGTCCTCTAAAACCAGATCGTGGCTTTGTTGCCATGACGCGCCTCCGCCACTTGGGCCCAACGAACAGCTATCGTCCCCTCGTGTCTGAGAGCACGCACCCTAGGTCTGACAATGCAGCCTTCGTGCTTTGCATTGAAAAATTGGTCGAGGGCCAATTTCGCCGCAAGTACGTCGGTCGCGATGCCTTTACTAAGCGCCTCGTCTAATTTTCTAACTAGTTCTCCCTCTGCTCTATTTTTCTCTATTGCTAAAGTCTTACTAAACCTAATGGACTCTATTCTAATTGCTCTTTTCAGAGCAAACCACCACTTGTTGTTGACGATGGCCCCCGTCAACGCCTGCTTAACTAGTTCGCTAATCCGGTCTCTGTAGGCCTTGCGCGCTGTTAATGACGTGTTTAGCTTCCAGTAGCTGGGTCCCTGTCTATGAAGCCTATCTAAGTCAACCTCACAGATCACGAATTTGTGGTCCGTGTAGTCGGCTATCTTGAATTGTGACAGCCTATGCTAGACCTATCTATTTCCCTACAAAATACCCTATCTAGATATGATCTGGATGACCCGACGTGGTTTGTCCATGTCCACATTGGCACATTCGGGAAATCCAGACAGTTGAAAACGCCTGAGCAGGTTGGCGAGGCTTTTACACCCACCTCCCCTATCCGCTAATCCCGTTCCAGTCGCCCACTAACACTAAAGAACGGTACGTTCCAAGAAAGGTCTCCAGACGCTGGAAGAAGTCAGGCTCTCCTGATGGGCCATAGACGGCCACTAGCCTGAAAGCTTGCCCTTCTCCGCTGGTCGCATCCAGCACCACCAACATACCTTCTGGGTCCAAGAAGATGGCCCATATCTCGAGATCAAGACTTCTCCAGAACGACACAGCCACTCCCGCTGATCCAGGATCTCTTGGAGATGTATACGAAAATGGGTGCGAATGCCCATGCCTCGGAGATTCTGGTCTCGCTGATGGCCACCACATCTATGTTTAGCGACCTGATATCGTTTAGCAGGTGGCCCTGCTTCCAAGATGACCCCAGGCCTCGTGCATTTATGCTACCTATCCTGAGAGAAGCCATCTTGGCTAGGATAGATGGAAAACAAGTGAGAGGGGAAAAGTAAAGAAAATTTACCTGTGGTTCTTTTTTAGGAAGGGGTGGGTGATCCATCCCTCCGACCAGTAGCAGGTTTCTCCACGAGAATGTCTGTGAATATTCTTTTAGTGATGTTCCCTCGGTAGTCTCCAATAATAATAATAATAATGATAATAATGATTACGAAGACCAAAATCCAAATAGGGCTTCACAAGGATCAGAAGATCCCGTAATAGGATGAATGCAGAAATTCTTTGCTTAAACTTTAATCTATACTAATAATATATATATATATATATTCCATTCTGAGTTCAAATCCCGCAACTCACGGGGTCAATAAAGTAAAGTACCAGTAATGTACTGGGTAATTGCTGGCCTTGTGCCAAAAGTAGAAACAATATATATATATATATCATATATCATCATAATAATCTATAAAGCTCAGTGTGTGGTCATGCTCCTTTCTTATAGAAATCTACGATATAGAATTTCTTCAATTGAAATTTACAATTCAGTATTCGAAATAGTTTCGATTGCATCTTGGCACATCTCATTTTTTCAATTTCACCCACAATTACGCAAAAAATAGATAAAACTCAATATTTTACGATTTTTCTCTGTCATTTAAACTGCTAAACTCTTTCCATTCAAAATCTATACAACTTCATACTTTCTGCTACTTTCTCTTTCCAAGCTTGATGGTGATACTGTCCGTATTACTCTCTCATATCATCTGCCTACCTCTATCTACAACCCACACATTTTGCTACTTTCTCTTTTATACTTCAAATTATTACATTTCATACGAAACGACAATTATTCAAAAGCAACAGATACATTTATTCAACAACTAGTGATAAATCTTTTTTAAAACCTCTTTTAAAAAATATATATATATACACACTCACACTCACTTCGACAACAACAACAACAATCTGCCTTTTATAGATAATGATAAACAATAATATCCTCTATGAGGTCACTAAACCTGCTAGAAACAGCAGCTAACTCTCCCCCATATCACACCACTCCCTACTGTCTTAAATTTAGAAAACACATATCCTCTATGAGGTTACTAAACCTGCTAGAAACAGCAGCTAACTCTCCCCCATATCACACCCATCCCTACTGTCTTAAATTTAGAAAACATATCTTCTATGAGGTCACTAAACCTGCTAGAAACAGCAGCTAACTCTCCTCCATATCACACCACTCCCTACTGTCTTAAATTTAGAAAACACATATCCTCTATGAGGTCACTAAACCTGCTAGAAACAACAGCTAACTCTCCCTCATATCACAACACTCCCTACTGTCTTAAACTTAGAAAACACACAGACAACCATGCAGAACAACTCCATCGCAGCTCTGTTGTTCAGCTGGCATCGTCTACGCGCATGTTGCGCAAGTACTGTGAAACAATAAATTTCAACACTTCTTTGCACAGAGATAATATCCATAGGCGAAACTACAATTGTCACTGTTGGCGCAGCTCCTGCTTCCAGGTCTGCAATTCATTCACCCAGTGCCTGGCAGACAAAAAAGTGCTGCCATAAAATGGGTGGTGCAACCTAACTTTGGTAACTTAATGACCCCGAGCAACGCCGGGCTTTAATGCTAGTATATATATATATATATATATATATACCCTTCAGTCATTCCACAGTATAGCAACCACTCTAGTGTTGGTGATCTACATGATAAATGTACCCAGTAGACAGTGTAAAATAGTTGGTGATAGGAAGGGCATTCTGCCATAAAAAGCTTGCCAAACAAAGAGTAGAGAAGACTCTTCTGTTGTGTCAAGGGTATGACAACCTCTTTTGTATACTCAATAAAACGTGAGACGTAAGTGAAATGTAGATCCCTTGCCTGTTTGGGAGGTCTGTAGCCCTGCTTCAGTACTGACTTTGTCTATTTAGACACATTTGACCTCTAGGAGTAGGGAAAGCAGACATTAAAATGATGATGATGATGATGATAATAACATCATCATCGTCATTGATAAATGTCTATTTTTCCATGCTTGCATGGGTTGGGTTTCACGGGTTGTCATGTTATAAGACAAGTCAGGTCAGGTGATCATGTCATGCTCATATGCGAATATTATATATATATATATATATATATATATATATATATATATATATATATATATAGATATATATATATATATATATATAGGTGTATATATATATACATAGGTGTATATATGTATGTGTATTGTTATACTTTGGGAAGGTCATACTGCCAATAAAAAACACATGCTGGAAAAATATTTGAAAAATATTTAACAAACGTAACCTTAAAATCAGTTTTGGCTCCATTGCCAACTTAAAAAAGAAAAACACTATCAAATATATCTGAATGCTCATGTAGGAAGAGTGATCCATGCTTACTAGCTGAAGCCAATATAACAGAGACTATAACCCTGACTGTACGACTAACCTCAAGTGATAAGTCAGCCTCACGCAATGGCAGTTCAAAGAGTGGTATAATAACCCTACAGTGTTCCGTTTCTGGAATGAAAGAAACAACAAAATTCTCCAGTTACATTTGGCAACTCAAAGAAGGCTCTGTAGCCTACAACATCAACTAGAGGATAATGGAAAGATGCAGACTCTATATTAATGGAACCAGTAAATGTGGGTTCTATAACATAGAAAGGTTGCTAATTATGAAGTGCTCCTTAGCACCTGCCTATATATCAAACGGTACCAAAATTCATGTTTCGTTTCTAGTGACCACACGGCCAAAGGCCTACAGTATGCTAAGATAACCTCACCTTATGAGACTGGTAGTTGTGACAACACTTGACATATAACAGAACAATACAACGTAACAAGAAAATTGATTGACTTTCAGGTTGGATAAAGTTAACTCTACACTTAGGCATGTTTGACATTCTAGATAGCCTGCTAATGTATACATATGTACATGTGTAGCATATATATGTAACCGTTGACACACCTCTACTTCTAATCAGACCACATGGACAATTCAAGTTAATTTTAAGCACACCCAACCAACTGACCTTGTGTGTGTTTGTATGTGTATGTGTGTATATGTACATTGTGGATGTATATATATATATATATATATATATACATTGTGATTGTGTATGTACATCTATATATATATTGTGGATGTGTATGTATATATATATATCATCATCATCAATTTATTTACGTCCGCTTTTCCCTGCTTGCAAGGGTGGGACGGGTCCTATTCAGCACAGCACCTCTCCAATTGTCATGGTCCTTCGTGATCTTCTCTGCGAGCCTCAGCGATCTTAGGTCTGCTCTCACCACCTCCGTCCACGTTTTTCGTGGTCTACCTCTACTATGTCTTCCTTCTACTGGGATTTCTTGGCACTTCTTTACCCAGCTGTCATCCTCCATGCACATCACATGTCCATACCATCTCAGTCTTCTCTCCCGCACACTACAAGTTATCCCTCTTAAACACAGTTTCTCTCTCAACTCATCTATGCTTGGTTGTCAATGCACATTGACATTGCACATCCATTGAAACATGCTTGCTTCATTTCTCTCCAGCCGTCGCATATCCTCTGCAGTTGCTGCCCATGCCTCACTACCATGCAGCATCGCACATCTTACTCAGGCATCATATAACTGGCCTTTCATACGTAGGGAGAAACCCTTCTTTGTCAATAGAGGAAGCAGGTCCCTAAACTTCTTCCAACCCGTCCTTATTCTAGATACTATGGTCTCAGACCCCCTCCCCTCCCATGCTAATCTGATCACCTAGGTTCCGGAAGCTATCAACCACTTCTATAGAACCTACCTGCTTTTGAAAAACGAGTCTATCACTGCGACTCCTACTGTCAACTTTCCCTGTACATCTACTGCATACGTAGTTTTCCTTACCTGTTAGTTTGCTTGCTATCCCACTACATCTCTTGTGTACCCAAGATCTGCATTCTGTACATTTTATAGAGTTTATGCCAGCTCCTTTTCTACATATCGAACATGGCCATTTCCCTGATGGAATCAGAGTTTGTCCTCTTTTCTACTCATCAACACTTTTGTCTTAGCTAGGTTCACTCTCACTCCTCTTGATTCCAACTGCTGTTTCATATGGCCTTCTCTAGGTCAACAAAAGCTAAGTATAGTGGCTTATTCTTCTCTAAGAAGAGGGCATCTGTTGTACTTTTCCGGGTCACAAAACCAAACTGCATCTCATCTAATTTGACACTTTCTCTAATCAGTTGCGCTAATATAACCTGATCCATCAGCTTTAAACCCCTATAATTGCTCCTCTCTAGAGCATCCCCTTTACCTTTGTAGCAATTTATGAGAATACTGCTGCACTAGTCTTTGGGTATGACATCACCATATATAGCTTGATTGATGATGCATGCAACCAGCTGAGTGCCTACTTCTCCTGCTACCTTCAGCATCTCAGCAACTATCTCTGATGGTCCAGCAGCCTTACCATTCTTAATTTCCTTAATTTCCTCTTGTACCCTATATTCATCAATCTCAATAGCTGGTCCCACTGTTGGGTCTACTGGGGGTAATTACTCTCTGTCCCATTCGTTCTCCACATTCATCAGTCTCTCATAGTGACATTTCCAGGCCTCCTTTTTTTGATCATTTGTGACACTAAGTACACCGGCATCATTCCGGACACACTTATCTCCAACAACATCCTGATTTACACTGACACACTGCCTTGCAATGCAGAAAGTATAGTGGCTTATTCTTCTCTTAGAACCTCTCTTGTAGTTGTGTCACTAAGAAGGGGCCATCTGTTGTACTTTTCCTAAAACCAAACTACATCTCATCTAGTTTGACCCTTTTTCTAATTATTTGCACTAATATTCTTTCTGCCACTTTCATAACCTGATCCATCAGTTTTATGCCCCTATAATTGCTCCTCTCCAGTGCACCCCCTTTACTTTTGTAGCAATTTATGACAATACTGCTACACCAGTCTTTGGGTATAACACCGCTATATATAGCTTGATTGACGATGTGTGCAACCAGTTTAGTGCCTACTTCTGATGCCTTCAGCATCTCAGTCAACTATCCCCGACAGTCCAGTGGCCTTACCATTTTTTATTTCCTTAATTGCCTCTTCGACCCTATATTTATCAATCTCAATAGCTGGTTCCTGGGGGTAGTTTCTCTCTCTCCCATTCGTTCTCCACATTCATCAGTCTCTCATTATGACATTTCCAGGCCTCCTTTTTCTCCAACAACATTCTGATTTACACTGACACACTGCCGTGCAATGCGGAAAACTGGAGGTCTCTGATTTTCCCGTTGTAGAACATTGGCAAACCTCCTACTCTCAGCCTCCGTGCGTGCTAAGTACACCTGACGCCTAGCTTCTCTCTTAGCGGCTGTGAATCAGTCTCTACTCTCACCATTTTTCCAAGCGTTCCATGCTAGTCTTTTGTCTCTAATGGCCCTATCTACCATGCTGTTCCACCGCCAGGTCACTCTCTGTCTCGTCAAAACTCTGCTCCAGCCACAAGTTTCTTCAGTAGTCTGCAGTAAGTTGCCACATAAGAAATTCTTGTTATCATCTATGTGATATGATTCGAAATCATGTTCTTTCTCGTCATACATGTATTGAAAGGCTTTCCTAAATTTATATTTTAGTGAAAGGTTTTTAGCTTCCAGACCTTCCTTTTCCACACCTTCCTGTATCTCTCATTTTGCCTCTTGCTTATTGAGATGTCACTAACGACTAACCTATGTTGGTGGGGTACATTCTTCCCCGGGGTATGCCTTAGTATTTGACACCATGTCTGTCTTGTTGCCTAACTAGCAAGAAGTCAATCTGGCTTATGTGCTCGCCTGATTTGTAGGTTATTAGGTGGTTGGTAGGTTTCTGGAAGTTAGTGTTGCAAATGGTTAGTTCACTTGCATCACAAAATTCAAGAAGCCTCACTCCTTCTTCGTTTCTTTAGCCATAACTGTGCCCACCATGTACCCCAGTGTATCCATCCTGGAGGTGTCCAAAATAACCATTGAAGTCCCCTGCTAGCATAATGATGTCTCTGTCCTCTGTCATTGTGGCTGTTTCTAAAAGTTGCTCATAAAAGCAGTCTTTCTCTTCTTTACTTAGGCCCGCCTGGGGAGCATAGGCAGAGATGATTGTCAGCAGTCTCTTGCCTACAACTAATCTAAGCTTAATTATTCTATTACTAACTCTAACTACCTCTCTTGTCTTATTGATCCATCTCTCAACCAGTAAAATGCCCACCTTACCTAACCCATTATGATTACCCACCCAGAAAAGCTTATAACTAAGATGTTTGCCTGCGATTAGTCTTGCAGAAGCACCTCTCCATCTCACCTCTTGCACGCATCACACAGATTTCTCTCCAGCATCGCCACTATCTCACCAGATCTACTTGTTAGGGTGCCAACATTAAGTGTGGCAACTCTGAGATTTGACGCCTTCATATTCTTGTTCTTGTGCGATTGCTTGATGACGGTCAGGGGGTTCTTGCACATGGCTGCGCCAGCCACCCCACAACCATGCGCAGCCCTAACATAGTTAGTGTTATTGATATTTACGCAGTTGTTGCAATTCTCATTTGTTGTGCTCACTGTGTCTTTTACATAACCACTTTACAGTTTGGGCTGGATGCTTTTTGTCATGACACCTACACCACAATGTATATATATATATATACATTGTGGTTGTGTCTGTATGTGTACATACACATTGTGGATGTGTATATATATATATCATCATCATCATTTTACGTCCGCTTTTCCCTGCTTGCAAGATATATATACATTGTGGTGTAAGTGTCACAACAAAAAGCATCCAGCCCACACTGTAAAGTTGTCATGTAAAAGACATGGTAAAAAGCACCCAGCACACTCTGTAAATGTGTTTGGCATTAGGAAGGGCATCCAGCCATAGAAAACCATCCAGAAACAGTCCTATATGAGTGAGACATGGTCACCCGACCCAACTTGCCCCTAAATGGGACAAATCCGTCTAACCCATGCTAGCATGGAAGATAGACATTAATCGATAATGATGATGATGATTGTGGATGTGTATATATACAGGGTGCGAACGATATTTATTCGCAATTTTCAACTGCTAATTTTATGCAAATTTTTTTTACTTCTGTTGTCACTCTTGTCTTCATAAAAACAGTGACTATATTTCCATTATTTATTTTCAGAATAATTGATTATGAATAATTTTGAACCTCCTAATTTGTGGAAGAGATACGGAGTTCTTCTTAGAATCTGTGCCAGGAGGACAAATAAGGCCAGAAGATCAACTCCCAGAACAACAGGTGGCTCGCTGTCTCATCCAAAGACGTGCCCAGAGTCATGCAGACAAAGTTTCCAGCGACAACATTGGTCTTAGGTGTCATCAGCAGTCAAGGTGACATCGTGCCACCTCACTTCTTCCCTGAGGGCCTCAAGCTGAACACCGATGGCTATATTCGCATTCTGAGTGAGGTAGTAAAGCTCTGGATCGACCAGGTAGCTGCAGGTAGGCCGTACGTGTGGCAGCAAGATTCAGCGCCTTGCCATACCAGCCAAAAGACCCAAGCCTGGCTGTCAGAGAAGTTCGTCGACCACACTTCACCTGACATCTAGCCTCCCAGCTCGCCTGACTGCAACCCCCTCGACTTCTTTGTGTAGGGTGCAGTGGAACGAGACACCAACAGATCTAGCTGCAATACGAAAGACGATCTGAAGACCAGGATCACAAGTGCCTTTAGGCACTTGTGATCCTGGTCTTCTTAAGTCGGGGGACAGTGACGAAGGCCTGTAGCCGGTTCCGAGGCCGCCTTGAGGCCGTCATCAAAGCCAATGGCGGGTTTATTGAGTGAGATCGAAAGAACAAGTCATGAAGACAAACTGACCCAAGTTTGATAAATAAATCTTAAAAAATAAAACTACTGTGTTATTTTTTCCTAGACAGTAATCTTGCGAACAAATATCGTCCGCACCCTGTATATATATACCTTGTTAATATGTATGTATGTGTATATCTACATTGTAGATGTGTATACACACACACACACACATATATATATATATATATACATTGTTGATGTGTGTGTATACATTGTACATGTTTATCATCATCATCACCGTTTTATGTCCATTCTTCCACGCTAGCATGGGTTAGATGGGTTGTCCTGTTGTGGGCAGTGTCCAGTCAGCTGACCATGTCTTGCTCATATGGGAAGTGATTCTGGCTTGATATCTACAGCTGGATGCCCTTCCTAACACCAACCTCATTTACAGTGAATGTTGGGTGCTTTTTTGCCCTGGCACCTCCACGACCACTTTGCAGTGGGAGGGTGTGGGGGCATATTGTCTATATGCTTCAGCTTCGGCTTGTTCCTGTGCGAAGTCGGGTGTTTTTTTATTAGTGCGTGGCACCAGAGGTCACAGTCCTGTGTCATCACCTTTGAGAAGTGCAATTGGGCAAGGTCAGCTTTTATCACCTCATCCCAGGTCTTCTTGGGTCTCCCCACTCCACGGCTTCCATCAATCTTTAGTGCTCTGCACCTTTTTCTGCAGCTATCATCACCCTTCATACGCATCACATGTCCATACCAATGCAACCGCCTCTCCTGCAAACAACATTTGATTCCTCTTATACTCAGTCTCTCTCTCAATTTGTTTATGCTTTGCTGTTCGCGTATATTATTACACATCCATCGGAACATGCAGGCTTCGTTTCTTTCTAATCTACGTAAGTCTTCTACAGACAGCACCCAGGTCTCACTACCATGTAACATTGCTGTTCGTATTCATGCATCATACAGTCTGCCTTTCATTTTGAGGGAAAAGCCTTTTGAAGCTAGCAGTGGTAGTAGCTCCCTGCACTTCTTCCATCCCGTTCTTACCCTGGTTACTGTACTTTCTGAACACCTACCTCCACTGCTAATTCGGTCACCTAGGTTGCAGAAGTTGTCTACTGTTTCTACAGAGCCCTCCCAGAGTTTGGTGGTACTTGTTTCCTGTAGCTGTTTGCTGCCCCGGCACAGCTGCTACATATGAAGCCTACATACTTAGCTAAGCTTCCTGAGATCCCACTACATCTCTTGCATACCCATTGTTTGCATTTGGAGCAGAGAATGGAGTTCCTACCTACACCTTTCCTACATACATAATAAACAGGAAAGGGCTAAGAACAGAGCCCTGGTGGACACCGACCTGTATGCTAAATTCCTTGCTATAATCATTGTTAACCCTAACTTTGCTGACTGCTCCCCTATACATGACTCCACTATACAATATATATATATACATTGTGGATGTGTGTCTACACATTGTTCATGTCATCATTATCATCATCATCATTTTACGTCCACTTTTCCCTGCTTGCAAGGGTAGGACGGGAACTAACTCTGGCTTGATTTCTACAGCTGGATGCCCTTCCTAACACCAACCTCATTTACAGTGAGTGCTGGGTGCTTTTTTGCCGTGGCACCTCCACGACCACTTTGCAGTGGAATGATAGGGACCCCAGTCCCTACCATCTCATTTCTACAGCTGAGTAAACTGGAGCAATGTGAAATAAAGTGTCTTGCTCAAGGAAACAACACATCACCCAGTCTGAGAATTGAACTCACAACCTTTCGATTGCAAGGCCAACCATGTGCCTCCATGTGTATACATGGGTATATATATATATATATATTGTGGATGTGTGTGTATTGTACGTGGGAGTATGTGTTTTTACCTATTGCACATCTTATAGATATACAGATAGATCTTGCTGAAATTTCGCTCACACACAACACATACTGGCCAACTCATGTACAGAGAAATCACATTATAAGAAAACCTTTTTTTTCTGTACAATTTTACTGAACCGTGTAAAAGAATCTTACTTTTAAGCAAAGAGTTACGGCCCTTTATGGACTGAGCTCAAATCCGCCGAGGTTAACTTTGCCTTTCATCCTTACGGGGTCGAGAAAATAATACACTGGGATAATTGCTGGACTTGTGCCAAAAGTAGAAACAATTAATTAGAACAAGTTTGCATTTGAAAAGGAAAGTAATTCTCTATAACGACAACCGAGAGTAGTCTCCCTTGGTTCAGTAAAATAGAAATTATATACCGACAGATCAGGCAAGCTGTATGGGGTTTGGTTCAGTCGGGAGCTCCGGGTGGACAGGAACTGGGATGATGTTAGTGTAGCATCTCTCACCCAGAAGTGGCAAATACTTTACATTGCCTCCGTCATCATTTACTGACTATTATACCCTATACCCAGAATAAGAGAGTGCCTCTTTTGTTGTTACACAAAATATAATGTTGATGATGATGATGGTGGTGGTGGTGATGTTGGTGATGATGATGGTGATGGTGATGACGATGATGATGATGATGTTGATGGCAATATTGATGATGATGATGATGGTTACGTTGATGATGACCAGGATAGTGATGATGATAATGACAATGTGTGTAAATTAGAAACCATTATCATTATTGTTATCGAATAAATGTCTGTCGACCTTCAATGTTCTTTGATTAATGTCAGTGGAAACTTTAAAAAAACCCATTCTATAGGAATGCTTTTTACAGTCTTGTCCACAGCCCTATTACCACTGCACACTAGGTACAGAGCCCAATCAGCCCCACTCTCGCCCTCCCATTCCTCTGTGACACTACAGTCCTTGCCATTCCTTCCCTTTTCTGTTTTTCTTTATATTTTCTTATTTTACATTCCATTCTTTCTTCTCAATCTCAACTTTTTATTTCTTTTTCTATCATAGATTTATGAATAGACAGCTATTTTGTGTGTCACTTTTAATAATCTTTAAGATCTGAAACATGTTTGTTTATTGTAGGATGAGCCTGATATCCCTTTCACCAGAGATGATTACCGCCGAAGAAGACCACATCCAAACTTTAAGGAACACATCAATGCCGAGAAGACTGTCATAAAACTTGGCAAAGGGGTAATGTGCTTAGTTCTGGGAATAATATTTTTAGTTTGTTATGTATTTACTTAATTTAATCAATTTAAACATCTGTATAGAATTTAAAGCCATACAGACTAGAGGAAGTATTGAGTACTTCTTACAGTTGAAACACAAGAGACGTCCGTATAGAGCTAGTAAGTCATGACAGACTAGAAGTATTGAGTACTTCTTACAGTTGAGACACAAGAGACGTCTGTATAGAGCTAGTAAGTCATGACAGACTAGGGGGGTATCTAGTACTTCTTACAGTTGAGAAACAAAAGACGTCTGTATAGAGCTAGTAAGCCATGACAGACTAAGGGGGGGGGTATGTAGTACTTCTTACAGTTGAGAAACAAAAGACGTCTGTATAGAGCTAGTAAGCCATGACAGACTAAAGGGGGGGTATCTAGTACTTCTTACAGTTGAGACACAAGAGACGTCTGTATAGAGCTAGTAAGTCATGACAGACTAGGGGGGAGTATTGAGTACTTCTTACAGTTGAGACACAAAAGACGTCTGTATAGAGCTAGTAAGCCATGACAGACTAGGGGGGAGGGGGGTATCTAGTACTTCTTACAGTTGAGAAACAAAAGACGTCTGTATAGAGCTAGTAAGCCATGGCAGACTAGGGGGGGGGGTATGTAGTACTTCTTACAGTTGAGAAACAAAAGACGTCTGTATAGAGCTAGTAAGCCATGACAGACTAAGGAGGGGGTATCTAGTACTTCTTACAGTTGAGAAACAAAAGACGTCTGTATAGAGCTAGTAAGCCATGGCAGACTAGGGGGGGGGTATCTAGTACTTCTTACAGTTGAGAAACAAAAGACGTCTGTATAGAGCTAGTAAGCCATGGCAGACTAGGGGGGGGGGTATCTAGTACTTCTTACAGTTGAGAAACAAAAGACGTCTGTATAGAGCTAGTAAGCCATGGCAGACTAGAGGTGGGGGTATGTAGTACTTCTTACAGTTGAGAAACAAAAGACGTCTGTATAGAGCTAGTAAGCCATGGCAGACTAGGGGGGGGGGGGTATCTAGTACTTCTTACAGTTGAGAAACAAAACAAAAAAGATATAGAGATAAGTGAATATAAAAATATAAAATTGAATATGGAAGGCCAACTGGAGGTAAAATAAGCATAAAAAAGATAAAGAAAAATGGTGGAGCAAGGGAAGCTGTAAAAGAGGAGGTTCTGTTGAATATTATCTTAACCTCCATATACTCCAACATGTTTATAGTTTTACTATGTATTGTACATCAAATCTTATTTTCCTCTCTTGGAATTAGATTTATTGAAATAGATTATAGAAAGTTAAGTTTGTTAATATCCCTTGTTTCAGAGGTGTATCTCTCTCTATATATATCTATATATACATACACACACACATATTAGTCATTTATATATATGTATTTTTTACTGATTAGTCAAGGAGGAAAGGGCCATGCCTATGGTCCTTTTCTAGGTTTCCATGACTAGTAGGATGGAAGTAGGGAGGTAGATATCCTTAAACTTGAGACCAGTTCCGAATGCAAGAGAGTAAACTTTGCTAACAGCATACAAGGTTTAGGTGGTGGTTTTAAACTGGTTAATAGATCAATTCTACTCTCCAAGTAGGTAGCAGTGAGAATTGAACTCAAAATGCAAAGAGCTGGAACAAATATCATTTTGTCCAATGGTCTAACAATTCTATCTATTGTTACTTTATTTTGTTAATCCTGAAAGACAAAGCTGACCTTTATGGGTTTTGAACTCAGAGTATAGAGAACTGGAAAAAATACAAGACATTTTGTCCTACATCTTAATGTCTTTTCTGATCTACCAGCATACAGGTCAATTTTACCTTTCATCTTTTCAAGGTTGATAAATAAAGTATCAATACAGGGTTGGTGGTTTGGAAAACTTATTCTGTTTTGTTGTAACTTTGTTTTCTGAATTTGCCTGCAACGATACTGGTTCCCAACTTTATAGGTCATTACCTTTCTCTTGGAATAACATAAGCAGCATGGTAAGGGGAAGACTTGCATGATGGGTAACTGGTCATCTTCCACAGAAATCTTTGCCTAGGACAGTACATTGGAGTAAAGATCTATGTCCTCACAAAACCTAAAATAATTATTGTAAGACAATTTAGTCTGAGTTCTATTGGATATCAGAAATATTTCAATGTTTGATGACATTTTTCAAATATTTCAGACAAAGAAGAAATTACAGACGTGTATTGTTACAATTGGAGCAACATATGGTGGCAAAGAAGATATTTTTCATTATTGGTTTAAGGTGAGTTTCACAATACAATATTATTACAGTGTATCACAATTCTATTCTAAGCTATTCTTCCTTTCTCTACTCAAAAGAGTCAATGCAATAATGCTAAAACAAAGTGAGAACTATCTGCTATTTCATTGGATTTACATCAGTTTTTCAATCTTGGTATGGGTTGGACCAGATGTTTTGAGACATAATTTTATGGCAGGCAGAAGAACTTCCTGATACTGAACCTCACTTGCTTTATAAGTAGGCTACTGATTTGTGCGTGTTTAATTGGTGTGCCACAAGGCTTCTGTTATGCAGGATGTAAACAAATATCACTACATGCATTATAAATATGGAGATATTTCTATGAACATTTCTGTCTAGTTGGAAAAATCTGGCTCATTTAAGGCTATATTTTAGGTTTTTCATCAACATCATCATCTGTTGTTCCGCTCTTCCATGTGTTGAATGGGTCCTTCTCACTACAGCACCTATCCACTTCCCGCATTCCTTTGTCATCTCTTCTGTGAACTTCAGAGATTTGAGATCCGCTCTCATCACTTCTATCCAGTTCTTCCCTGGTCTTCCTCTACTATAGTTTCCATCCACTGGGATTACTTGGCATTTCTTCACCAAGCAATCTTCATCTTTGCACATCATGTCTGTACCAGCACACTACATTTGGTTCCTCATATACCCAGCTTTTCCCTCAAAGTTCGTCCACATATAAAAATATATATTTTCTACAGTGAAGAATTTTTTTGTCTAAACTAGATTAAATTACAGCTGAGTAATTTCACTCACTGATTTATCATTATAGATTCCAGTTAGACAGAAACCATTGTATTCCTTCATCTCACCAACCCTCACTAGGTCTATTGAAACCTTCTCCATGTATCTTCTCTGTAGCCAACACACTATAAACATCACTACCCCTTTCAAGATCTATTCTGTACATATTATATTAAGTTACACTACTTACCTTACTTACATATACAGCCAAAAATATGTTCTGTAGTCATTATACTATACCACACCCCTGTTCACTAAAGTTACCATGGTATATCTACCCTATACACTACACCGCTGCTCACTAAAGTTACCATGGTATATCTACCTTATATACCACACCCCTGTTCACTAAAGTTACTATGTTATATCTACCCTATATACCACACCCTGTTCACTAAAGTTACTAGGCTACACCCACTAAAATCTGCCCTGTACTACCAAACACCTGAACTGCATAAAATCATCTCCCTAATCTTTATACTCCCCCACCTCACTATCCCACTAAAATTACTTTGTTACTCTCATCAGAATCTATCATGAGTCTTTTATATTTGACTGTTGCAAAATTAATAACCGTTTTTATTGATTCTAATATTTATTGATTCCCACAATGGTGCTATCAGTCTTTGGGGTCCCACTCTAGATGTGCCACTTGTGCAACCAGTCTTTGGGGTGACATTATTGCTGTGCCACTGGTACAGCCAGTCATTGGAGTGCCTCTCTAGATGTGCCACTGGTACAGCTACAGCCAGTTATTGGAGTGCCTCTCTAGATGTGCCACTGGTACAGCTACAGCCAGTCATTAGGTGCCTCTCTAGATGTGCCACTGGTGCAGTCAGTCATTGGGGTGACATTATTGCTGTGCCACTGGTACAGCCAGTCTTTGGAGTGCCACTCTAGATGTGCCACTGTTGCAGCTTGTCTTTGGGGTGACATTCTTGCTGTGCCACTGGTACAGCCAGTCGTTGGAGTGCCTCTCTAGATGTGCGACAGGTGCAGCTTGTCTTTGGGGTTCCACACTAGATGTGCCACTGGTACACCCAGTCATTGGGATGCCTCTCTAGATGTGCCACTGGTACAGCCAATCATTGGGGTGACATTCTTGCTGTGCCACTGGTACAGTCAGTAGTTGGGGTGCTACTCTAGATGTGCCAGCAGTACAGCCAGTCATTGGGGTGCCACTCTAGATGTGCCACTGGTACAGCCAGTAGTTGGGGTTCTACTCTAGATGTGCCACTGGTACAGCTAGTCATTCGGGTGCCACTGGTGCAGCCAGTCATTGGGGTGCCTCTCTAGATGTGCCACTGGTGCAGCTTTTCTTTGGGGTGTCACTCTAGATGTGCCATTAGTGCAGCTAGTCATTGGTGTGCCACTCTAGACACTTTTACAGTCAGTTATCAACATTGATCTCTATTCTCCGTCTGGCGTATAAAGGTCTCAGTGTTGTGACCAGTCCAGTCTTTGATGTTGTTGGACCAGGATTTTCTTTGTCTGCCTCTTTTTCACCCTCCCTCAAATATGTCCTGAAGGATGGTTTTAGACAAGGAGTTGTGGCGGGATATATGACCAAAGATCATACCAGCCAAGCTTCTGTCTTCTCACCATCAATGATTCCTGTCAGCATATGTGTTAACTTATTGTCTGACAAAGCTGTTTGTTTTGTGCTCCATGTATGGGATGTATGGGATCTGTAGTAACATTCTGAAGCATCTCTTCTCAAATGACTTCAATCCTTTTTTATGGGTGTGAGAGTTGCATTTTCACAGCTGACATGGAACAAAGAATCCAGTCATTTGAGCTGAAGTGCTTCAGAAGGTTGTTACAATATAACACCAACTAAATAAAAATAAAAAGCAGATGCTAATTAAATTAACTAAAAATTAAAGCAGTTGTTAATTTTGCATCATGCCAATAATATACAACATAACTGCAGTACTGAAATCAAACATGTCACTCATCTAAATCTAACTTGCATATAAAACAACTCAACTACTCACTAAATTTACCCCTATTACACTCAATACAACTCAAAACTGTCACAACAAAAAGTACCCAGTCCACGCTGTAAAGTGGTCATGTAGGTGTCACGACAAAAGTACTCAGTCCACACTGTAAAGTGGTCATGTAGGTGTCACAACAAAAATCACCCAGTCCACACTGTAAAGTGGTCATGTAGGTATCACAACAAAAGTACCCAGTCCACACTGTAAAGTGGTCATGTAGGTGTCACAACAAAAAGTACCCAGTCCACACTGTAAAGTGGACATGTAGGTGTTATGACAAAAAGTACCCAATATACACTGTAAAGTGGTCATGTAGATGTCACAACAAAAAGTACCCAGTCCACACGGTAGAGTGGTCACGTAGGTGTCATGACAAAAACTACTCAGTCCACACTGTAAAGTGGTCATGAAGGTATCATGACAAAAGCAACCAGTCCACACTGTAAAGTGGTCATGTAGGTATCATGACAAAAGCACCCAGTCCACACTGTAAAGTGGTCATGTAGGTGTCACAACAAAAACACCCAGTCCACGCTGTAAAGTGGTCATGTAGGTGTCATGACAAAAAGGACCCAGTCCACACTGTGAAGTGGTCATGTTGGTGTCATGATAAAAAGTACCCAGTCCACACGGTAAAGTGGTCATGTAGGTGTCATGACAAAAAGTACCCAGTCCACACTATAAAGTGGTCATGAAGGTATCATGACAAAAGTACCCAGTCCACACTGTAAAGTGGTCATGTAGGTGTCATGACAAAAGTTACCAGTCCACACTGTAAAGGCGTCATGTAGGTGTCACAACAAAAACACCCACTCCACGCTGTAAAGTGGTCATGTACGTGTCATGGCAAAAAGTAACCAGTCCATACTGTAAAGTGGTCATGTAGGTGCCACAACAAAAAGTACCCAGTGCACACTGTAAAGTGGTCATGCAGGTGTCACAACGAAAAGTACCCAGTCCACACTGTAAAGTGGTCATGTATTTGTCATGGCAACAAGTATCCAGTCCATACTGTAAAGTGGTCATGTAGGTGTTATGACAAAAACTACCCAGTCCACACTGTAAAGTAGTCATGTAGGTGTCACAGCAAAAAGTACCCAGTCCACACTGTAAAGTGGTCATGTAGGTGTCATGACAAAAAGTACCCAGTCCACACTGTAAAGTGATCATGTATGTGTCACAACAAAAGTACCCAGTGCACACTGTAAAGTGGTCATCTAGGTGTCACAACAAAAAGTACCCAGTCCACACTGTAATGTGGTCATGTAGGTGTCACAACAAAAAGTACCCAGTCCATACTGTAAATTGGTCATGTAGGTCACGACAAAAAGTACCCAGTCCACACTGTGAAGTGGTCATGAAGGTGTCATGACAAAAGCACCCAGTCCACACTCTAGAGTGGTCATGAAGGTATCATGACAAAAAGTACCCAGTCCACACTGTAAAGTGGTCATGTAGGTGTTATGACAAAAAGTACCCAGTCCACACTGTAAAGTGGTCATGTAGGTGTCACAACAAAAGTACCCAGTCCACACTGTAAAGTGGTCATGCAGGTGTCACAACAAAAAGTACCCAGTCCACACTGTAAAGTGGTTATGAAGGTGTCACAACAAAAAGACCCAGTCCACACTGTAAAGTGGTCATGTAGGTGTCATGACAAAAAGTACCCAGTCCACACTGTAAAGTGGTCATGTTGGTGTCATGACAATAAGTACCCAGTCCACACTGTAAAGTGGTCATGTAGGTGTCATGACAGAAACTACCCAGTCCACACTGTAAAGTGGTCATGGAGGTGTCATGACAAAAGCACCCAGTCCACACTCTAAAGTGGTCATGTAGGTGTCATGACAAAATGTACCCAGTCCACAATGTGAAGTGATCATGTATGTGTCACAACAAAAGTACCCAGTGCACACTGTAAAGTGGTCATGTAGGTGTCATGACAAAAAGTACCCAGTCCATACTGTAAAGTGGTTATGTAGGTGTTATGACAAAAAGTACCCAGTCCACACTGTAAAGTGGTCATGTAGGTGTCACAACAAAAAGTACCCAGTACACACTGTAAAGTGGTCATGTAGGTGTCACAGCAAAAAGTACCCAGTACAAACTGTAAAGTGGTCATGTAGGTGTCACAACAAAACGTACCCAGTCCACACTGTAAAGTGGTCATGTAGGTGTCACAACAAAAAGTACCCAGTCCACACTGTAAAGTGGTCATGTAGGTGTCACAGCAAAAAGTACCCAGTACACACTGTAAAGTGGACATGTAGGTGTCACGACAAAAAGTACCCAGTCCACACTGTGAAGTGGTCATGTAGGTGTCATGACAAAAGCACCCAGTCCACACTCTAAAGTGGTCATGTAGGTGTCATGACAAAAAGTACCCAGCCCACACTGTAAAGTGGTCATGTATGTGTCACAACAAAAGTACCCAGTGCACACTGTAAAGTGGTCATGTAGGTGTCACAACAAAAGTACCCAGTCCACACTGTAAAGTGGTCATGTAGGTGTCACAACAAAAACACCCAGTCCACACTGTAAAGTGGTCATGTAGGTGTCATGATAAAAAGGACCCAGTCCACACTGTAAAGTGGTCATGTTGGTGTCATGACAAAAAGTACCCAGTCCACACTATAAAGTGGTCATGTAGGTGTCATGACAAAAACTACCCAGTCCACACTGTAAAGTGGTCATGAAGATGTCATGACAAAAGCACCCAGTCCACACTGTAAAGTGGTCATGTAGGTGTCACAACAAAAAGTACCCAGTCCACACTGTAAAGTGGTCATGTAGGTGTCACAACAAAAAGTACCCAGTCCACACTGTAAAGTGGTCATGTAGGTGTCACAACAAAAACACCCAGCCCACACTGTAAATTGGTCATGTAGGTGTCATGACAAAAAGTATCCAGTCCACACTGTAAAGTTGTCATGTAGATGTCACAACAAAAAGTACCCAGTCCACACTGTAAAGTGGTCATGTAGGTGTCACAACAAAAACACCCAGTCCACACTGTAAATGTGCTCATGAAGGTGTCATGACAAAAGTACCTAGTCCACACTGTAAAGTGGTCATGTAGGTGTCACGACAAAAAGTACCCAGTCCACACTGTAAAGTGGTCATGTAGGTGTTACAACAAAATGTACTCAGTCCACACTGTAAAGTGGTCATGTAGGTGTCACAACAAAAAGTACCCAGTCCACACTGTAAAGTGGTCATGTAGGTCTCCCAACAAAAACACCCAGTCCACACTGTAAAGTGGTGATGGAGGTGTCACAACAAAAACTACCCAGTCTACACTGTAAAGTGGTCATGTAGGTGTCATAACAAAAAGTACCCAGTCCACACTGTAAAGTGGTCATGTAGGTGTCACGACAAAAAGTACCCAGTCCACACTGTAAAGTGGTCATGTTTTTGTCATGGCAACAAGTATCCAGTCCATACTGTAAAGTGGTCATGTAGGTGTTATGACAAAAACTACCCAGTCCACACTGTAAAGTAGTCATGTAGGTGTCACAGCAAAAAGTACCCAGTCCACACTGTAAAGTGGTCATGTAGGTGTCATGACAAAAAGTACCCAGTCCACACTGTAAAGTGATCATGTATGTGTCACAACAAAAGTACCCAGTGCACACTGTAAAGTGGTCATCTAGGTGTCACAACAAAAAGTACCCAGTCCACACTGTAATGTGGTCATGTAGGTGTCACAACAAAAAGTACCCAGTCCATACTGTAAATTGGTCATGTAGGTCACGACAAAAAGTACCCAGTCCACACTGTGAAGTGGTCATGAAGGTGTCATGACAAAAGCACCCAGTCCACACTCTAGAGTGGTCATGAAGGTATCATGACAAAAAGTACCCAGTCCACACTGTAAAGTGGTCATGTAGGTGTTATGACAAAAAGTACCCAGTCCACACTGTAAAGTGGTCATGTAGGTGTCACAACAAAAAGTACCCAGTCCACACTGTAAAGTGGTTATGAAGGTGTCACAACAAAAAGACCCAGTCCACACTGTAAAGTGGTCATGTAGGTGTCATGACAAAAAGTACCCAGTCCACACTGTAAAGTGGTCATGTTGGTGTCATGACAATAAGTACCCAGTCCACACTGTAAAGTGGTCATGTAGGTGTCATGACAGAAACTACCCAGTCCACACTGTAAAGTGGTCATGGAGGTGTCATGACAAAAGCACCCAGTCCACACTCTAAAGTGGTCATGTAGGTGTCATGACAAAATGTACCCAGTCCACAATGTGAAGTGATCATGTATGTGTCACAACAAAAGTACCCAGTGCACACTGTAAAGTGGTCATGTAGGTGTCATGACAAAAAGTACCCAGTCCATACTGTAAAGTGGTTATGTAGGTGTTATGACAAAAAGTACCCAGTCCACACTGTAAAGTGGTCATGTAGGTGTCACAACAAAAAGTACCCAGTACACACTGTAAAGTGGTCATGTAGGTGTCACAGCAAAAAGTACCCAGTACAAACTGTAAAGTGGTCATGTAGGTGTCACAACAAAACGTACCCAGTCCACACTGTAAAGTGGTCATGTAGGTGTCACAACAAAAAGTACCCAGTCCACACTGTAAAGTGGTCATGTAGGTGTCACAGCAAAAAGTACCCAGTACACACTGTAAAGTGGACATGTAGGTGTCACGACAAAAAGTACCCAGTCCACACTGTGAAGTGGTCATGTAGGTGTCATGACAAAAGCACCCAGTCCACACTCTAAAGTGGTCATGTAGGTGTCATGACAAAAAGTACCCAGCCCACACTGTAAAGTGGTCATGTATGTGTCACAACAAAAGTACCCAGTGCACACTGTAAAGTGGTCATGTAGGTGTCACAACAAAAGTACCCAGTCCACACTGTAAAGTGGTCATGTAGGTGTCACAACAAAAACACCCAGTCCACACTGTAAAGTGGTCATGTAGGTGTCATGATAAAAAGGACCCAGTCCACACTGTAAAGTGGTCATGTTGGTGTCATGACAAAAAGTACCCAGTCCACACTATAAAGTGGTCATGTAGGTGTCATGACAAAAACTACCCAGTCCACACTGTAAAGTGGTCATGAAGATGTCATGACAAAAGCACCCAGTCCACACTGTAAAGTGGTCATGTAGGTGTCACAACAAAAAGTACCCAGTCCACACTGTAAAGTGGTCATGTAGGTGTCACAACAAAAAGTACCCAGTCCACACTGTAAAGTGGTCATGTAGGTGTCACAACAAAAACACCCAGCCCACACTGTAAATTGGTCATGTAGGTGTCATGACAAAAAGTATCCAGTCCACACTGTAAAGTTGTCATGTAGATGTCACAACAAAAAGTACCCAGTCCACACTGTAAAGTGGTCATGTAGGTGTCACAACAAAAACACCCAGTCCACACTGTAAATGTGCTCATGAAGGTGTCATGACAAAAGTACCTAGTCCACACTGTAAAGTGGTCATGTAGGTGTCACGACAAAAAGTACCCAGTCCACACTGTAAAGTGGTCATGTAGGTGTTACAACAAAATGTACTCAGTCCACACTGTAAAGTGGTCATGTAGGTGTCACAACAAAAAGTACCCAGTCCACACTGTAAAGTGGTCATGTAGGTCTCCCAACAAAAACACCCAGTCCACACTGTAAAGTGGTGATGGAGGTGTCACAACAAAAACTACCCAGTCTACACTGTAAAGTGGTCATGTAGGTGTCATAACAAAAAGTACCCAGTCCACACTGTAAAGTGGTCATGTAGGTGTCACGACAAAAAGTACCCAGTCCACACTGTAAAGTGGTCATGTATGTGTCATGACAAAAAGTACCCAGTCCACACTGTAAAGTGGTCATGTAGGTGTCATGACAAAAGTTACCAGTCCACACTGTAAAGGCGTCATGTAGGTGTCACAACAAAAACACCCACTCCACGCTGTAAAGTGGTCATGTACGTGTCATGGCAAAAAGTACCCAGTCCATACTGTAAAGTGGTCATGTAGGTGCCACAACAAAAAGTACCCAGTGCACACTGTAAAGTGGTCATGCAGGTGTCACAACAAAAAGTACCCAGTCCACACTGTAAAGTGGTCATGTATTTGTCATGGCAACAAGTATCCAGTCCATACTGTAAAGTGGTCATGTAGGTGTTATGACAAAAACTACCCAGTCCACACTGTAAAGTGGTCATGTAGGTGCCACAACAAAAAGTACCCAGTGCACACTGTAAAGTGGTCATGCAGGTGTCACAACAAAAAGTACCCAGTCCACACTGTAAAGTGGTCATGTATTTGTCATGGCAACAAGTATCCAGTCCATACTGTAAAGTGGTCATGTAGGTGTTATGACAAAAACTACCCAGTCCACACTGTAAAGTGGTCATGTAGGTGTCATGACAAAAAGTACCCAGTCCACACTGTAAAGTGGTCATGTAGGTGTCATGACAAAAAGTACCCAGTCCACACTGTAAAGTGGTCATGTATTTGTCATGGCAACAAGTATCCAGTCCATACTGTAAAGTGGTCATGTAGGTGTTATGACAAAAACTACCCAGTCCACACTGTAAAGTGGTCATGTAGGTGTCACAGCAAAAAGTACCCAGTCCACACTGTAAAGTGGTCATGTAGGTGTCATGACAAAAAGTACCCAGTCCACACTGTAAAGTGATCATGTATGTGTCACAACAAAAGTACCCAGTGCACACTGTAAAGTGGTCATCTAGGTGTCACAACAAAAAGTACCCAGTCCACACTGTAATGTGGTCATGTAGGTGTCACAACAAAAAGTACCCAGTCCATACTGTAAAGTGGTCATGTAGGTCACGACAAAAAGTACCCAGTCCACACTGTGAAGTGGTCATGAAGGTGTCATGACAAAAGCACCCAGTCCACACTCTAGAGTGGTCATGAAGGTATCATGACAAAAAGTACCCAGTCCACACTGTAAAGTGGTCATGTAGGTGTTATGACAAAAAGTACCCAGTCCACACTGTAAAGTGGTCATGTAGGTGTCACAACAAAAGTACCCAGTCCACACTGTAAAGTGGTCATGCAGGTGTCACAACAAAAAGTACCCAGTCCACACTGTAAAGTGGTTATGAAGGTGTCACAACAAAAAGACCCAGTCCACACTGTAAAGTGGTCATGTAGGTGTCATGACAAAAAGTACCCAGTCCACACTGTAAAGTGGTCATGTTGGTGTCATGACAATAAGTACCCAGTCCACACTGTAAAGTGGTCATGTAGGTGTCATGACAAAAACTACCCAGTCCACACTGTAAAGTGGTCATGGAGGTGTCATGACAAAAGCACCCAGTCCACACTCTAAAGTGGTCATGTAGGTGTCATGACAAAATGTACCCAGTCCACAATGTGAAGTGATCATGTATGTGTCACAACAAAAGTACCCAGTGCACACTGTAAAGTGGTCATGTAGGTGTCATGACAAAACGTACCCAGTCCATACTGTAAAGTGGTTATGTAGGTGTTATGACAAAAAGTACCCAGTCCACACTGTAAAGTGGTCATGTAGGTGTCACAACAAAAAGTACCCAGTACACACTGTAAAGTGGTCATGTAGGTGTCGCAGCAAAAAGTACCCAGTACACACTGTAAAGTGGTCATGTAGGTGTCACAACAAAACGTACCCAGTCCACACTGTAAAGTGGTCATGTAGGTGTCACAACAAAAAGTACCCAGTCCACACTGTAAAGTGGTCATGTAGGTGTCACGACAAAAAGTACCCGGTCCACACTGTGAAGTGGTCATGTAGGTGTCATGACAAAAGCACCCAGTCCAGACTCTAAAGTGGTCATGTAGGTGTCATGACAAAAAGTACCCAGTCCACACTATAAAGTGGTCATGTAGGTGTCATGACAAAAACTACCCAGTCCACACTGTAAAGTGGTCATGAAGATGTCATGACAAAAGCACCCAGTCCACACTGTAAAGTGGTGATGTAGGTGTCACAACAAAAAGTACCCAGTCCACACTGTAAAGTTGTCATGTTGATGTCACAACAAAAAGTACCCAGTCCACACTGTAAAGTGGTCATGTAGGTGTCACAACAAAAACACCCAGTCCACACTGTAAATGTGCTCATGAAGGTGTCATGACAAAAGTACCTAGTCCACACTGTAAAGTGGTCATGTAGGTGTCACGACAAAAAGTACCCAGTCCACACTGTAAAGTGGTCATGTAGGTGTTACAACAAAATGTACTCAGTCCACACTGTAAAGTGGTCATGTAGGTGTCACAACAAAAAGTACCCAGTCCACACTGTAAAGTGGTCATGTAGGTGTCCCAACAAAAACACCCAGTCCACACTGTAAAGTGGTGATGGAGGTGTCACAACAAAAACTACCCAGTCTACACTGTAAAGTGGTCATGTAGGTGTCATAACAAAAAGTACCCAGTCCACACTGTAAAGTGGTCATGTAGGTGTCACGACAAAAAGTACCCAGTCCACACTGTAAAGTGGTCATGTATGTGTCATGACAAAAAGTACCCAGTCCACACTGTAAAGTGGTCATGTAGGTGTCATGACAAAAGTTACCAGTCCACACTGTAAAGGCGTCATGTAGGTGTCACAACAAAAACACCCACTCCACGCTGTAAAGTGGTCATGTACGTGTCATGGCAAAAAGTACCCAGTCCATACTGTAAAGTGGTCATGTAGGTGCCACAACAAAAAGTACCCAGTGCACACTGTAAAGTGGTCATGAAGGTATCATGACAAAAAGTACCCAGTCCACACTGTAAAGTGGTCATGTATTTGTCATGGCAACAAGTATCCAGTCCATACTGTAAAGTGGTCATGTAGGTGTTATGACAAAAACTACCCAGTCCACACTGTAAAGTGGTCATGTAGGTGCCACAACAAAAAGTACCCAGTGCACACTGTAAAGTGGTCATGCAGGTGTCACAACAAAAAGTACCCAGTCCACACTGTAAAGTGGTCATGTATTTGTCATGGCAACAAGTATCCAGTCCATACTGTAAAGTGGTCATGTAGGTGTTATGACAAAAACTACCCAGTCCACACTGTAAAGTGGTCATGTAGGTGTTATGACAAAAAGTACCCAGTCCACACTGTAAAGTGGTCATGTAGGTGTCATGACAGAAAGTACCCAGTCCACACTGTAAAGTGGTCATGTATTTGTCATGGCAACAAGTATCCAGTCCATACTGTAAAGTGGTCATGTAGGTGTTATGACAAAAACTACGCAGTCCACACTGTAAAGTGGTCATGTAGGTGTCACAGCAAAAATTACCCAGTCCACACTGTAAAGTGGTCATGTAGGTGTCATGACAAAAAGTACCCAGTCCACACTGTAAAGTGATCATGTATGTGTCACAACAAAAGTACCCAGTGCACACTGTAAAGTGGTCATCTAGGTGTCACAACAAAAAGTACCCAGTCCACACTGTAATGTGGTCATGTAGGTGTCACAACAAAAAGTACCCAGTCCATACTGTAAAGTGGTCATGTAGGTCACGACAAAAAGTACCCAGTCCACACTGTGAAGTGGTCATGAAGGTGTCATGACAAAAGCACCCAGTCCACACTCTAGAGTGGTCATGAAGGTATCATGACAAAAAGTACCCAGTCCACACTGTAAAGTGGTCATGTAGGTGTTATGACAAAAAGTACCCAGTCCACACTGTAAAGTGGTCATGTAGGTGTCACAACAAAAGTACCCAGTCCACACTGTAAAGTGGTCATGCAGGTGTCACAACAAAAAGTATCCAGTCCACACTGTAAAGTGGTTATGAAGGTGTCACAACAAAAAGACCCAGTCCACACTGTAAAGTGGTCATGTAGGTGTCATGACAAAAAGTACCCAGTCCACACTGTAAAGTGGTCATGTTGGTGTCATGACAATAAGTACCCAGTCCACACTGTAAAGTGGTCATGTAGGTGTCATGACAAAAACTACCCAGTCCACACTGTAAAGTGGTCATGGAGGTGTCATGACAAAAGCACCCAGTCCACACTCTAAAGTGGTCATGTAGGTGTCATGACAAAATGTACCCAGTCCACAATGTGAAGTGATCATGTATGTGTCACAACAAAAGTACCCAGTGCACACTGTAAAGTGGTCATGTAGGTGTCATGACAAAAAGTACCCAGTCCATACTGTAAAGTGGTTATGTAGGTGTTATGACAAAAAGTACCCAGTCCACACTGTAAAGTGGTCATGTAGGTGTCACAACAAAAAGTACCCAGTACACACTGTAAAGTGGTCATGTAGGTGTCACAGCAAAAAGTACCCAGTACACACTGTAAAGTGGTCATGTAGGTGTCACAACAAAACGTACCCAGTCCACACTGTAAAGTGGTCATGTAGGTGTCACAACAAAAAGTACCCAGTCCACACTGTAAAGTGGTCATGTAGGTGTCACAGCAAAAAGTACCCAGTACACACTGTAAAGTGGACATGTAGGTGTCACGACAAAAAGTACCCAGTCCACACTGTGAAGTGGTCGTGTAGGTGTCATGACAAAAGCACCCAGTCCACACTCTAAAGTGGTCATGTAGGTGTCATGACAAAAAGTACCCAGTCCACACTATAAAGTGGTCATGTAGGTGTCATGACAAAAACTACCCAGTCCACACTGTAAAGTGGTCATGAAGATGTCATGACAAAAGCACCCAGTCCACACTGTAAAGTGGTCATGTAGGTGTCACAACAAAAAGTACCCAGTCCACACTGTAAAGTGGTCATGTAGGTGTCACAACAAAAAGTACCCAGTCCACACTGTAAAGTGGTCATGTAGGTGTCACAACAAAAACACCCAGCCCACACTGTAAATTGGTCATGTAGGTGTCATGACAAAAAGTATCCAGTCCACACTGTAAAGTTGTCATGTAGATGTCACAACAAAAAGTACCCAGTCCACACTGTAAAGTGGTCATGTAGGTTTCACAACAAAAACACCCAGTCCACACTGTAAATGTGCTCATGAAGGTGTCATGACAAAAGTACCTAGTCCACACTGTAAAGTGGTCATGTAGGTGTCACGACAAAAAGTACCCAGTCCACACTGTAAAGTGGTCATGTAGGTGTTACAACAAAATGTACTCAGTCCACACTGTAAAGTGGTCATGTAGGTGTCACAACAAAAAGTACCCAGTCCACACTGTAAAGTGGTCATGTAGGTGTCCCAACAAAAACACCCAGTCCACACTGTAAAGTGGTGATGGAGGTGTCACAACAAAAACTACCCAGTCTACACTGTAAAGTGGTCATGTAGGTGTCATAACAAAAAGTACCCAGTGCACACTGTAAAGTGGTCATGCAGGTGTCACAACAAAAAGTACCCAGTCCACACTGTAAAGTGGTCATGTATTTGTCATGGCAACAAGTATCCAGTCCATACTGTAAAGTGGTCATGTAGGTGTTATGACAAAAACTACCCAGTCCACACTGTAAAGTGGTCATGTAGGTGCCACAACAAAAAGTACCCAGTGCACACTGTAAAGTGGTCATGCAGGTGTCACAACAAAAAGTACCCAGTCCACACTGTAAAGTGGTCATGTATTTGTCATGGCAACAAGTATCCAGTCCATACTGTAAAGTGGTCATGTAGGTGTTATGACAAAAACTACCCAGTCCACACTGTAAAGTGGTCATGTAGGTGTCATGACAAAAAGTACCCAGTCCACACTGTAAAGTGGTCATGTAGGTGTCATGACAAAAAGTACCCAGTCCACACTGTAAAGTGGTCATGTAGGTGTCATGACAAAAAGTACCCAGTCCACACTGTAAAGTGATCATGTATGTGTGACAACAAAAGTACCCAGTGCACACTGTAAAGTGGTCATCTAGGTGTCACAACAAAAAGTACCCAGTCCACACTGTAATGTGGTCATGTAGGTGTCACAACAAAAAGTACCCAGTCCATACTGTAAAGTGGTCATGTAGGTCACGACAAAAAGTACCCAGTCCACACTGTGAAGTGGTCATGAAGGTGTCATGACAAAAGCACCCAGTCCACACTCTAAAGTGGTCATGTAGGTGTCATGACAAAAAGTACCCAGTCCACAATGTGAAGTGATCATGTATGTGTCACAACAAAAGTACCCAGTGCACACTGTAAAGTGGTCATGTAGGTGTCATGACAAAAAGTACCCAGTCAATACTGTAAAGTGGTTATGTAGGTGTTATGACAAAAAGTACCCAGTCCACACTGTAAAGTGGTCATGTAGGTGTCACAACAAAAAGTACACAGTACACACTGTAAAGTGGTCATGTAGGTGTCACAGCAAAAAGTACCCAGTACACACTGTAAAGTGGTCATGTAGGTGTCACAACAAAACGTACCCAGTCCACACTGTAAAGTGGTCACCTAGGTGTCACAACAAAAAGTACCCAGTCCACACTGTAAAGTGGTCATGTAGGTGTCACAGCAAAAAGTACCCAGTCCACACTGTAAAGTGGTCATGTATGTGTCACAACAAAAAGTACCCAGTCCACACTGTGAAGTGGTCATGTAGGTGTCATGACAAAAGCACCCAGTCCACACTCTAAAGTCGTCATGTAGGTGTCATGACAAAAAGTACCCAGTCCACACTGTAAAGTGATCATGTATGTGTGACAACAAAAGTACCCAGTGCACACTGTAAAGTGGTCATCTAGGTGTCACAACAAAAAGTACCCAGTCCACACTGTAATGTGGTCATGTAGGTGTCACGACAAAAAGTACCCAGTCCACACTGTGAAGTGGTCATGAAGGTGTCATGACAAAAGCACCCAGTCCACACTCTAGAGTGGTCATGAAGGCATCATGACAAAAAGTACCCAGTCCACACTGTAAAGTGGTCATGTAGGTGTTATGACAAAAAGTACCCAGTCCACACTGTAAAGTGGTCATGTAGGTGTCACAACAAAAGTACCCAGTCCACACTGTAAAGTGGTCATGCAGGTGTCACAACAAAAAGTACCCAGTCCACACTGTAAAGTGGTTATGAAGGTGTCACAACAAAAAGACCCAGTCCACACTGTAAAGTGGTCATGTAGGTGTCATGACAAAAAGTACCCAGTCCACACTGTAAAGTGGTCATGTTGGTGTCATGACAATAAGTACCCAGTCCACACTGTAAAGTGGTCATGTATGTGTCACAACAAAAACACCCAGCCCACACTGTAAATTGGTCATGTAGGTGTCATGACAAAAGCACCCAGTCCACACTCTAAAGTGGTCATGTAGGTGTCATGACAAAAAGTACCCAGTCCACAATGTGAAGTGATCATGTATGTGTCACAACAAAAGTACCCAGTGCACACTGTAAAGTGGTCATGCAGGTGTCACAACAAAAAGTACCCAGTCCACACTGTAAAGTGGTCATGTATTTGTCATGGCAACAAGTATCCAGTCCATATTGTAAAGTGGTCATGTAGGTGTTATGACAAAAACTACCCAGTCCACACTGTAAAGTGGTCATGTAGGTGTTATGACAAAAAGTACCCAGTCCACACTGTAAAGTGGTCATGTAGGTGTCATGACAGAAAGTACACAGTCCACACTGTAAAGTGGTCATGTATTTGTCATGGCAACAAGTATCCAGTCCATACTGTAAAGTGGTCATGTAGGTGTTATGACAAAAACTACCCAGTCCACACTGTAAAGTGGTCATGTAGGTGTCACAGCAAAAATTACCCAGTCCACACTGTAAAGTGGTCATGTAGGTGTCATGACAAAAAGTACCCAGTCCACACTGTAAAGTGATCATGTATGTGTCACAACAAAAGTACCCAGTGCACACTGTAAAGTGGTCATCTAGGTGTCACAACAAAAAGTACCCAGTCCACACTGTAATGTGGTCATGTAGGTGTCACAACAAAAAGTACCCAGTCCATACTGTAAAGTGGTCATGTAGGTCACGACAAAAAGTACCCAGTCCACACTGTGAAGTGGTCATGAAGGTGTCATGACAAAAGCACCCAGTCCACACTCTAGAGTGGTCATGAAGATATCATGACAAAAAGTACCCAGTCCACACTGTAAAGTGGTCATGTAGGTGTTATGACAAAAAGTACCCAGTCCACACTGTAAAGTGGTCATGTAGGTGTCACAACAAAAGTACCCAGTCCACACTGTAAAGTGGTCATGCAGGTGTCACAACAAAAAGTACCCAGTCCACACTGTAAAGTGGTTATGAAGGTGTCACAACAAAAAGACCCAGTCCACACTGTAAAGTGGTCATGTAGGTGTCATGACAAAAAGTACCCAGTCCACACTGTAAAGTGGTCATGTTGGTGTCATGACAATAAGTACCCAGTCCACACTGTAAAGTGGTCATGTAGGTGTCATGACAAAAACTACCCAGTCCACACTGTAAAGTGGTCATGGAGGTGTCATGACAAAAGCACCCAGTCCACACTCTAAAGTGGTCATGTAGGTGTCATGACAAAATGTACCCAGTCCACAATGTGAAGTGATCATGTATGTGTCACAACAAAAGTACCCAGTGCACACTGTAAAGTGGTCATGTAGGTGTCATGACAAAAAGTACCCAGTCCATACTGTAAAGTGGTTATGTAGGTGTTATGACAAAAAGTACCCAGTCCACACTGTAAAGTGGTCATGTAGGTGTCACAACAAAAAGTACCCAGTACACACTGTAAAGTGGTCATGTAGGTGTCACAGCAAAAAGTACCCAGTACACACTGTAAAGTGGTCATGTAGGTGTCACAACAAAACGTACCCAGTCCACACTGTAAAGTGGTCATGTAGGTGTCACAACAAAAAGTACCCAGTCCACACTGTAAAGTGGTCATGTAGGTGTCACAGCAAAAAGTACCCAGTACACACTGTAAAGTGGACATGTAGGTGTCACGACAAAAAGTACCCAGTCCACACTGTGAAGTGGTCGTGTAGGTGTCATGACAAAAGCACCCAGTCCACACTCTAAAGTGGTCATGTAGGTGTCATGACAAAAAGTACCCAGTCCACACTATAAAGTGGTCATGTAGGTGTCATGACAAAAACTACCCAGTCCACACTGTAAAGTGGTCATGAAGATGTCATGACAAAAGCACCCAGTCCACACTGTAAAGTGGTCATGTAGGTGTCACAACAAAAAGTACCCAGTCCACACTGTAAAGTGGTCATGTAGGTGTCACAACAAAAAGTACCCAGTCCACACTGTAAAGTGGTCATGTAGGTGTCACAACAAAAACACCCAGCCCACACTGTAAATTGGTCATGTAGGTGTCATGACAAAAAGTATCCAGTCCACACTGTAAAGTTGTCATGTAGATGTCACAACAAAAAGTACCCAGTCCACACTGTAAAGTGGTCATGTAGGTGTCACAACAAAAACACCCAGTCCACACTGTAAATGTGCTCATGAAGGTGTCATGACAAAAGTACCTAGTCCACACTGTAAAGTGGTCATGTAGGTGTCACGACAAAAAGTACCCAGTCCACACTGTAAAGTGGTCATGTAGGTGTTACAACAAAATGTACTCAGTCCACACTGTAAAGTGGTCATGTAGGTGTCACAACAAAAACACCCAGTCCACACTGTAAATGTGCTCATGAAGGTGTCATGACAAAAGTACCTAGTCCACACTGTAAAGTGGTCATGTAGGTGTCACGACAAAAAGTACCCAGTCCACACTGTAAAGTGGTCATGTAGGTGTTACAACAAAATGTACTCAGTCCACACTGTAAAGTGGTCATGTAGGTGTCACAACAAAAAGTACCCAGTCCACACTGTAAAGTGGTCATGTAGGTGTCCCAACAAAAACACCCAGTCCACACTGTAAAGTGGTGATGGAGGTGTCACAACAAAAACTACCCAGTCTACACTGTAAAGTGGTCATGTAGGTGTCATAACAAAAAGTACCCAGTGCACACTGTAAAGTGGTCATGCAGGTGTCACAACAAAAAGTACCCAGTCCACACTGTAAAGTGGTCATGTATTTGTCATGGCAACAAGTATCCAGTCCATACTGTAAAGTGGTCATGTAGGTGTTATGACAAAAACTACCCAGTCCACACTGTAAAGTGGTCATGTAGGTGCCACAACAAAAAGTACCCAGTGCACACTGTAAAGTGGTCATGCAGGTGTCACAACAAAAAGTACCCAGTCCACACTGTAAAGTGGTCATGTATTTGTCATGGCAACAAGTATCCAGTCCATACTGTAAAGTGGTCATGTAGGTGTTATGACAAAAACTACCCAGTCCACACTGTAAAGTGGTCATGTAGGTGTCATGACAAAAAGTACCCAGTCCACACTGTAAAGTGGTCATGTAGGTGTCATGACAAAAAGTACCCAGTCCACACTGTAAAGTGGTCATGTAGGTGTCATGACAAAAAGTACCCAGTCCACACTGTAAAGTGATCATGTATGTGTGACAACAAAAGTACCCAGTGCACACTGTAAAGTGGTCATCTAGGTGTCACAACAAAAAGTACCCAGTCCACACTGTAATGTGGTCATGTAGGTGTCACAACAAAAAGTACCCAGTCCATACTGTAAAGTGGTCATGTAGGTCACGACAAAAAGTACCCAGTCCACACTGTGAAGTGGTCATGAAGGTGTCATGACAAAAGCACCCAGTCCACACTCTAAAGTGGTCATGTAGGTGTCATGACAAAAAGTACCCAGTCCACAATGTGAAGTGATCATGTATGTGTCACAACAAAAGTACCCAGTGCACACTGTAAAGTGGTCATGTAGGTGTCATGACAAAAAGTACCCAGTCAATACTGTAAAGTGGTTATGTAGGTGTTATGAGAAAAAGTACCCAGTCCACACTGTAAAGTGGTCATGTAGGTGTCACAACAAAAAGTACACAGTACACACTGTAAAGTGGTCATGTAGGTGTCACAGCAAAAAGTACCCAGTACACACTGTAAAGTGGTCATGTAGGTGTCACAACAAAACGTACCCAGTCCACACTGTAAAGTGGTCACCTAGGTGTCACAACAAAAAGTACCCAGTCCACACTGTAAAGTGGTCATGTAGGTGTCACAGCAAAAAGTACCCAGTCCACACTGTAAAGTGGTCATGTATGTGTCACAACAAAAAGTACCCAGTCCACACTGTGAAGTGGTCATGTAGGTGTCATGACAAAAGCACCCAGTCCACACTCTAAAGTCGTCATGTAGGTGTCATGACAAAAAGTACCCAGTCCACACTGTAAAGTGATCATGTATGTGTGACAACAAAAGTACCCAGTGCACACTGTAAAGTGGTCATCTAGGTGTCACAACAAAAAGTACCCAGTCCACACTGTAATGTGGTCATGTAGGTGTCACGACAAAAAGTACCCAGTCCACACTGTGAAGTGGTCATGAAGGTGTCATGACAAAAGCACCCAGTCCACACTCTAGAGTGGTCATGAAGGCATCATGACAAAAAGTACCCAGTCCACACTGTAAAGTGGTCATGTAGGTGTTATGACAAAAAGTACCCAGTCCACACTGTAAAGTGGTCATGTAGGTGTCACAACAAAAGTACCCAGTCCACACTGTAAAGTGGTCATGCAGGTGTCACAACAAAAAGTACCCAGTCCACACTGTAAAGTGGTTATGAAGGTGTCACAACAAAAAGACCCAGTCCACACTGTAAAGTGGTCATGTAGGTGTCATGACAAAAAGTACCCAGTCCACACTGTAAAGTGGTCATGTTGGTGTCATGACAATAAGTACCCAGTCCACACTGTAAAGTGGTCATGTATGTGTCACAACAAAAACACCCAGCCCACACTGTAAATTGGTCATGTAGGTGTCATGACAAAAGCACCCAGTCCACACTCTAAAGTGGTCATGTAGGTGTCATGACAAAAAGTACCCAGTCCACAATGTGAAGTGATCATGTATGTGTCACAACAAAAGTACCCAGTGCACACTGTAAAGTGGTCATGCAGGTGTCACAACAAAAAGTACCCAGTCCACACTGTAAAGTGGTCATGTATTTGTCATGGCAACAAGTATCCAGTCCATATTGTAAAGTGGTCATGTAGGTGTTATGACAAAAACTACCCAGTCCACACTGTAAAGTGGTCATGTAGGTGTTATGACAAAAAGTACCCAGTCCACACTGTAAAGTGGTCATGTAGGTGTCATGACAGAAAGTACACAGTCCACACTGTAAAGTGGTCATGTATTTGTCATGGCAACAAGTATCCAGTCCATACTGTAAAGTGGTCATGTAGGTGTTATGACAAAAACTACCCAGTCCACACTGTAAAGTGGTCATGTAGGTGTCACAGCAAAAATTACCCAGTCCACACTGTAAAGTGGTCATGTAGGTGTCATGACAAAAAGTACCCAGTCCACACTGTAAAGTGATCATGTATGTGTCACAACAAAAGTACCCAGTGCACACTGTAAAGTGGTCATCTAGGTGTCACAACAAAAAGTACCCAGTCCACACTGTAATGTGGTCATGTAGGTGTCACAACAAAAAGTACCCAGTCCATACTGTAAAGTGGTCATGTAGGTCACGACAAAAAGTACCCAGTCCACACTGTGAAGTGGTCATGAAGGTGTCATGACAAAAGCACCCAGTCCACACTCTAGAGTGGTCATGAAGATATCATGACAAAAAGTACCCAGTCCACACTGTAAAGTGGTCATGTAGGTGTTATGACAAAAAGTACCCAGTCCACACTGTAAAGTGGTCATGTAGGTGTCACAACAAAAGTACCCAGTCCACACTGTAAAGTGGTCATGCAGGTGTCACAACAAAAAGTACCCAGTCCACACTGTAAAGTGGTTATGAAGGTGTCACAACAAAAAGACCCAGTCCACACTGTAAAGTGGTCATGTAGGTGTCATGACAAAAAGTACCCAGTCCACACTGTAAAGTGGTCATGTTGGTGTCATGACAATAAGTACCCAGTCCACACTGTAAAGTGGTCATGTAGGTGTCATGACAAAAACTACCCAGTCCACACTGTAAAGTGGTCATGGAGGTGTCATGACAAAAGCACCCAGTCCACACTCTAAAGTGGTCATGTAGGTGTCATGACAAAATGTACCCAGTCCACAATGTGAAGTGATCATGTATGTGTCACAACAAAAGTACCCAGTGCACACTGTAAAGTGGTCATGTAGGTGTCATGACAAAAAGTACCCAGTCCATACTGTAAAGTGGTTATGTAGGTGTTATGACAAAAAGTACCCAGTCCACACTGTAAAGTGGTCATGTAGGTGTCACAACAAAAAGTACCCAGTACACACTGTAAAGTGGTCATGTAGGTGTCACAGCAAAAAGTACCCAGTACACACTGTAAAGTGGTCATGTAGGTGTCACAACAAAACGTACCCAGTCCACACTGTAAAGTGGTCATGTAGGTGTCACAACAAAAAGTACCCAGTCCACACTGTAAAGTGGTCATGTAGGTGTCACAGCAAAAAGTACCCAGTACACACTGTAAAGTGGACATGTAGGTGTCACGACAAAAAGTACCCAGTCCACACTGTGAAGTGGTCGTGTAGGTGTCATGACAAAAGCACCCAGTCCACACTCTAAAGTGGTCATGTAGGTGTCATGACAAAAAGTACCCAGTCCACACTATAAAGTGGTCATGTAGGTGTCATGACAAAAACTACCCAGTCCACACTGTAAAGTGGTCATGAAGATGTCATGACAAAAGCACCCAGTCCACACTGTAAAGTGGTCATGTAGGTGTCACAACAAAAAGTACCCAGTCCACACTGTAAAGTGGTCATGTAGGTGTCACAACAAAAAGTACCCAGTCCACACTGTAAAGTGGTCATGTAGGTGTCACAACAAAAACACCCAGCCCACACTGTAAATTGGTCATGTAGGTGTCATGACAAAAAGTATCCAGTCCACACTGTAAAGTTGTCATGTAGATGTCACAACAAAAAGTACCCAGTCCACACTGTAAAGTGGTCATGTAGGTGTCACAACAAAAACACCCAGTCCACACTGTAAATGTGCTCATGAAGGTGTCATGACAAAAGTACCTAGTCCACACTGTAAAGTGGTCATGTAGGTGTCACGACAAAAAGTACCCAGTCCACACTGTAAAGTGGTCATCTAGGTGTTACAACAAAATGTACTCAGTCCACACTGTAAAGTGGTCATGTAGGTGTCACAACAAAAAGTACCCAGTCCACACTGTAAAGTGGTCATGTAGGTGTCCCAACAAAAACACCCAGTCCACACTGTAAAGTGGTGATGGAGGTGTCACAACAAAAACTACCCAGTCTACACTGTAAAGTGGTCATGTAGGTGTCATAACAAAAAGTACCCAGTGCACACTGTAAAGTGGTCATGCAGGTGTCACAACAAAAAGTACCCAGTCCACACTGTAAAGTGGTCATGTATTTGTCATGGCAACAAGTATCCAGTCCATACTGTAAAGTGGTCATGTAGGTGTTATGACAAAAACTACCCAGTCCACACTGTAAAGTGGTCATGTAGGTGCCACAACAAAAAGTACCCAGTGCACACTGTAAAGTGGTCATGCAGGTGTCACAACAAAAAGTACCCAGTCCACACTGTAAAGTGGTCATGTATTTGTCATGGCAACAAGTATCCAGTCCATACTGTAAAGTGGTCATGTAGGTGTTATGACAAAAACTACACAGTCCACACTGTAAAGTGGTCATGTAGGTGTCATGACAAAAAGTACCCAGTCCACACTGTAAAGTGGTCATGTAGGTGTCATGACAAAAAGTACCCAGTCCACACTGTAAAGTGGTCATGTAGGTGTCATGACAAAAAGTACCCAGTCCACACTGTAAAGTGATCATGTATGTGTGACAACAAAAGTACCCAGTGCACACTGTAAAGTGGTCATCTAGGTGTCACAACAAAAAGTACCCAGTCCACACTGTAATGTGGTCATGTAGGTGTCACAACAAAAAGTACCCAGTCCATACTGTAAAGTGGTCATGTAGGTCACGACAAAAAGTACCCAGTCCACACTGTGAAGTGGTCATGAAGGTGTCATGACAAAAGCACCCAGTCCACACTCTAAAGTGGTCATGTAGGTGTCATGACAAAAAGTACCCAGTCCACAATGTGAAGTGATCATGTATGTGTCACAACAAAAGTACCCAGTGCACACTGTAAAGTGGTCATGTAGGTGTCATGACAAAAAGTACCCAGTCAATACTGTAAAGTGGTTATGTAGGTGTTATGACAAAAAGTACCCAGTCCACACTGTAAAGTGGTCATGTAGGTGTCACAACAAAAAGTACACAGTACACACTGTAAAGTGGTCATGTAGGTGTCACAGCAAAAAGTACCCAGTACACACTGTAAAGTGGTCATGTAGGTGTCACAACAAAACGTACCCAGTCCACACTGTAAAGTGGTCACCTAGGTGTCACAACAAAAAGTACCCAGTCCACACTGTAAAGTGGTCATGTAGGTGTCACAGCAAAAAGTACCCAGTCCACACTGTAAAGTGGTCATGTATGTGTCACAACAAAAAGTACCCAGTCCACACTGTGAAGTGGTCATGTAGGTGTCATGACAAAAGCACCCAGTCCACACTCTAAAGTCGTCATGTAGGTGTCATGACAAAAAGTACCCAGTCCACACTGTAAAGTGATCATGTATGTGTGACAACAAAAGTACCCAGTGCACACTGTAAAGTGGTCATCTAGGTGTCACAACAAAAAGTACCCAGTCCACACTGTAATGTGGTCATGTAGGTGTCACGACAAAAAGTACCCAGTCCACACTGTGAAGTGGTCATGAAGGTGTCATGACAAAAGCACCCAGTCCACACTCTAGAGTGGTCATGAAGGCATCATGACAAAAAGTACCCAGTCCACACTGTAAAGTGGTCATGTAGGTGTTATGACAAAAAGTACCCAGTCCACACTGTAAAGTGGTCATGTAGGTGTCACAACAAAAGTACCCAGTCCACACTGTAAAGTGGTCATGCAGGTGTCACAACAAAAAGTACCCAGTCCACACTGTAAAGTGGTTATGAAGGTGTCACAACAAAAAGACCCAGTCCACACTGTAAAGTGGTCATGTAGGTGTCATGACAAAAAGTACCCAGTCCACACTGTAAAGTGGTCATGTTGGTGTCATGACAATAAGTACCCAGTCCACACTGTAAAGTGGTCATGTATGTGTCACAACAAAAACACCCAGCCCACACTGTAAATTGGTCATGTAGGTGTCATGACAAAAGCACCCAGTCCACACTCTAAAGTGGTCATGTAGGTGTCATGACAAAAAGTACCCAGTCCACACTGTAAAGTGATCATGTATGTGTGACAACAAAAGTACCCAGTGCACACTGTAAAGTGGTCATCTAGGTGTCACAACAAAAAGTACCCAGTCCACACTGTAATGTGGTCATGTAGGTGTCACAACAAAAAGTACCCAGTCCATACTGTAAAGTGGTCATGTAGGTCACGACAAAAAGTACCCAGTCCACACTGTGAAGTGGTCATGAAGGTGTCATGACAAAAGCACCCAGTCCACACTCTAAAGTGGTCATGTAGGTGTCATGACAAAAAGTACCCAGTCCACAATGTGAAGTGATCATGTATGTGTCACAACAAAAGTACCCAGTGCACACTGTAAAGTGGTCATGTAGGTGTCATGACAAAAAGTACCCAGTCAATACTGTAAAGTGGTTATGTAGGTGTTATGACAAAAAGTACCCAGTCCACACTGTAAAGTGGTCATGTAGGTGTCACAACAAAAAGTACACAGTACACACTGTAAAGTGGTCATGTAGGTGTCACAGCAAAAAGTACCCAGTACACACTGTAAAGTGGTCATGTAGGTGTCACAACAAAACGTACCCAGTCCACACTGTAAAGTGGTCACCTAGGTGTCACAACAAAAAGTACCCAGTCCACACTGTAAAGTGGTCATGTAGGTGTCACAGCAAAAAGTACCCAGTCCACACTGTAAAGTGGTCATGTATGTGTCACAACAAAAAGTACCCAGTCCACACTGTGAAGTGGTCATGTAGGTGTCATGACAAAAGCACCCAGTCCACACTCTAAAGTCGTCATGTAGGTGTCATGACAAAAAGTACCCAGTCCACACTGTAAAGTGATCATGTATGTGTGACAACAAAAGTACCCAGTGCACACTGTAAAGTGGTCATCTAGGTGTCACAACAAAAAGTACCCAGTCCACACTGTAATGTGGTCATGTAGGTGTCACGACAAAAAGTACCCAGTCCACACTGTGAAGTGGTCATGAAGGTGTCATGACAAAAGCACCCAGTCCACACTCTAGAGTGGTCATGAAGGCATCATGACAAAAAGTACCCAGTCCACACTGTAAAGTGGTCATGTAGGTGTTATGACAAAAAGTACCCAGTCCACACTGTAAAGTGGTCATGTAGGTGTCACAACAAAAGTACCCAGTCCACACTGTAAAGTGGTCATGCAGGTGTCACAACAAAAAGTACCCAGTCCACACTGTAAAGTGGTTATGAAGGTGTCACAACAAAAAGACCCAGTCCACACTGTAAAGTGGTCATGTAGGTGTCATGACAAAAAGTACCCAGTCCACACTGTAAAGTGGTCATGTTGGTGTCATGACAATAAGTACCCAGTCCACACTGTAAAGTGGTCATGTATGTGTCACAACAAAAACACCCAGCCCACACTGTAAATTGGTCATGTAGGTGTCATGACAAAAGCACCCAGTCCACACTCTAAAGTGGTCATGTAGGTGTCATGACAAAAAGTACCCAGTCCACAATGTGAAGTGATCATGTATGTGTCACAACAAAAGTACCCAGTGCACACTGTAAAGTGGTCATGTAGGTGTCATGACAAAAAGTACCCAGTCAATACTGTAAAGTGGTTATGTAGGTGTTATGACAAAAAGTACCCAGTCCACACTGTAAAGTGGTCATGTAGGTGTCACAACAAAAAGTACACAGTACACACTGTAAAGTGGTCATGTAGGTGTCACAGCAAAAAGTACCCAGTACACACTGTAAAGTGGTCATGTAGGTGTCACAACAAAACGTACCCAGTCCACACTGTAAAGTGGTCACGTAGGTGTCACAACAAAAAGTACCCAGTCCACACTGTAAAGTGGTCATGTAGGTGTCACAGCAAAAAGTACCCAGTACACACTGTAAAGTGGACATGTAGGTGTCACGACAAAAAGTACCCAGTCCACACTGTGAAGTGGTCATGTAGGTGTCATGACAAAAGCACCCAGTCCACACTCTAAAGTGGTCATGTAGGTGTCATGACAAAAAGTACCCAGTCCACACTGTAAAGTGGTCATGTATGTGTCACAACAAAAGTACCCAGTGCACACTGTAAAGTGGTCATGTAGGTGTCACAACAAAAGTACCCAGTCCACATTGTAAAGTGGTCATGTAGGTGTCACAACAAAAACACCCAGTCCACACTGTAAAGTGGTCATGTAGGTGTCATGACAAAAAGGACCCAGTCCACACTGTAAAGTGGTCATGTTGGTGTCATGACAAAAAGTACCCAGTCCACACTATAAAGTGGTCATGTAGGTGTCATGACAAAAACTACCCAGTCCACACTGTAAAGTGGTCATGAAGATGTCATGACAAAAGCACCCAGTCCACACTGTAAAGTGGTCATGTAGGTGTCACAACAAAAAGTACCCAGTCCACACTGTAAAGTGGTCATGTAGGTGTCACAACAAAAAGTACCCAGTCCACACTGTAAAGTGGTCATGTATGTGTCACAACAAAAACACCCAGCCCACACTGTAAATTGGTCATGTAGGTGTCATGACAAAAAGTATCCAGTCCACACTGTAAAGTTGTCATGTAGATGTCACAACAAAAAGTACCCAGTCCACACTGTAAAGTGGTCATGTAGGTGTCACAACAAAAACACCCAGTCCACACTGTAAATGTGCTCATGAAGGTGTCATGACAAAAGTACCTAGTCCACACTGTGAAGTGGTCATGTAGGTGTCATGACAAAAGCACCCAGTCCACACTCTAAAGTCGTCATGTAGGTGTCATGACAAAAAGTACCCAGTCCACACTGTAAAGTGATCATGTATGTGTGACAACAAAAGTACCCAGTGCACACTGTAAAGTGGTCATCTAGGTGTCACAACAAAAAGTACCCAGTCCACACTGTAATGTGGTCATGTAGGTGTCACGACAAAAAGTACCCAGTCCACACTGTGAAGTGGTCATGAAGGTGTCATGACAAAAGCACCCAGTCCACACTCTAGAGTGGTCATGAAGGCATCATGACAAAAAGTACCCAGTCCACACTGTAAAGTGGTCATGTAGGTGTTATGACAAAAAGTACCCAGTCCACACTGTAAAGTGGTCATGTAGGTGTCACAACAAAAGTACCCAGTCCACACTGTAAAGTGGTCATGCAGGTGTCACAACAAAAAGTACCCAGTCCACACTGTAAAGTGGTTATGAAGGTGTCACAACAAAAAGACCCAGTCCACACTGTAAAGTGGTCATGTAGGTGTCATGACAAAAAGTACCCAGTCCACACTGTAAAGTGGTCATGTTGGTGTCATGACAATAAGTACCCAGTCCACACTGTAAAGTGGTCATGTATGTGTCACAACAAAAACACCCAGCCCACACTGTAAATTGGTCATGTAGGTGTCATGACAAAAGCACCCAGTCCACACTCTAAAGTGGTCATGTAGGTGTCATGACAAAAAGTACCCAGTCCACAATGTGAAGTGATCATGTATGTGTCACAACAAAAGTACCCAGTGCACACTGTAAAGTGGTCATGTAGGTGTCATGACAAAAAGTACCCAGTCAATACTGTAAAGTGGTTATGTAGGTGTTATGACAAAAAGTACCCAGTCCACACTGTAAAGTGGTCATGTAGGTGTCACAACAAAAAGTACACAGTACACACTGTAAAGTGGTCATGTAGGTGTCACAGCAAAAAGTACCCAGTACACACTGTAAAGTGGTCATGTAGGTGTCACAACAAAACGTACCCAGTCCACACTGTAAAGTGGTCACGTAGGTGTCACAACAAAAAGTACCCAGTCCACACTGTAAAGTGGTCATGTAGGTGTCACAGCAAAAAGTACCCAGTACACACTGTAAAGTGGACATGTAGGTGTCACGACAAAAAGTACCCAGTCCACACTGTGAAGTGGTCATGTAGGTGTCATGACAAAAGCACCCAGTCCACACTCTAAAGTGGTCATGTAGGTGTCATGACAAAAAGTACCCAGTCCACACTGTAAAGTGGTCATGTATGTGTCACAACAAAAGTACCCAGTGCACACTGTAAAGTGGTCATGTAGGTGTCACAACAAAAGTACCCAGTCCACATTGTAAAGTGGTCATGTAGGTGTCACAACAAAAACACCCAGTCCACACTGTAAAGTGGTCATGTAGGTGTCATGACAAAAAGGACCCAGTCCACACTGTAAAGTGGTCATGTTGGTGTCATGACAAAAAGTACCCAGTCCACACTATAAAGTGGTCATGTAGGTGTCATGACAAAAACTACCCAGTCCACACTGTAAAGTGGTCATGAAGATGTCATGACAAAAGCACCCAGTCCACACTGTAAAGTGGTCATGTAGGTGTCACAACAAAAAGTACCCAGTCCACACTGTAAAGTGGTCATGTAGGTGTCACAACAAAAAGTACCCAGTCCACACTGTAAAGTGGTCATGTATGTGTCACAACAAAAACACCCAGCCCACACTGTAAATTGGTCATGTAGGTGTCATGACAAAAAGTATCCAGTCCACACTGTAAAGTTGTCATGTAGATGTCACAACAAAAAGTACCCAGTCCACACTGTAAAGTGGTCATGTAGGTGTCACAACAAAAACACCCAGTCCACACTGTAAATGTGCTCATGAAGGTGTCATGACAAAAGTACCTAGTCCACACTGTAAAGTGGTCATGTAGGTGTCACGACAAAAAGTACCCAGTCCACACTGTAAAGTGGTAATGTAGGTGTTACAACAAAATGTACTCAGTCCACACTGTAAAGTGGTCATGTAGGTGTCACAACAAAAAGTACCCAGTCCACACTGTAAAGTGGTCATGTAGGTGTCCCAACAAAAACACCCAGTCCACACTGTAAAGTGGTGATGGAGGTGTCACAACAAAAACTACCCAGTCTACACTGTAAAGTGGTCATGTAGGTGTCATAACAAAAAGTACCCAGTCCACACTGTAAAGTGGTCATGTAGGTGTCACGACAAAAAGTACCCAGTCCACACTGTAAAGTGGTCATGTATGTGTCATGACAAAAAGTACCCAGTCCACACTGTAAAGTGGTCATGTAGGTGTCACAACAAAAATACCCAGTCCACACTGTAAAGTGTTCATGTAGGTCTCACAGCAAAAAGTACCCAGTACACACTGTAAAGAGGTCATGTAGGTGTCATGACAAAAAGTACCCAGTCCACACTGTAAAGTGGTCATGAAGGTGTCATGACAAAAGTACCCAGTCCACACTGTAAAGTGGTCAGGTAGGTGTCATGCAAAAAGTACCCAGTCCACACTGTAAAGTGGTCATGTAGGTGTCACAACAAAAGTACCCAGTCCACACTGTAAAGTGGTCATGTAGGTGTTATGACAAAAAATATCCAGTCCACACTGTAAAGTGGTCATGTAGATGTCAACAAAAACACCCAGTCCACACTGTAAATGTGGTCATAAAGGTGTCATGACAAAAAGTACCCAGTCCACACTGTAAGGTGGTCATGTAGGTGTCATGACAAAATTGACCCAGTCCACACTGTAAAGTGGTCATGTTGGTGTCATGATAAAAAGTATCCAGTCCACACTAAAAATGTGGTCATGAAGGGGGACATGACAAATGTACCCAGTCCACACTGTAAAGTGGTCATGTAGGTGTCATGACAAAAAGTACCCAGTCCACACTGTAAAGTTGTCATGTACGTCTCACAACAAAAAGTACCCAGTCCACACTGTAAAGTGGTCATGTAGATGTCAACAAAAACACCCAGTCTACACTGTAAATGTGGTCATAAAGGTGTCATGACAAAAAGTACCCAGTCCACACTGTAAAGTGGTCATGAAGGTGTCATGACAAAAGTACCTAGTCCACACTGTAAAGTGGTCATGTAGGTGTCACGACAAAAAGTACCAAGTCCACACTATAAAGTGGTCATGTAGGTGTCACAACAAAAAGTACCCAGTCCACACTGTAAAGTGGTCATGTAGGTGTTATGACAAAAAGTACCCAGTCCACACTGTAAAGTGGTCATGAAGGTGTCATGACAAAAGTACCTAGTCCACACTGTAAAGTGGTGATGTAGGTGTCACGACAAAAAGTACCCAGTCCACACTGTAAAGTGGTCATGTAGGTTTCACGACAAACAGTACCCAGTCCACACTGTAAAGTGGTTGTGTAGGTGTCACAACAAAAAGTGCCCTGTCCACACTGTAAAGTGGTCATGTAGGTGTCACAACAAAAAGTGCCCTGTCCACACTGTAAAGTGGTCATGTAGGTGTTATGACAAAAAGTACCCAGTCCACACTGTAAAGTGGTCATGTAGGTGTCACAACGAAAACACCCAGTCCACACTGTAAAGTGGTCACGTAGGTGTCATCACAAAAAGTACCTAGTCCACACGGTAAAGTGATCATGTAAGTGTCATGACAAAAGGTACCCAGTCCACACTGTAAAGTGGTCATGAAGGTATCATGAAAAAAGGTACCTAGTCCACACTGTAAAGTGGTCATGTACGTGTCACAACAAAAAGTACCCAGTCCACACTGTAAAGTGGTCATGTAGGTGTCATGACAAAAAGTACCCAGCTCACACTGTAAAGAGGTGATGTAGGTGTTACGACAAAAAGTACACAGTCTACACTGTAAAGTGGTCATGTAGGTGTCACAACAAACAGTACCCAGTCCACACTGTAAAGTGGTCATGTAGGTGTCACAACAAAAAGTACCCAGTCCACACTGTAAAGTGGTCATGTATGTGTCACAACAAAAAGTACCCAGTCCACACTGTAAAGTGCTCATGTAGGTGTCACAACAAAAAGTACCCAGTCCACACTTTAAAGTGGTCATGTAGGTGTCACAGCAAAGAGTACCCAGTCCACACTGTAAAGTGGTTGTGTAGGTGTCACAACAAAAACACCCAGTCCACACTGTAAATGTGGTCATAAAGGTGTCATGACAAAAAATACCCAGTCCACACTGTAAAGTGATCATGTAGGTGTCATGACAAAAGTACCTAGTCCACACTGTAAAGTGGTGATGTAGGTGTCATGACAAAAAGTACCCAGTCCACACTGTAAAGTGGTCATGTAGCTGTCACAACGAAAACACCCAGTCCACACTGTAAAGTGGTCACGTAGGTGTCATCACAAAAAGTACCCAGTCCACACGGTAAAGTGATCATGTAAGTGTCATGACAAAAGGTACCCAGTCCACACTGTAAAGTGGTCATGAAGGTATCATGAAAAAAGGTACCCAGTCCACACTGTAAAGTGGTCATGTACGTGTCACAACAAAAAGTACCCAGTCCACACTGTAAAGTGGTCATGTAGGTGTCATGACAAAAAGTACCCAGCTCACACTGTAAAGAGGTGATGTAGGTGTTACGACAAAAAGTACACAGTCTACACTGTAAAGTGGTCATGTAGGTGTCACAACAAACAGTACCCAGTCCACACTGTAAAGTGGTCATGTAGGTGTCACAACAAAAAGTACCCAGTCCACACTGTAAAGTGGTCATGTATGTGTCACAACAAAAAGTACCCAGTCCACACTGTAAAGTGCTCATGTAGGTGTCACAACAAAAAGTACCCAGTCCACACTTTAAAGTGGTCATGTAGGTGTCACAGCAAAGAGTACCCAGTCCACACTGTAAAGTGGTTGTGTAGGTGTCACAACAAAAACACCCAGTCCACACTGTAAATGTGGTCATAAAGGTGTCATGACAAAAAATACCCAGTCCACACTGTAAAGTGATCATGTAGGTGTCATGACAAAAGTACCTAGTCCACACTGTAAAGTGGTGATGTAGGTGTCATGACAAAAAGTACCCAGTCCACACTGTAAAGTGGTCATGTAGGTGTCACAACAAAAACACCCAGTCCACACTGTAAATGTGGTCATGAAGGTGTCATGACAAAAAGTACCCAGTCCACACTGTAAAGTGGTCATGTAGGTGTCATGACAAAATGGACCCAGTCCACACTGTAAAGTGGTCATGTTGGTGTCATGACGAAGAGGACCCAGTCCACACTGTAAATGTGGTCATGAAGGTGTCATGACAAAAGTACCCAGTCCACACTGTAAAGTGGTCATGTAGGTGTCATGTGAAAAAGTACCCAGTCCACACTGTAAGGTGGTCATGTAGGTGTCATAACAAAAACACCCAGTCCACACTGTAAAGTGGTTGTGTAGGTGTCACAACAAAAACACCCAGTCCACACTGTAAATGTAGTCATGAAGGTGTCATGATAAAAGTACCTAGTCCACACTGTAAAGTGGTCATGTAGGTGTCACAACAAAAAGTACTCAGTCCACACTGTAAAGTGGTCATGTAGGTGTCACAACAAAAGTACCCAGTCCACACTGTAAAGTGGTCATGAAGGTGTCATGACAAAAAGTATCCAGTCCACACTGTAAAGTTGTCATGTAGGTGTCACAACAAAAAGTACCCAGTCCACACTGTAAAGTGGTCATGTAGGTGTCACAACAAAAAGTACCCAGTCCACACTGTAAAGTGGTCATGTATGTGTCACAACAAAAACACCCAGCCCACACTGTAAATTGGTCATGTAGGTGTCATGACAAAAAGTATCCAGTCCACACTGTAAAGTTGTCATGTAGATGTCACAACAAAAAGTACCCAGTCCACACTGTAAAGTGGTCATGTAGGTGTCACAACAAAAACACCCAGTCCACACTGTAAATGTGCTCATGAAGGTGTCATGACAAAAGTACCTAGTCCACACTGTAAAGTGGTCATGTAGGTGTCACGACAAAAAGTACCCAGTCCACACTGTAAAGTGGTAATGTAGGTGTTACAACAAAATGTACTCAGTCCACACTGTAAAGTCATGTAGGTGTCAAAACAAAAAGTACCCAGTCCACACTGTAAAGTGGTCATGTAGGTGTCACAACAAAAACACCCAGTCCACACTGTAAAGTGGTGATGGAGGTGTCACAACAAAAACTACCCAGTCTACACTGTAAAGTGGTCATGTAGGTGTCACAACAAAAACTACCCAGTCCACACTGTAAAGTGGTCATGTAGGTGTCATAACAAAAAGTACCCAGTCCACACTGTAAAGTGGTCATGTAGGTGTCACAACAAAAAGCACCCAGTCCACACTGTAAAATGGTCATGTAGGTGTCACAACAAAAAGTACCCAGTCCACACTGTAAAGTGGTCATGTAGGTGTCACAACAAAAACTACCCAGTCCACACTGTAAAGTGGTTGTGTAGGTGTCACAACAAAAAGCACCCAGTCCACACTGTAAAGTGGTCATGTAGGTGTCACAACAAAAAGTACCCAGTCCACACTGTAAAGTGGTCATGTAGGTGTCACAACAAAAACTACCCAGTCCACACTGTAAAGTGGTCATGTAGGTGTCACAACAAAAAGCACCCAGTCCACACTGTAAAGTGGTCATGTAGGTGTCACAACAAAAAGTACCCAGTCCACACTGTAAAGTGGTCATGTAGGTGTCACAACAAAAACTACCCAGTCACACTGTAAAGTGGTGATGTAGGTGTCACAACAAAAAGTACCCAGTACACACTGTAAAATGGTCATGTAGGTGTCACAACAAAAAGTACCTTGTCCACACTGTAAAGTGGTCATGTAGGTGTCACAACAAAAAGTACCCAGTCCACACTGTAAAGTGGTCATGTAGGTGTCACAACAAAAACTACCCAGTCCACACTGTAAAGTGGTCATGTAGGTGTCACATCAAAAAGTACCCAGTCCACACTGTAAAGTGGTCATGTAGGTGTCACAACAAAAAGTACCCAGTCCACACTGTAAAGTGGTCATCTAGGTGTCACAACAAAAAGTACCCAGTCCACACTGTAAAGTGGTCATGTAGGTGTCACATCAAAAAGTACCCAGTCCACACTGTAAAGTGGTTGTGTAGGTGTCACAACAAAAAGTACCCAGTCCACTCTGTAAAGTGGTCATGTAGGTGTCACAACAAAAAGCACCCAGTCCACACTGTAAAGTGGTCATGTAGGTGTCACAACAAAAAGCACCCAGTCCACACTGTAAAGTGGTCATGTAGGTGTCACAACAAAAAGCACCCAGTCCACACTGTAAAGTGGTCATGTAGGTGTCACAACAAAAAGCACCCAGTCCACACTGTAAAGTGGTCATGTAGGTGTCACAACAAAAAGCACCCAGTCCACACTGTAAAGTGGTCATGTAGGTGTCACAACAAAAAGCACCCAGTCCACACTGTAAAGTGGTCATGTAGGTGTCATGACAAAAATACCCAGTCCACACTGTAAATGTGGTTGGCATTAGGAATGACATCCAGCCATAGAAACCAAGCTAAAATCATTTCTGTGTGTGCGAATCACTGTCCCCCGACCTGATCCCTCACAAAGGGACAGCCCGTCCTATCTATGCTAGCATGGAAGATGGACGTTAAACAAGATGAGGATGAGGATGATGTGGATTAACATCCTCCACTCCATGAAACTTTTAAAAAAAAGATAAAATAGAACTATGACTGCCTTTGGGGTAATTTTTTATTACCAGATACCTTTCCTGGCAGATATCTTTCTAGTCATATCTTACAAGATGTGAAAATGTTGTGTACCTGTTCTAAACTGAGGACTTATGGTAATGGAATGAAACAATTTAATCGTGTATTAAGGAAGGATGACTGGGTGTGAGGAGTGATGGAAATAAATGTGGAAGACTAAGAAAGACATGAGTAAATGAAAGTCAAGGATTGATGAAATGTGATGCAGACTATAGGGCGAAATAAACAGGTTTGTCATGGGTGCCTACAGGGCTAATTTTTGCTTTAGTAGAGAGAACAATCCTCTTCTGGTGGCGGCGGGACATCTGTCATATATTTTTTTTTTTTTTTGTATTAACATTGGTTATATATATAAACATTCTGAATATCTCCCTTTCCTCTTCATCTCCTCTTGAATATTTACTTTGTCCTGTTTCATTCATAGAATGCTTGGCACAATGATCCTGTCTTGAAATGTATTGGGAGTGGAAATAATGTTGTGCCCACAATTCACATACAAGATCTTGCTGCGTAAGTAAACCACATTTTATGATCATTGATTTCTGACCGAGGCCACGCATACCTGTTTGCAAGAGTAATATCACTAATTATATTGACACCAGTACTTAATTAAGTCTGTCTCAAGCCAGCAGGCTCATCAGGCCAGTGCTTATTCTGGTTTTGTGACATTAAGTGACTTAGGGTACAAGACTCCCCACTGGACAGGACGCTAGTCCATCGCAGGGTTAAATCCTCAGCCATTGCTGGTACTCATTTTCAGTTGAGTATACTGGAGCAACTTGAAATGAAATGTTTTGCTCAAGAACACAACACACAACCAGGTCAAGGAATCAAACCTACATTATGAACATAAGTACCACTGGTACTTTTTTTTTATCAAACCTGGAATAAAAAACAGCTAAAAATGACCTTAGTAGGATTCAAACTCAAAATATAAAAGGACAAAAATAAAATAATTGTTTCTACATTTGGCACAAGGCCAGCAATTACCCAGTGTATTACTGGTACTTTATTTTATAGACCCGGTAAGGATGAAAGGCAAAGTTAACCTCGGCGGGATTTGAACTGGTATTTAATTTAGGCTCAAGGCCAGCATTTTTTGGGGGAAAGTCAATTAACAGGATAAAAGGCAGAGACAATCTTGGGAGTTGAGCCCAGAATATTAGGAACCAGAACAAATACAGCAAATGATTTCATTTGATGCTCTAATGATTCTCCCAATTCACCAGGTTTAAAATATCTCATGATTATTTATCTATTTTCAATCATGTTACTATTCTTTGTTGTATTGACAATACTAGAGGAAGTCCAAGAAGTGCCAGGAAATCCCAGTGAAATACTGTAGAGGAAGTCCAAGAAGTGCCAGAAAATCCCAGTAACTACAGTAGAAGAAGACTAAGAAGTGCCAGTAAATCCCAGTGAAATACTGTAGAGGAAGACTAACAAGTGCCAGAAAATACCAGTGACTACAGTAGAGGAAGTCCAAGAAGTGCCAGGAAATCCCAGTGACTACAGTAGATGAAGTCCAAGAAGTCCGAGTGACTACAGTAGAGGAAGTCCAAGAAGTGCCAGGAAATCCCAGTGACTACAGTAGAGGAAGACCAAGAAGTGCCAGGAAATCCGAGTGACTACAGTAGAAGAAGTCCATGAAGTCCCAGGAAATCCCAATGACTACAGTAGAGGAAGTCCAAGAAGTGCCAGGAAATCCCAATGACTACAGTAGAGGAAGTCCAAGAAGTGCCAGGAAATCACACTAACTACAGTAGAGGAAGACCAAGAAGTGCCAGGAAATCCCAGTGACTACAGTAGAGGAAGTCCAAGAAGTGCCAGGAAATCCCAATGACTACAGTAGAGGAAGTCCAAGAAGTGCCAGGAAATCCCAGTGACTACAGTAGAGGAAGTCCAAGAAGTGCCAGGAAATCCTAGTGACTACAGTAGAAGAAGTCCATGAAGTCCCAGGAAATCCCAGTGAAATACTGTAGAGGAAGTCCAAGAAGTGCCAGGAAATCCCAGTGACTACAGTAGAGGAAGTCCAAGAAGTGCCAGGAAATACCAGTAACTACAGTACAGGAAGTCTAAGAAGTGCCAAGATATCCCAGTCACTACAGTAGAGGAAGTCAAAGAAGTGCAAGGAAATCCCAGTGACTACAGTAGATGAGGACCAAGAAGTGCCAGGAAATCCCAGTGACTACAGTAGAGGAAGTCCAAGAAGTGCCAGGAAATCCCAGTGACTACAGTTGAGGAAGTCCAAGAAGTGCCAGGAAATCCCAGTAACTACAGTAGAGGAAGACCAAGAAGTGCCAGGAAATCCCAGTGAAATACTGTAGAGGAAGACCAAGAAGTGCCAGAAAATCCGAGTGAAATACTGTAGAGGAAGACTAAGAAGTGCCAGGAAATCCCAGTAACTACAGTAGATGAAGATTAAGAAGTGCCAGGAAATCCCAGTGAAATACTGTAGAGGAGGACCAAGAAGTGCCAGGAAATCCCAGTGACTACAGTAGAGGAAGTCCAAGAAGTGCCAGGAAATCCCAGTGACTACAGTAGAGGATGTCCAAGAAGTGCCAGGAAATCCCAGTAACTACAGTAGAGGAAGACCAAGAAGTGCCAGGAAATCCCAGTGAAATACTGTAGAGGAAGACCAAGAAGTGCCAGAAAGTCCGAGTGAAATACTGTAGAGGAAGACTAAGAAGTGCCAGGAAATCCCAGTAACTACAGTAGATGAAGATTAAGAAGTGCCAGGAAATCCCAGTGAAATACTGTAGAGGAAGACCAAGAAGTGCCAGGAAATCTCAGTGAAATACTGTAGAGGAAGACCAAGAAGTGCCAGGAAATCCCAGTGACTACAGTAGAGGAAGTCCAAGAAGTGCCAGGAAATCCCAGTGAAATACTGTATAAGTCCAAGAAGTGCCAGGAAATCCCAGTGACTACAGTAGAGGAAGTCCAAGAAGTGCCAGGAAATCCCAGCAAAATACTGTAGAGCAAGTCTAAGAAGTTCCAGGAAATCCCAGTGAAATACTGTAGAGGAAGTCCAATAAGTGCCAGGAAATCCCAGTGAAATACTGTAGAGGGAGACTAAGATGTGACAAGAAATTGCAGTGACTACAGTAGAGGAAGACCAAGAAGTGCCAGGAAATCCCAGTGACTACAGTAGAGGGAGACCAAGAAGTGCAAGGAAATCCCAGTGAAATACTTTAGAGGAGGACTAGGAAGTGCCAGGAAATCCCAGTGAAATACTGTAGAGGAAAACCAAGAAGTGCCAGGAAATCCCAGCAAAATACTGTAGAGCAAGTCTAAGAAGTTCCAGGAAATCCCAGTGAAATACTGTAGAGGAAGTCCATGAAGTCCCAGGAAATCCCAGTGAAATACTGTAGAGGAAGTCCAAGAAGTGCCAGGAAATCCCAGTGACTACAGTAGAGGAAGTCCAAGAAGTGCCAGGAAATCCCAGTGACTACAGTAGAGGAAGTCCAAGAAGTGCCAGGAAATACCAGTAACTACAGTAGAGGAAGTCTAAGAAGTGCCAGGATATCCCAGTCACTACAGTAGAGGAAGTCAAAGTAGTGCAAGGAAATCCCAGTGACTACAGTAGAAGAGGACCAAGAAGTGCCAGTTGAATCCCAGTGACTACAGTAGAAGAAGTCTAAGAAGTGCCAGGAAGTCCCAATGACTACAGTAGTGAAATACTTTAGAGGAGGACTAAGAAGTCCCAGGAAATACCAGTGAAATACTGTAGAGGAAAACCAAGAAGTGCCAGGAAATCCCAGTGAAATACTGTAGAGGAAGACTAAGAAGTGCCAGGAAATCCCAGTTAAATACTGTAGAGGAGGTCCAAGAAGTGCCAGGAAATCCCAGTGAAATACTGTAGAGGAAGACTAAGAAATGCCAGGAAATCCCAGTGAAATACTGTAGAGGAAGACCAAGAAGTGCCAGGAAATCCCAGTGAAATACAGTAGAGGAAGTCTAAGATGTGCCAGGAAATACAGTGACTACAGTAGAAGAATAGTAAGAAGTGCCAGGAAATCCCAGTGACAACAGTAGAGGAAGTCCAAGAAATGCCAGGAAATCCCAGTGAAATACTGTAGAAATAGTCTAAGAAGTGCCAGGAAATACCAGTTAAATACTGTAGAGGAAGACTAAGAAATGCCAGGATATCCCAGTGAAATACTGGCAAGGAAGAGCAAGAAGCGGCAGGAAATCCCAGTAATTACAGTAGAGGAAGTCCAAGAAGTGCCAGGAAATCCCAGTGAAATACTGTAGAGGAAGTCTAAGAAGTGCCAGGAAATACAGTGACTACAGTAGAGGAAGTCCAATAAGTGCCAGGAATTCCCATTAACTACAGTAGAGGAAGTCTAAGAAGCGCCAGGAAATCCTAGTGACTACAGTAGAGGAAGTCTAGGAAGTGCCAGGAAATCCCAGTGACTACAGTAGAGAAATTCCAATAAGTGCCAGGAAATCCCAGTAACTACAGTAGAGGAAGTCCAAGAAGTGCCAGGAAATCCTAGTATCTACAGTAGAGGAAGTCCAAGAAGTGCCAGGAAATCCCAGTGACTACAGTAGAAGAAGTCTAAGAAGTGCCAGGAAATTCCAATGAAATACTGTAGAGGAAGTCCAAGAAGTGCCAGGAAATCCCAGTGAAATACTGTAGAGGAAGTCGAAGAAGTGCCAGGAAATGCCAGTGACTACAGTAGAGGAAGTCCATGAGGTCCCAGGAAATCCCAGTGACTACAGTAGAAGAAGACCAAGAAGTGCCAGGAAATCCCAGTGACTATAGTAGAGGAAGACTAAGAAGTGCCAGGAAATCACAGTAACTACTGTAGAGGAAGTCTAAGATGTGCCAGAAAATCAAAATGACTACATTAGAGGAAGTCCAAGGAGTGCCAAGAAATTCCAGTGACTACAGTAGAGGAAGTTCAAGAAGTGCCAGGAAATCACAATGAAATACTGTAGAGGAAGACCAAGAAGTGCCAGGTAATCCAAGTGACTACAGTAGAGGAAGTACAAGAAGTGCCAGGAAATCCCAGTGACTACAGTAGAGGAAGTCCAAGAAGTGCCAGGAAATCCCAGTGACTACAGTAGAGGAAGTCTAAGATGTGCCAGGAAATCCCAATGACAACGGTAGAGGAAGTTCAAGAAGTGCCAGGAAATCCCAGTGACTACAGTAGAGGAAGTCCAAAAAGTGCCAGGAAATCCCAGTGACTACAGTAGAGGAAGTCCAAGAAGTGCCAAAAAATCCTAGTGACTACAGTAGAGGAAGTCCAAGATGTGCAAGGAAATCCCAATGACTACAGTAGAGGAAGTCCAGGAAGTGCCAAGAAATCCCAGTAACTACTGTAGAATAAGTCATTGAAGTGCCAGGAAATCCCAGTGAAATACTGTAGAGGAAGTCCAAGAAGTGCCAGGAAATCCCAGTGACTACAGTAGAGGAAGTCTAAGATGTGCCAGGAAATCCCAATGACTACGGTAGAGGAAGTCCAAGAAGTGCCAAGAAATCCCAGTGAAATAGTGTAGAGGAAGTCTAAGAAGGGCCAGGAAATCCCAGTGACTACAGTAGAGGAAGTCCATCAAGTGCCAGGAAATCCCAGTGACTACAGTAGAGGAAGTTCAAGAAGTGCCAGGAAATCCCAATGAAATACTGTAGAGGATGTCCAAGAAGTGCCAGGAAATCCCAGTGACTACAGTAGAGGAAGTCCAAGAAGTGCCACGAAATCCCAGTGTCTACAGTAGAGGAAGTCCAAGATGTGCCAGGGAATCCCAGTGACTACAGTAGAGGAAGTCCAAGAAGTGCCACGAAATCCCAGTGTCTACAGTAGAGGAAGTCCAAGATGTGCCAGGGAATCCCAGTGACTACAGTAGAGGAAGTCCTAGAAGTGCCAGGAAATCCCAGTGTCTACAGTAGAGGAAGTCCAAGAAGTGCCAGGAAATTCCAGTGACTACAGTAGAGGAAGTCTAAGAAGTGGCCAGAAATCCCAGTGAAATATTGTAGAGGAAGTTCAACAAGTGCCAGGAAATCCCAGTAACTACAGTAGAGGAAGTCTAAGATGTGCCAGGAAATCCCAGTGTCTACAGTAGAGGAAGTCCAAGAAGTGCCAGGAAATCCCAGTAACTACAGTGGAGGAAGTTCAGGAAGTGCCAGGAAATCCCATGAAATACTGAAGAGAAAGTCCAAGAAGTGCCAGGAAACCCCAGTGACTACAGTAGAGGAAGACCAAGAAGTGCCAGGAAATTCCAGTGACTACAGTAGAGGAAGTCTAAGAAGTGGCCGGAAATCCCAGTGAAATACTGTAGGGGAAGTTCAAGAAGTGCCAGGAAATCCCAGTAACTACAGTAGAGGAAGTCCAAGAAGTGCCAGGAAATCCTAGTATCTACAGTAGAGGAAGTCCAAGAAGTGCCAGGAAATCCCAGTGACTACAGTAGAAGAAGTCTAAGAAGTGCCAGGAAATTCCAATGAAATACTGTAGAGGATGTCCAAGAAGTGCCAGGAAATCCCAGTGACTACAGTAGAGGAAGTCCAAGAAGTGCCACGAAATCCCAGTGTCTACAGTAGAGGAAGTCCAAGATGTGCCAGGGAATCCCAGTGACTACAGTAGAGGAAGTCCTAGAAGTGCCAGGAAATCCCAGTGTCTACAGTAGAGGAAGTCCAAGAAGTGCCAGGAAATTCCAGTGACTACAGTAGAGGAAGTCTAAGAAGTGGCCAGAAATCCCAGTGAAATATTGTAGAGGAAGTTCAACAAGTGCCAGGAAATCCCAGTAACTACAGTAGAGGAAGTCTAAGATGTGCCAGGAAATCCCAGTGTCTACAGTAGAGGAAGTCCAAGAAGTGCCAGGAAATCCCAGTAACTACAGTGGAGGAAGTTCAGGAAGTGCCAGGAAATCCCATGAAATACTGAAGAGAAAGTCCAAGAAGTGCCAGGAAACCCCAGTGACTACAGTAGAGGAAGACCAAGAAGTGCCAGGAAATTCCAGTGACTACAGTAGAGGAAGTCTAAGAAGTGGCCGGAAATCCCAGTGAAATACTGTAGGGGAAGTTCAAGAAGTGCCAGGAAATCGCAGTGACTACAGTAGAGGAAGTCCAAGAAGTGCCAGGAAATACCAGTGACTACAGTAGAGGAAGTCTAAGAAGTGCCAGGAAATCCCAGTGTCTACAGTAGAGGAAGTCTAAGAAGTGCCAGGAAACCCAGTGTCTACAGTAGAGAAAGTCCAAGAAGTGCCAGGAAATCCCAGGGAAATACTGTAGCGGAAGTCCAAGAAGTGCCAGGAAATCCCAGTGACTACAGTAGAGGAAGTCTAAGAAGTGGCAGGAAATACCATTGAAATACTGTAGGGGAAGTCCAAGAAATGCCAGGAAAACCCAGTGACTACCGTAGAGGAAGATTAAGAAATGCCAGAAAATCCCAGTGAAATACTGTATAAGAAGTCCAAGAAGTGCCAGGAAATTCCAGTGTCTACAGTAGAGGAAGTCTAAGAAGTGCCAGGATATCCCAGTAAATACAGTAGAGGAAGTTCAGGAAGTGCCAGGAAATCCCATGAAATACTGTAGAGGAAGTCCAAGAAGTGCCAGGAAACTCCAGTGACTACAGTAGAGGAAGTCTAAGAAATGCCAGGAAATCCCAGTAACTACAGTAGAGGAAGTCCAAGAAGTGCCAGGAAATACCAGTGACTACAGTAGAGGAAGTCCAAGAAGTGCCAGGATATTCCAGTGACTACAGTAGAGGGAGTCTAAGAAGTGGCAGGAAATCCCAGTAAATACAGTAGAGGAAGTTCAGGAAGTGCCAGGAAATCCCATGAAATACTGTAGAGGAAGTCCAAGAAGTGCCAGGAAACTCCAGTGACTACAGTAGAGGAAGTCTAAGAAATGCCAGGAAATCCCAGTAACTACAGTAGAGGAAGTCCAAGAAGTGCCAGGAAATACCAGTGACTACAGTAGAGGAAGTCCAAGAAGTGCCAGGATATTCCAGTGACTACAGTAGAGGGAGTCTAAGAAGTGGCAGGAAATCCCAGTAACTACAGTAGAGGAAGTCCAAGAAGTGCCAGGAAATACTAGTGACTACAGTAGAGGAAGTCCAAGAAGTGCCAGGATATTCCAGTGACTACAGTAGAGGAAGTCTAAGAAGTGGCAGGAAATCCCAGTAACTACAGTAGAGGAAGTCCAAGAAGTGCCAGGAAATACCAGTGACTACAGTAGAGGAAGTCCAAGAAGTGCCAGGATATTCCAGTGACTACAGTAGAGGGAGTCTAAGAAGTGGCAGGAAATCCCAATGAAATACTGTAGGGGAAGTCCAAGAAGTGCCAGGAAATCGCAGTGACTACAGTAGAGGAAGTCCAAGAAGTGCCAGGAAATCCCAGTGACTACTGTAGAGGAATACTAAGAAGTGCCAGAAAATCCCAGTGACTACAGTAGAAGAAGTCTAAGAAGTGCTAGGAAATCCCAGTGTCTACACTAGAGGAAGTTCAAGGAGTGCCAGGAAATACCAGTGAAATACTGTAGAGGAAGTCCAAGAAGTGCCAGGAAATCCCAGTAACTACTGTAGAGGAAGTCCAAGAAGTGCCAGGAAACCCCAGTAACTACTGTAGAGGAAGTCCTAGAAGTGCCAGGAAATCCCAGTAACTACTGTAGAGGAAGTCCTAGAAGTGCCAGGAAATCCCAGTAACTACTGTAGAGGAAGTCCAAGAAGTGCCAGGAAATCCCAGTAACTACTGTAGAGGAAGTCCAAGAAGTGCCAGAAAATCCCAGTAACTACTGTAGAGGAAGTTCAAGAAGTGCAGAGGTGGTGATAGCTGATCTCAAATTGTTCATAGAGGAGATGACAAAGGAAGGAGATAAGTGGAGGGAAGTTGTGCAGGAAAACACCTGGCCAACCCATGCAAACATGGAAAAGCGAAAGTCAAGTCATGTTCACATATATACACGTATGTGTGTGTGTGCATGTGCACAAGCGTGTGCATGTCTTTGTGTGTGTGTATAGTTGAGTATGAGAAGCTTCCTCTTTGAAATTACTGCAAGACCACCTTTGATTGTTTTCATCAATACAGACTGGTACCTGTTTCCTTTTTCACTGTTTCTTTATTTATTTTAGGATTATCCAAAATATTGCTGATGGCAATTATCAAGGAAAATTCATCATAGCTAAGGATGAATCCATGAATACCCTCGAGGAAATTATTAAGGTGATATTTTTATTAATTTTATAAAAGTTTGTGTGTCATTCATAAGCTTATATATAAATATATATATATATACAGGATGTCCCAAACAATGTATAAACATTCTGATTACCTGTACAGGCAATATTTATTAGAATGCTGTTGAAGCCTGTATACATTATTTTGGGACACCCTGTATATATATATATATTGCATTGGTGCATCTAAAGAACAACATGTAGTCTGTAGCCATGTGACCATTCACAATAACTATTCTAACACTAATATTAATCCTAACTCTAACTCTTATTTTACTTCTAACATTAACTTTCACACACTCTTTTTTTCTACCTCTACCTTTACCTAAACAAATGATTAAACACAAAACATAAACCGTTTTTAAACAAGTTTTATCTTATTCTTCTTATCTTCTCCTCAACTGTACGTACTACAAAAAAATTACACAACCCACTTTGGCAATAAAGTCTTTACAATAGTAGGCTATGTGCCATATGTAGCAGTAAATGTAGTTAATATTAGTTGGAATTTGAACGTTGTTGTACACATGTGATATTCTGTATGAATGATGTATTTTGTCACAGGCCTATGCATATTTATTGTTATTCTAAGGAATTTATTGATAGCTTCCGGTACCTAGGTGATCAGATTAGCATGGGAGGGGGGGGGGGGGTCCGAGGCCATAGTATCTAGAATAAGGATGGGTTGGAAGAAGTTTAGGGAGCTGCTTCCTCTGCTGACAAAGAAGGGTTTCTCTCTGCGTACGAAAGGCCGGTTATATGATGCATGTTAGTGAGACATGGGCAGCAACTGCAGAGGATATGCGACGGCTGGAGAGAAATGAAGCAAGCATGCTCTTCTGGATGTGTAATGTCAATGTACATGAACAACCAAGCATAGACGAGTTGAGAAAGAAACTGTGTATAAGAGGGATAAGTTGTGGTGTCCGGGAGAGAAGACTGTGATGGTATGGACATGTGATGTGCATGGGGGATGACTGATGGGTGAAGAAGTGCCAAGAAATCCCAGTAAGAGGAAGACGTATTAGAGGAAGACCACGAAAAATATGAGGGGAGTTGGTGAGAGCAGACCTCAGATTGCTGAAGCTCACGGAGGAGATGACGAAGATCCGTGACAAGTGGAGAGATGCTGTGCTGAACAGGACCCGTCCCACCCTTGCAAGCAGGGAAAAGCGGACGTATAATGATGATGATATATATATATATATAATCATCATCAACATCACCGTTTAAAGTCCATTTTTCCATGCTAGCATGAATTGGATATGTTATCGCGTTGTGAGACAAGTCAGATTAGATAACTATGCCATGCTCATACAGAACTGTTTCTGACTTGGTTTCTATGGCTGGGTGCCCTTCCTAATGTTAACAATAAAACAATACCAACCTCCCTTGCTACTGAATACATGGAGAAACAGGCATGAATTGCTACTGTCAATATTCACTAAACCATGACACTCCCTTTTTTGGTTCAAAGTTACCACAAAATTCAGTGCCTAATCACATGACCTTCCTCAACTTATTAAATTGTACTTCAAACATATAACAATCTGAGTCAATTTTTTTCATAAAACTGAAAGAAATTGCCAAGATCAATTAGATTCAAGTTACAAGTCGGCATAGCCACTTTTGAAAATCATGAAACTTGTGAAACAGGTAAAGTTATAAGTTATTGTAAATAAACCTTTTTAAACACTTCAGTTGCATTTTCAACTTCTTGTACATATATATATCAAAAGGACAACTGTATGACACCTATGTGTGTACTATGCTGCATGGTAGTGAAACATGGGCTGTTACAGCAGGGGACATGTATAGACTGGAGAAAAATGAGGCATTACTGGTACTTTATTTTATCAACCCCATAAGGATGAAAAGCAAAGCGAGATTTGAACTTAGAACGTAAAGAGTCATAACTCTATGCTACAAAGCATGGCATCTGACTCTCTACCAATACTGCCAGTCCACCAATAATTGTTTCTACTTTTGGTACAAGGCCAGCAATTACCCCAGTGTATTACTGGTACTTTATTTTATCGACCCCATAAGGTTGAAAGGCAAAGTTAACTTTGACAGGATTTGGACTCAGAAAGTAAAGGGTCATAACTCTATGCTGCAAAGCATTGTGTTTGACGCTCTACCGATACTGCCAATCATAAGTGGAAATTAAGTATCAGTTTAGCCTCTTGTGCATATTTTATTCACCTGTGATGCACATTTCACCATTGATCAGCTCAAGGTATGATCAGCCACAATCAGGCCTGACTCGGAAATCAATAGCTCATCAGACGTGTGAACATTTATGTGTTGGGAAAATACCTGCCACACCGTTATCTACAGATGTAACACACCCATATATATATACAATTGTCCCCTGGTATTCGTGGAGCTTACATTCCTAGAGCACCCACGAAGAGTGAAGAACTGGGAATATTGGACGTGGTCCATGAAAATTAAAATGCCTATATGCATCAAAATATAACATAAAATATAATAAAAAAGAGGGAGCATCTTTTATGAAGGGGCGTCCAATAAGCTGGCAAATACGGTATATTGTTGTTATTAATTTAGTGTTAAAAATATATATTGCTATGAAAATAGTCATAAAAAAGATATTTACAATTCTGGAAATAAGCCGAACTGCAAATACTCAGGGGTACACTGTATATATATAAAAATAACATTATTCGTATTGCCAAACTTTTCGGTTCGCATGAGATTTGTATATATATATACATATATAGATGTATGTATATATACATATATATATATATATATATTTGTATATGTGATATTTAAATTTGTGCGTATAGCCATATTTCATGATTTGGAAAATCCGTTGATGTAGGTTTAAGTTTGTTTTGTTTATCCGGAAATGTATTCACTCACGGCTTAAATGCAGGAAGACATGTTTGGTGTTTGGTTGAATATGCTACATAATTTGGAAAATCCGTTGAGATAAGTTTAAGTTTATTATTATTCGTATCTCCAAACTTTTCAGTTCGCATGAGATTTGTATATATATATATACGAGGGGGGATCAAAAAGTTCGCGGAATTTTATCGTAGTAAGAAAAAAATAGATTAAAACAATATTAAACATGTCAGAACATTGTCACTGGGTGTTTACCTTGCTATTAGTCACTTGCAGTCAGTTATGCGTGGACTATTGTACAGTACTGACACTCTTTAAAAAACCTCTTTTTGGAACAATGGAAAATAGTTATTTTGAGATAAGATCGAATATCAAGTTTCTGGTGAAACTCAAATGGAAAGGGACACAGATTATGGAGGTTTTAGTTAAAGTTTACAGTACTACTGCTCCAAAGAAAACTGCTGTCTACAAGTGGATTCAGCGATTCAAACAAGGGAGAGACGACCTTGAAGATGACCATCACAGTGGAAGACTAGGAACATAAAAAAATGACCAAAACGTTGAGGCTGCTCAGACTTTAATTGTAGAAGATCGAAGAATAACAGTTAATCAGTTAGCTAAGTCCTTAGACATTTCATATGGTTCGGCAAATTCAATTCTGCACGATAATTTGGGACTAAGCAAGCTTTCAGCGCAATGGGTCCCAAAAGCGTTGCGGCCTGATCAGCTGATTCTTCGAAGTGATCTGTCTTTGGCGATATTTAACAAAATTGAAGTTGATGAAGAGCATTTCCTGACCAGAAGCATCACCAGAGATGAAACCTGGATCTACCAGTATGATGCTGAATCCAAACAGCAGTCAAAACAGTGGCTTCCACGTGGATCATCGGGGCCAATCAAGTTCAAATCTCAAAAGTCGGATCAAAAAGTGATGGCCACCATTTTCTGGGATTCAGATGGGGTGATACTAATAGATTATCTTGAAGGTCAAAGAACTGTGAGAGGAGCTTACTATGCAAATGTTTTAAGGAAGCTGAAAGAGGCTTTAGTCAAGAAACGAAAAGGGAAACTTCATGGTGGGATCTTGTTTCACCATGACAATGCACCAGCGCATTCTGCGTGAGTTGCAAAAGAAGTTCTTCGAGAATTTCGATGGGAAGTGCTTCCTCACCCACCTTATAGTCCAGATTTAGCCCCATCAGACTTTTTCCTCTTTCCAAAACTCAAAGAAATGCTAAAAGGAACCCGTTTTAGTGGTGTTGAAGAAGCTAAAAACACTGCCAACACATGGCTTCGAACAAGGCCTTCTACTTTCTTTAGAGATGGCTTACGAAGCTGGAAGCATCGCCTTGTCAAGTGTATTGACCTGGATAGCAACTATGTAGAAAAATAAATTGATGGTAAATCATATTTTTTGAAAATTAGAATATTTTCTGAAAAATTGCGCGAACTTTTTGATCCCCCCTCGTATATATATATATATATATATATGTGATGTGAATGTTGATATTTAAATTTGTGCGTATAGCCATATTTCCTTCTCATTTCCCGCCAACCCACCCCACCTCGACCACGTTTGGTATACATGTCCAATGCTGTATGATAACCACTTCCTTGTGAATATATTATCGAGCTGACAAGGGGTGGACTGAGGCTCCATAAGCCATAGTGTAGGCAACCCGTCTAGGAGAGCTACCACTCCAAATAAATTGCTGCGGGGTAGAGAAGTCCCCTAAGTCCAGTATGACAACTTCCCTAGTGTTGGTGGCATGAATAAAAGCACCCAGTCCATGCTGTAAAATGGAGTAGTGGATAGGGCCCCTGAGTCCAGTAAGACAACCTCTCTAGTGTTGGTGGCATGAATAAAAGCACCCAGTTCATGCTGTAAAGTGGTGCTGGTGTTAGGAAGGGCATCCAACCAGTATATATACTACTGCCAAACACTATAAGCGCAAAAAATGCGTAAACAGCAATAACACTAACCATGTTAGGGCTGCGCACGGTAGTGGGGTGTCTGGTGCGACCATGTGCAAGACGGTCATCAAGTAATCGCACAAAAACAACTGCGTAAACAGCAATAACACTAACCATGTCAGGGCTGCACACGGTAGTGGGGTGGCTAGTGAGTCCATGTATGAGAACCCCCCCGACTGTCTTCAAGCAATCGCACAACTGGAAAAAGAACGAGATGTCGCATCTCAGAGTTGCCACACTTAATGTTGGCACTCTAACAGGTAGATCTGGTGAGATAGCGGAGATGCTGGAGAGAAGGTATGTGGATGTGTGCTGTGTGCAAGAGGTGAGATGGAGAGGTGCCTCTGCAAGACTAATCGCAGGCAAACATCGTAGTTATAAGCTTTTCTGGGTGGGTAATGATGATGGGTTAGGTGGGGTGGCATATTACAGGCTGAGAGATGGATCAATAAGACAATAGAGGTAGTTAGAGTTAGTGATAGAATAATTAAGCTTAGATTAGTTGTAGGCAAGAGACTGCTGACAATCGTCTCTGCCTATGCTCCCCAGGCAGGCCTAGGTAAAGAAGAGAAAGACTGCTTTTATGAGCAACTTTTACAAACAGCCTCAATGACAGAGGACAGAGACATCGTTATGCTAGCAGGGGACTTCAATAGACATGTTGGACAGCTCCAGGATGGATACACTGGGGTACATGGTGGGCACAGTTATGGCTCAAGAAATGAAGGAGTGATGCTTCTTGAATTTTGTGATGGATATGCACTAACCATTTGCAACACTAACTTCCAGAAGCCTACCAGCCACCTAATAACCTACAAATCAGGCGAGCACATAAGCCAGATTGACTTCCTGCTAGTTAGACAGTGAGATAGACAGATGGTGTCAAATACTAGGGAATACCCTGGGGAAGAATGTACCCCACAGCATAGGTTAGTCGTTAGTGACATCTCAGTAAGCATGAGAAAGAATGAGACATACAGGAAGGTGTGGAAAAGAAAGGTCTGGAAGCTAAAAGAGCTTTCATTAAAATATAAATTTAGCAAAGCCTTTCAAGATGTGTATGACGAAAAAGAAGACGATTTAGAGTTGTATGACATAGATGATAACTGGAATTTCTTGCGTGACAACTTACTACAGGCTACTGAAGAAACTTGTGGTTGGGGCAGAGCTTCAACCAGACAGAGAGTGACCTAGTGGTGGAACAGCACGGTAGATAGGGCCATTAGAGACAAAAGACTGGCATGGAAGGCTTGGAAAAATGGTGGGAGTAGGGAAGGATACACAGCCGCTAAGAAATAAGCTAGACGTCAGGTGTACTTAGCACCCAGGGAGGCTGAGAGTTGGAGGTTTGCCAATGTTCTGCAACAGGAAGATCAGAGATGTGCGGTGTTCCGCATTGCAAGGCAGTGTGTCAGTGCAAATCAGGATGTTGTTGGAGATAAGTGTATCCGGAATGATGCCGGTGTACTTAGTGTCATGAGTGATCAAAAAAAGGAGGCCTGGAAATGTCACTATGAGAGACTGATGAATGTGGAGAATGAATGGGACAGAGAGTAATTACCCCCAGTAGACCCAACAGTGGGACCAGCTATTGAGATTGATGAATATAGGGTACAAGAGGAAATTAAGGAAATTAAGAATGGTAAGGCTGCTGGACCGTCAGAGATAGTTGCTGAGATGCTGAAGGTAGCAGGAGAAGTAGGCACTCAGCTGGTTGCATGCATCATCAATCAAGCTATATATGGTGATGTCATACCCAAAGACTAGTGCAGCAGTATTCTCATAAATTGCTACAAAGGTAAAGGTGATGCTCTAGAGAGGAGCAATTATAGGGGCTTAAAGCTAATGGATCAGGTTATATTAGCGCAACTGATTAGAGAAAGGGTCAAATTAAATGAGATGCAGTTTGGTTTTGTGCCCCGGAAAAGTACAACAGATGCCCTCTTCTTAGAGAAGAATAAGCCACTATACTTAGCTTTTGTTGACCTAGAGAAGGCCTTTGATAGGGTACCCCGATCTGTCATCTGGTGGTCCCTAAGTAAACTAGGTGTAGAGGAATGGCTTGTGAGGACAGTGCAAGCTATGTACAGGGGTGCTGTCAGTAAAGTGAGAGTAGGCATGGAGTTTAGTGAGGAATTCCAGATACAAGTAGATGTACATCAGGGTTCGGTCCTCAACCCGCTCTTGTTCATTATAGTCCTCCAAGCCATTACTGGAGTTTAAGACTGGATGCCCATGGGAACTTCTCTATGCTGATAGCAGAATCAGTAGAGGAGCTAGAGAATAAATTCTGACTATTGAAACAGCAGTTGGAATCAAGAGGTCTAAGACAAAAGTGTTGACAAAGAAGGGTTTCTCCCTCCGTACGAAAGGACGGTTATATGATGCCTGTGTGAGATGCGCGATGGTAGTGGTACATGGGCAGCAACTGCAGAGGATATGTGACGGCTGGAGAGAAATGAGGCAAGAATGTTCCGTTGGATGTGCAATGTCAATGTGAGTGAACGACCAAGCATAGACGAGTTGAGAGAGAAACTGTGTTTAAGAGGAATAAGTTGTGGTGTGCAGGAGAGAAGGCTGAGATGGTATGGACATGTGATGCACATAGAGGATGACCGATGGGTAAAGAAGTGCCAGGAAGTCTCAGTGGAGAAAGACCACGAAAAACATGGACAGAGATGGTGAGAGCTGACCACAGATCGCTGAAGCTCACGGAGGAGATGACGAAGATCCGTGACAAGTGGAGAGATGCTGTGCTGAATAAGACCCGTCCCACCCTTGCAAGCAGGGAAAAACAGACGTAAAATGATGATGATGATGATGATGATGATGATGATGAAAGGTGTTTACATAATGTGTTTATTCATTATAATTATTTCTATGGTGTCCCGTATGCAGTGAAGGTGCAGTTGTGTTGCTGGTGCGGGTGTGATGTCATCAGATGAATTTACATTTATGTAACATGCTGCAGGCAAAACATGTTCATCTTCTTGTGTGCCTGACAAGCATATGAGTTCCTAAAAGGTCCTTCTAGCTATTGTGTAAATCGAGACATGTTTGATATGTGTCAATTAGCAATTATATATACAATTGTCACCTGGTATTTGCAGGGATTACATTCCGAGAGCATCCACAAACAGTGAAAAACCATAAATATTGGACGTGGTCCATAAAAATGCCTATAAACGTCAAAACAACGTAAAATATAGGCCAGAAAATACGATATACTGTTATTAATAATTTAAAGTTAAAAAGTGTGAAGAAATATATATATTAACCCATGCTAGCGCGGACGTAAAACGGTGATGATATTGCCACGAAAAAAGGCATAAAAAAATCACGGAAGATATTTACGATTCCGCGAATATGCGATGGTTTCCACGAACAATTATTAGTTAGGTTCTGAGGCAAAATTCCACGAATAGCCTTGAATGCCAGGACTGCAAATACTAGGGGTACTCTGTATATATCAAATGCTTGGTAAACACAGATCTGTGGTGAGGTGCTGCTGTACTCTGTCTCTGTGAAATAACTCTGTGACACCTGAGCTACTCGGCTCCACCTACCAATGTATCGGATGTAACCCTTGGACAACAGCACAATCTTAGGTGAGTCTAAATGTTATGATTCCATCCTCCTGAATGTATCATGAAATCTCCAACCACATAAAGTATTGACCCTGTGTGTCAAAATGTTGTAAATAAGTTTACATGAATATGTTTAACAGACATAAATACATATATTTACATTTAGCCACATTGTATAAATAGACCCAATATTTAAAACACTGATCAAAAACACATTTCCAATCTTGGTCCAAATATCCTAACCACTTACTATATGATGTCAGGTAGGTTGGGAGAAGGTGACATTGTTTTTTGTCTTTTTTATATTTTAATGTCTAAAAGCTGTCTCAAGCTTGGAGGTTCATCAGACTGGTGTTCATCCTGGTTTCCTTGGTGTTAGGTGACCGAGAGTGCAAGACTCTCCTGGACAAGATGATAGTCCAACACAGGGTTAAATACCCATCTATTCTGGTACTCGTTTTCATCTGAGTCGTCATCATCATCATCATCACCGTTTTACATACATTCTTCCACGCTAGCATGGGTTAGACAGGTTGTCCTGTTGTGGGCAGTGTCTGGTTGGCTGACCTTGTCTTGCTCATACGGGAACTGATTCTGGCTTGATTTCTACAGCTGGATGCCATTCCTAACACCAACCTCATTTAGAGTTTGGGCTGGGTGCTTTTTTTGTCATGACACCTCCACGACCACTTTGCAGTGGGAGGGTGTGAGGGCATATTGTCTATATGCTTCAGCTTCGGCTTGTACCCATGGGGGGTCGGGTCTTCTGTATTACTGCGTGACACCAGAGGTCACGGTTGTATGTCATTGCCCTTTGGAGGTGCAATCAGGCAAGGTCAGCTTTTATCACCTCATCCCAGGTCATCTTGGGTCTCCCCACTCCGCGGTTTCCATCGACTTCTAGTGCTCTGCACCTTTTTATGCAGCTGTCATTCTTCATACGCATCACATGTCCATACCAACTTAACCTCCTTTCCTGCACACAGCATTTGATTCCTCTTATGCTCAGTTTCTCTCTCAATTCATTTATGCTTTGTCGTTTGTGTATATTACTATTACACATTCATTGGAGTATGCAGGCTTCATTTCTTTCTAATCTACGTAAGTCTTCCACCTTCAGCGCCCAGGTCTCACTACCATGTAAAATCGCTGTTCGTATACACGTATCATACAGTCTGCCTTTCATTTTGAGGGAAAAGCCTTTTGCAGCTAGCAGTGGTAGTACCTGCCTGAACTTCCTCCATCCTGTTCTTACCCTGGTTACTGTACTTTCAGAATACCCACCTCCACTGCTAATTAAGTCACCTAGGTTGCAGAAGTTGTCTACTGTTTCTACAGATCACTCCTAGAGTTTGGTGGTGCTTGTTTCCTGTGGTTGTTTGCTGCTTACTGTCCCAGTGCAGCTGCTACATATGAAGCCTACATTCCTAACTAAGCTTCCTGAGATGCCACTACGCCACTTGTATACCCATAGTTTGCATTTGGGGCTGAGGATGGAATTTCTACCTACACCTTTCCTACATACTGAGCAAGGCCATTTCCCTGGGGGGATCTGGGTTCTGTTTTCTTGTCTACTTACAAGGATCCTACTCTTTGTCAGATTGACTCTGAGACCACTTCTTTCTAGTCCCTGATTCCATGTTTGGAATTTCTTGTACCGAAATAAAATGAAATGAAGTATCTTGCTCAAGAACACAACATACAAGGGCATACATGAAATATTCTTCTTCTATTTCAGAGTATTAGCAAAGGACTGACAACTGGCAAAATACAGAAGGTTCCCCCTGAAGAATTTCTCTTGGACAACGCACTCACTGTAAGTTTTCTAAAATATCACATATTTCAAATGAAATTATAGCATAAATTGGTCTCTTGACACTTTCTATAACTTCATGATAGGAGCTTTTTATCATTTCATGACAGGGATGCTTTTAGTCTCATTGTGGAGTTATGGGTGGCACTTCAGAGTATGGGGCGCTCTGGCATCAAATGGTGGGAAGGGGACTAGTGTAGGGTCTTGCTTGAAGTATGGGGAGCTGTGACACCATATGAGGGGAAGGCATTAGGGCTGGGTGTTGTTGTAAATATGGGGAGCTGTGACATTATATGAAGGGAAGGGGACTAGTGCAGGGTCTTGCTGTAAGTATGGGGAGCTGTGCCATCATATGAGGAGAAGGGGACTAGGGCAGGGTCTTGCTGGAAGTATGGGAAGCTGTGACATCATATGAGGGGAAGGGGACTAGGGCAGGACCTCATTCTTCCTTGTATAGCATGTGGATGTATCTGTAGAGACCCAACAATTTCTGATTGTATCACCTGAAAGACAGCTGGTTGTATCCATACCCATCACTATATCAACCCCATCCACAAAATGGCTGAGAATAATAGGGGCTTTCTATCCTTTGAAGACAGATGATTTCTGTAACCTACTGAGAGAGGTTGTAATCTATTTGCGGACCATGGGTGGGTGATGGTGGTGCAGACAAAACTGAATGAGGTATAATGTCTACTACCCTGAAACATGAACAATCCCTCTGACTGCACTTCTAAATTTCTGGGCAGATAAGATAATAGACGTAAATAGAGTGAACGACAGAATAATTAAAATACGACTTGTCCTCAATAGAACTACGGTGACAGTAATATCTGCGTACGCACCCCAATCCGGACTGCCCGGCACTATAAAAGACAGATTCTATGAGACACTGATGCTAACTACCTCCCAAATATCCGACAGTGACTATATAATTATCGCAGGCGACCTAAATGGTCACGTTGGACAACATTGTGACGGCTACGACGAAATCCATGGAGGCTATGGGTTTGGTACTAGAAATGAGGAAGGCTCCAGAATCCTGGAATTCTGTGATGCAAATAACCTAACTATCTGTAACACTAACTTCAAAAAACGTGACAATCACCTGATCACCTATAGATCCGGGGAACACACAAGCCAGGTAGATTATATCCTTACCAGAAGACGTGACAGAGTGTCTGTTGTAAACACTAAATCCCTCCCCCATGAAGAATGCACCTCCCAACATAGACTGATAATTAGCGACCTCATAGTCAGGACGAGACGTACTCGACAGCAGAAGAGGACTATCATCAGGAGAAAAATATGGAAGCTAAAGGACCCCACAGCCAGGAATAAATTTCAAAGCATATTACTTGATGCTTTCGACAGTAAGGAAGAACATTTAGAGTCGGACAATATAGAGGGAGAGTGGGAATTTCTGAAAGCAAACCTGCTGTTGGCGACAGACGAAGTCTGTGGCTGGAGCAGGCCTGTAGGCAGGAGGAGAGTAACATGGTGGTGGAACAGTAAGGTGGAGGGGTCAATTAAGGCCAAAAAGCAGGCTTGGAAAGTATGGCGGGATGGGGGAAGTAGAGAAAACTATCAAGTGGCCAGGAGGGAAGTATCAGGTGTACTTAGCAAGGGAAGCTGAGGAAAGAAAGTTCAAGCATGTTCTACAACGCGATGACCAAAAACGTGAGGTATTCAGGATTGCTAGGCAATGCGTCAAGGAAAACTGTGATATTGTCGGGGAGAAGTGTGTACTAAACGACGATGGCACACTTGCCATCACCGACGCTGATAAGAAGGTAGCTTGGAAGTGTCACTATGAAAGGCTACTAAATGAGGAGAATAAATGGGAGAAAGACAGTCTCCCCCATATCGACCCAATAGAGGGACCAGCAGTGTTAGTCGAGGGGAGTATAATAAGTAAGGCAATCAAGGATATGAAGACGGGTAAGGCGGCTGGGCCTTCGGAAATAGTTGCTGAGATGCTGAAGGCATCTGGCACGGTGGGACACACCATGGTCACCCGCATAGTTAACCAAGTCGTACAGAATGGGGTTGTTCCGAAGGACTGGCATAGCAGCATCATCGTTAACTGTTATAAGGGTAAAGGAGACGCCCTAGATAGGAGTAACTATAGAGGCATTAAATTAATCGACCAGGTCATGAAGGTCACGGAAAAAGTAATAGTGCAACTAATCAGAGAGAGAATTGACCTAGATGAAATGCAGTTCGGGTTTGTGTCAGGCAAAAGTACCACAGACGCTCTTTTCATAGTACGACAACTACAGGAGAAGTACCTAGCTAAAGGTAAACCCCTCTACTTAGCTTTTGTCGACTTGGAGAAAGCCTTCGACAGAGTCCCCTGCTCCATTATCTGGTGGGCTCTTAGAAAACTAGGCGTTGACGAATGGCTTGTGAGGGCTATACAAGCCATGTATAAAGAAACAGTCAGCAAGGTTAGAATTAACAACGAATATAGTGAAGAGTTTAGCGTAAAAGTTGGCGTCCATCAGGGCTCTGTTCTCAGCCCCCTACTATTTATTATTGCCCTTCAGGCTATAACAGAGGAGTTCAAGACAGGCTGCCCATGGGAACTCCTATACGCAGACGACCTGACACTCATAGCAGAATCAATGGCCGAGCTAGAGAAGAAATTCCAAACATGGAAGCACGGCCTAGAGTCAAAAGGACTTAAAATTAACCTGGCTAAGACCAAAGTACTAGTTTGAAGGAAAGAAAACAAGGCGGCGGTCCCTTCTGGGAAATGGTCGTGCTCGGTGTGTAGGAAAGGCGTAGGTAGAAACTCCATTTTATGTCCTAAATGCAAAGTATGGGTGCATAAAAGATGTAGTGGGATCACAGGTAAGCTAACTAAGAACATAGATTTTACATGTGGCCGGTGTTCTGGTGCAATAAGTAGCAGCAAGTGCCCACAAAATACTAGCTCTTTCAATTGCGCAGAGGGTTCTATAGAAATAGTGGACAGCTTCCGTTACCTGGGCGATAAAATCAGCAGTGGGGGAGGGTGCTCTGAAAGTACTGTAGCTAGAGTCAGAACTGGTTGGAAAAAGTTCAGAGAGCTTATACCACTATTAGCTGCTAAAGGGTTCTCCCTAAAAATGAAAGGCAGGTTGTACGATGCCTGCATACGAACAGCAATGCTGCATGGCAGTGAGACCTGGGCATTGTGTGCAGAGGATATACGCAGACTAGAGAGGAACGAAGCTTGCATGCTCCGCTGGATGTGTAACAGTAATATACATGAACGGCAAAGCATAAACGAACTAAGGAAAAAATTAGAGATAAGAGGGATCAGATGTTGTTTACTCGAGAGAAGGCTACGTTGGTATGGACACGTGATGCGCATGAAAGTCGATAGCTGTATAACAAAGTGCAGGGCAATAAAGATAGACGGTAGTCACGGAATAGGCAGACCTAGAAAAACCTGGGACGAGCTGATAAACTCCGACATCACACACTTACACCTCTCCAAGACAATGTCACTGGACCGAGACCTTTGGCGGTACTCAGTAACAGAGAAGACCTGCCTTACCTAAATATATAGTAAAACCTACTCCAGCCAGTAGGCATCTCTAACAAAATACACCCCGTCCCACCACCACCACCCCCACCCCATCCACACCACCCCGTTCTATGTAAAGTTATGTTGGTGCCGCGCCATCCAGGCCGAAACAAATGAGATCGTGTAGGTGTCACGACAAAAAAACACACAGTCCACGCTGTAATGTGGCCATGTAGGCAACACGGTAAAAACCTCCCAGACCCACACTGTAAATGTGGTTGGTGTTAGGAAGGGCATCCAACTGTAGAAAACCTGCCAGACAGTCCTATGCGAGCAAGACAATCACTCTTGCCTCAAGTGGGACTACCCCCGTCCAAACCCATGCAAGCGTGGAACACGGACGTTAAACGTTGATGATGATGATGATGATGATGATGATGATTGATCTGAAGCCATTATAGTAGACACTTGCTCAAGGTGCTTTCGTTTTGGTTGATCTAAAGCCATATATTTGTGAAACAAATGTTATAGCCACAAAGCCAGCCATACCTACACTGAAATCTATATTACATGTTGCTGGAGGAATCATCATCATCATCATCGTTTTTGTCCGTTCTTCCACGCTAGCATGGGTTAGACGGGTTGTCCTGTTGTGGGCAGTGTCTAGTCAGCTGACCTTGTCTTGCTCATATGGGAACTGATTCTGGCTTGATTTCTACAGCTGGATGCCCTTCCTAACACCAACCTCATTTACAGTGAGTGCTGGGTGCTTTTTTTCCATGGCGCCTACACGTCCAATTTACAGTGTGGGCTGGGTGCTTTTTTGTCGTGGCACCTCCACGACCACTTTGCAGTGGGAGGGTGTGGGAGCATATTGTCTATATGCTTCAGCTTCGGCTTGTACCTGTGGGGGGTCGGGTCTTCTGTATTACTGTGTGACACCAAAGGTCACGGTCGTGTGTCATTGCTCTTGAGAGGTGCAATCAAGCAAGGTCAGTTTTTATCACCTCATCCCAGGTCTTCTTGCGTCTCCCCACTCCGCGGCTTCCATCGACTTTTAGTGCTCTGCACCTTTTTATGCAGCTGTCATCCTTCATACGCATCACATGTCCATACCAGCGTAACCTCCTCTCCTGCACACAGCATTTGATTCCTCTTATGCTCAGTCACTCTCTCAGTTCCTTTATGCTTTGTCGTTTGCGTATATTACTATTACACATCCATTGGAGCATGCAGGCTTCGTTTCTTTATAAACTCTGCAAGTCTTCCACAGACAGCGCCCAGGTTTCACTTCCATGTAACATTGCTGTTCGTATACACGCATCATACACTCTGCCTTTCATTTTGAGGGAAAAGCCTTTTGCAGCTAGCAGTGGTAGTACCTCCCTGAACTTCTTCCATCCTGTTCTTACCCTAGTTATTTTACTTTCAGAACACCCACCTCCACTGCTAATTTGGTTACCTATGTAGTAGAAGCTGTCTACTGTTTCTACAGAGCCCTACCAGTGTTTGGTGGTGCTTGTTTCTTGTGGCTGTTTGCTGCTTGCTGTCCCAGCACAGCTGCTGCATGTGAAGCCTACATTCTTAGATAAACTTCCTGAGATCCCACTACATCTCTAGTGTACCCATTGTTTGCATTTGGGGCTGAGGATGGAATTTCTACCTATACCTTTCCTATATACTGAGCAAGGCCACTTCCCTGAGGGGATCTGGGTTCTGTTTTCTCGTCTACTTACAAGAACTTTAGTCTTTGTCAGATTGACTTTGAGACCCCTTCTTTCTAGTCCCTGCTTCCATGTTTGAAATTTGTTCTCTAGTTCCACCATGGATTCAGCTATAATAGCGAGATCTCTGCATACAGGAGTTCCCATGGTCTTAAACTCCTCCGTTATTGCCTGCAGGACTATGATGAACAGGAGAGGGCTAAGAACAGAGCCCTGGTGGACACCAACCTGTATGCTAAATTCCTCGCTCTATTCATTGCTAACTCTAACTTTGCTGACTGCTCCTCTATACATGGCTTCTACAGCTTTCACAAGCCATTCATCTACTCCTAATTTTCTAAGAGCCCACCAGATTATAGCACGGGGGCCTCTGTCGAAGGCTTTTTCCAGATCGACGAATGCCAGGTAGAGTGGCTTACTTTTAGCTAGGTACTTTTCCTGTAACTGCCTCATAAGGAAGAGGGCATCAGTGGTGCCTTTTCCTGCTACAAACCCAAATTGCATCTCATCTAGTTTTACCTGGTCCCTAATCAACTGTGCTATAACCCTTTCCGTTACTTTTATGACCTGGTTCATCAGCTTTATACCTCTATAGTTTCCTCTATCTAGTGCATCACTTTTACCTTTGTAGCAGTTGACAATGATGCTGCTACACCAATCCTTTGGTATGATACCCTCTAGTATTACCTGGTTTACAATTTGTGTAGTTATGTTGTGACCTACCGACCCAGATGCCTTCAGCATCTCGGCAGCTATACCCGATGGACCGGTTGCCTTCCATGTCTTCATATCTTTGATTGCCTTACTTACTACGCTGCTGACTTTTACTGCTGGCCCCTCTATAGGGTCCACTTGGGGTAGGGTTTCTTTTTCCCATGCATTCTCCTCATTTAGTAATCTATCATAATGGCTCTTCCACACAGCTTTCTTCTCAGCACTTGTGAGGGCAAGCTCACCTTTATCATTCCGGATACACTTCTCTCCAATGACATCACAATTCTCTCTGACACATTGCAAAACATGCTTGAATTTTCTATCCTCTGCTTCCCTCCTAGCTAAGTATACTTGTCGCCTAGCTTCCCTCCTGGTCTCTATGTAATGTACCCTGCTACCCCTGTTGTTCCATTCTTTCCATGCCTGTCTCTTAGCCTTAACTGCCTCATCTACCTTATTGTTCCACCACCAAGTCACTCTCCTCCTCCCTGTGGACTTGCTCCAACCACAAATCTCATCCAGTGCCTTTAGTAAGTTATTTTTTAGGAACTCCCAGTTCTCTTCTACATTGAAGGTCTCTAACTGTTCTTCTTTACTGTCATAGGTGTCGAGTAGAATATCTTTAAACCTGTTACTAACTGAGGGGTCTTTCAGCTTCCAGATCTTTCTTCTCCAGGTTGCCTTCTGTTTCCAAGTTCGTCTAGTTTTGACAACGAGGGTGCTGACAACTAAGCTATGTTGGGAGGTACATTCCTCACCAGGGAAGGCTTTTGTGTTTACAACCGTCCATCTATCACACCCTCTGATGAGGATACAATCTATCTGACTAGAATGCTCCCCTGATCTATAGGTGATCAGATGGTTGTCGGGTTTTTTGAAGTTTGTGTTATATATAAATATGTCATTGGCGTCACAGAATTCCAGAAGCCTGAAGCCTTCTTCATTTCTTGTGCCAAACCTGTAGCCTCCATGGACTCTAAAGAAGCTGTCACAGTGTTTCCCAACATGTCCGTTGAAATCTCCTGCAATGATTAGGAAGTCATTGTCGCTTGTTAGGGCAGTAGTGTGCATTAGAGACTCATAAAATCTATCCTTAAGTTCGTCTGGCAACCCCGATTGGGGTGCGTAAGCTGATATTATTGTGGTCATTGTTTTATTCAGGACTAGTCAGAGTTTATTGATTCTTGCATTTACCCTGTCACTGAGATTACCTTATCTACCCATTTGCCAGCTAATAGTATACCTACCCCTCCCATCCCGTTGTCATTTCCCACCCAGAAAAATTAGTAGCATTGACTTTTGCCTACGAGGACTCTAGCGGATTCTCCTCTCCATCTAGTCTCTTGCACACATCATACATCAATTTCCTTTCGCTCTAGCATCTCTACGATTTCTCCTGCTCTTCCTTTCATTGTGCTTACATTGATGGTTCCAACTCGGAGATTTTGGCATTTGCCATCACTCGTACAATGGGTTAATTTTTGCGGGTGTGTGTGTATGCAACCTGTCTCTGGATTAAAGCTTTGCATGGGCGTTTGGTAGCTTGCGGATTCATATTCATTTATTAATTCGGGGTTGTTCCATTTATCCCAGCTCATCCAGAGATATCAGTAAGGAGTTATTATTATTTAGTGCAGGGCTAGAAGGACAGTAGTAGTAGTAATGGCAGAGTTTGTTGGGGCTGGTAAGATCTAGAAGGACAGTAGTAGTAGTAGTAGTAGTAGTAGTAGTAGTGTTTGTTGAGGCTGATAATGGGTTGAGGTTTGATTGGTCAAATAGCCTATGGTGGTGAGGGGAGGTGGGAGGGTAATTGTGAGAGAGATAAGCAGCCAGCACACATATATCATCATCATAGGAGATTTAGGAATAAACAGCAATAAAATAAACCGGAATGAGAGAGAGAGAACGAAATGTGATGGGTTAAGGGAGAGGTCAAATAGCCAGCGTGGTGTAGTTCGGAAAATTGATATGAGCAGGGAATTTTAAAATTGAGAAAGAAGGAAGACAGATATCTACGAGAAAGGAGAATAATATTTACAGATGAACTGGGTGCTGAAGGTATTTAGAAATCCATGTAGACTTTCAGAGATCAGAAATTTGTGTCTGGCTTCATAGCACCAGGGTGAATGAATCTACATTACATATTGCTGGAGTAATCTACATTACATATTGCTGAATATACATTACATATTGCTGGAGTAATCTACATTACATATTGCTGGAGTAATATACATTACATATTGCTGGAATAATCTACATTACATATTGCTGGAGTAATCTACATTACATATTGCCGGAGTAATCTACATTACATATAGCTGGAGTAATCTACATTACATATTGCTGGAGTAATCTACATTACATATTGCTGGAGTAATCTACATTACATATTGCTGGAGTAATATACATTACATATTGCTGAAGTAATCTACATTACATATTGCTGGAGTAATCTACATTATATATTGCTGGAATAATCTACATTACATATTGCTGAAGTAATCTACATTACATATTGCTGGAGTAATCTACATTACATATTGCTGGAGTAATCTACATTACATATTGCTGGAGTAATATACATTACATATTGCTGAAGTATTCTACATTACATATTGCTGGAGTAATCTACATTACATATTGCTGGAGTAATATACATTACATATTGCTGGAGTAATATACATTACATATTGCTGAAGTAATCTACATTACATATTGCTGAAGTAATCTACATTACATATTGCTGGAGTAATCTACATTACATATTGCTGAAGTAATCTACATTACATTTTGCTGAAGTAATATACATTACATATTGCTGGAGTAATCTACATTACATATTGCTGAAGTAATATACATTACATATTGCTGGAGTAATCTACATTACATATTGCTGAAGTAATATACATTACATATTGCTGGAGTAATCTACATTACATATTGCTGGAGTAATCTACATTACATATTGCTGGAGTAATCTACATTACATATTGTTGGAATAATCTACATTACATATTGCTGGAGTAATCTACATTACATATTGTTGGAATAATCTACATTACATATTGCTGGAGTAATCTACATTACATATTGCTGGAGTAATATATATTACATATTGCTGGAGTAATCTACATTACATATTGCTGAAGTAATCTACATTACATATTGCTGGAGTAATCTACATTACATGTTGCTAGAATAATCTACATTACATATTGCTGGAGTAATCTACATTACATATTGCTGAAGTAATCTGCATTACATATTGCTGAAATAATATACATTACATATTGCTGGAGTAATATACATTACATATTGCTGGACTAATCTACATTACATATTGCTGGAGTAATCTACATAATATATTGCTGGAGTAATCTACATTACATATTGCTGGAGTAATCTACATTACATATTGCTGGAGTAATCTACATTACATATTGCTGAAGTAATCTACATTACATATTGCTGGAGTAATCTACATTACATATTGCTGAAGTAATCTACATTACATTTTGCTGAAGTAATATACATTACATATTGCTGGAGTAATCTACATTACATATTGCTGAAGTAATATACATTACATATTGCTGGAGTAATCTACATTACATATTGCTGAAGTAATCTACATTACATATTGCTGAAGTAATATACATTACATATTGCTGGAGTAATCTACATTACATATTGCTGGAGTAATCTACATTACATATTGCTGGAGTAATCTACATTACATATTGCTGAAGTAATCTACATTACATATTGCTGGAGTAATCTACATTACATATTGCTGGAGTAATCTACATTACATATTGCTGGAGTAATATACATTACATATTGCTGGAGTAATCTACATTACATATTGCTGGAGTAATCTACATTACATATTGCTGGAGTAATATACATTACATATTGCTGGAGTAATCTACATTACATATTGCTGGAGTAATCTACATTACATATTGCTGGAGTAATATACATTACATATTGCTGAAGTAATCTACATTACATATTGCTGGAGTAATCTACATTATATATTGCTGGAATAATCTACATTACATATAGCTGAAGTAATCTACATTACATATTGCTGGAGTAATCTACATTACATATTGCTGGAGTAATCTACATTACATATTGCTGGAGTAATATACATTACATATTGCTGGAGTAATCTACATTACATATTGCTGGAGTAATCTACATTACATATTGCTGGAGTAATATACATTACATATTGCTGGAGTAATCTACATTACATATTGCTGGAGTAATCTACATTACATATTGCTGGAGTAATATACATTACATATTGCTGAAGTAATCTACATTACATATTGCTGGAGTAATCTACATTATATATTGCTGGAATAATCTACATTACATATTGCTGAAGTAATCTACATTACATATTGCTGGAGTAATCTACATTACATATTGCTGGAGTAATCTACATTACATATTGCTGGAGTAATATACATTACATATTGCTGGAGTAATCTACATTACATATTGCTGGAGTAATCTACATTACATATTGCTGGAGTAATATACATTACATATTGCTGAAGTAATCTACATTACATATTGCTGAAGTAATCTACATTACATATTGCTGGAGTAATCTACATTACATATTGCTGAAGTAATCTACATTACATTTTGCTGAAGTAATATACATTACATATTGCTGGAGTAATCTACATTACATATTGCTGAAGTAATATACATTACATATTGCTGGAGTAATCTACATTACATATTGCTGAAGTAATCTACATTACATATTGCTGAAGTAATATACATTACATATTGCTGGAGTAATCTACATTACATATTGTTGGAATAATCTACATTACATATTGCTGGAGTAATCTACATTACATATTGCTGGAGTAATATATATTACATATTGCTGGAGTAATCTACATTACATATTGCTGAAGTAATCTACATTACATATTGCTGGAGTAATCTACATTACATGTTGCTAGAATAATCTACATTACATATTGCTGGAGTAATCTACATTACATATTGCTGAAGTAATCTGCATTACATATTGCTGAAATAATATACATTACATATTGCTGGAGTAATATACATTACATATTGCTGGACTAATCTACATTACATATTGCTGGAGTAATCTACATTACATATTGCTGGAGTAATCTACATTACATATTGCTGGAGTAATCTACATTACATATTGCTGGAGTAATCTACATTACATATTCCTGAAGTAATCTACATTACATATTGCTGGAGTAATCTACATTACATATTGCTGAAGTAATCTACATTACATTTTGCTGAAGTAATATACATTACATATTGCTGGAGTAATCTACATTACATATTGCTGAAGTAATATACATTACATATTGCTGGAGTAATCTACATTACATATTGCTGAAGTAATCTACATTACATATTGCTGAAGTAATCTACATTACATATTGCTGGAGTAATCTACATTACATATTGCTGGAGTAATATATATTACATATTGCTGGAGTAATCTACATTACATATTGCTGAAGTAATCTACATTACATATTGCTGGAGTAACCTACATTACATGTTGCTAGAATAATCTACATTACATATTGCTGGAGTAATCTACATTACATATTGCTGAAGTAATCTGCATTACATATTGCTGAAATAATATACATTACATATTGCTGGAGTAATATACATTACATATTGCTGGACTAATCTACATTACATATTGCTGGAGTAATCTACATAATATATTGCTGGAGTAATCTACATTACATATTGCTGGAGTAATCTACATTACATATTGCTGGAGTAATCTACATTACATATTGCTGAAGTAATCTACATTACATATTGCTGGAGTAATCTACATTACATATTGCTGAAGTAATCTACATTACATTTTGCTGAAGTAATATACATTACATATTGCTGGAGTAATCTACATTACATATTGCTGAAGTAATATACATTACATATTGCTGGAGTAATCTACATTACATATTGCTGAAGTAATCTACATTACATATTGCTGAAGTAATATACATTACATATTGCTGGAGTAATCTACATTACATATTGCTGGAGTAATCTACATTACATATTGCTGGAGTAATCTACATTACATATTGCTGAAGTAATCTACATTACATATTGCTGGAGTAATCTACATTACATATTGCTGGAGTAATCTACATTACATATTGCTGGAGTAATATACATTACATATTGCTGGAGTAATCTACATTACATATTGCTGGAGTAATCTACATTACATATTGCTGGAGTAATATACATTACATATTGCTGGAGTAATCTCCATTACATATTGCTGGAGTAATCTACATTACATATTGCTGGAGTAATATACATTACATATTGCTGAAGTAATCTACATTACATATTGCTGGAGTAATCTACATTATATATTGCTGGAATAATCTACATTACATATAGCTGAAGTAATCTACATTACATATTGCTGGAGTAATCTACATTACATATTGCTGGAGTAATCTACATTACATATTGCTGGAGTAATATACATTACATATTGCTGGAGTAATCTACATTACATATTGCTGGAGTAATCTACATTACATATTGCTGGAGTAATATACATTACATATTGCTGGAGTAATCTACATTACATATTGCTGGAGTAATCTACATTAACATATTGCTGGAGTAATATACATTACATATTGCTGAAGTAATCTACATTACATATTGCTGGAGTAATCTACATTATATATTGCTGGAATAATCTACATTACATATTGCTGAAGTAATCTACATTACATATTGCTGGAGTAATCTACATTACATATTGCTGGAGTAATCTACATTACATATTGCTGGAGTAATATACATTACATATTGCTGAAGTAATCTACATTACATATTGCTGAAGTAATCTACATTACATATTGCTGGAGTAATCTACATTACATATTGCTGAAGTAATCTACATTACATTTTGCTGAAGTAATATACATTACATATTGCTGGAGTAATCTACATTACATATTGCTGAAGTAATATACATTACATATTGCTGGAGTAATCTACATTACATATTGCTGAAGTAATCTACATTACATATTGCTGAAGTAATCTACATTACATATTGCTGGAGTAATATACATTACATATTGCTGGAGTAATCTACATTACATATTGTTGGAATAATCTACATTACATATTGCTGGAGTAATCTACATTACATATTGCTGGAGTAATATATATTACATATTGCTGGAGTAATCTACATTACATATTGCTGAAGTAATCTACATTACATATTGCTGGAGTAATCTACATTACATGTTGCTAGAATAATCTACATTACATATTGCTGGAGTAATCTACATTACATATTGCTGAAGTAATCTGCATTACATATTGCTGAAATAATATACATTACATATTGCTGGAGTAATATACATTACATATTGCTGGACTAATCTACATTACATATTGCTGGAGTAATCTACATTACATATTGCTGGAGTAATCTACATTACATATTGCTGGAGTAATCTACATTACATATTGCTGGAGTAATCTACATTACATATTCCTGAAGTAATCTACATTACATATTGCTGGAGTAATCTACATTACATATTGCTGGAGTAATCTACATTACATATTGCTGAAGTAATATACATTATATATTGCTGGAGTAATCTACATTACATATTGCTGAAGTAATCTACATTACATATTGCTGAAGTAATATACATTACATATTGCTGGAGTAATCTACATTACATATTGCTGGAGTAATCTACATTACATATTGCTGGAGTAATCTACATTACATATTGCTGAAGTAATCTACATTACATATTGCTGGAGTAATCTACATTACATATTGCTGGAGTAATCTACATTACATATTGCTGAAGTAATCTACATTACATTTTGCTGAAGTAATATACATTACATATTGCTGGAGTAATCTACATTACATATTGCTGAAGTAATATACATTACATATTGCTGGAGTAATCTACATTACATATTGCTGAAGTAATCTACATTACATATTGCTGAAGTAATATACATTACATATTGCTGGAGTAATCTACATTACATATTGCTGGAGTAATCTACATTACATATTGCTGGAGTAATCTACATTACATATTGCTGAATTAATCTACATTACATATTGCTGGAGTAATCTACATTACATATTGCTGTAGTAATCTACATTACATATTGCTGGAGTAATATACATTACATATTGCTGGAGTAATCTACATTACATATTGCTGGAGTAATCTACATTACATATTGCTGGAGTAATATACATTACATATTGCTGGAGTAATCTACATTACATATTGCTGGAGTAATATACATTACATATTGCCTAAGTAATCTACATTACATGTTGCTGGAGTAATATACATTACATATTGCTGGAGTAATCTAAATTACATATTGCTGGAGTAATATACATTACATATTGCTGGAGTAATATGCACTACATATTGCTGGAGTAATCTACATTGCATATTGCTGAAGTAATATACATTAGATATTGCTGGAGTAATCTACATTACATGTTGCTGGAGTAATATACATTACATATTGCTGGAGTAATCTACATTACATATTGCAGAAGTAATCTACATTACATATTGCTGGAGTAATCTACATTACATATTGCTGAAGTAATCTACATTACATTTTGCTGAAGTAATATACATTACATATTGCTGGAGTAATCTACATTACATATTGCTGGAGTAATCTACATTACATATTGCTGGAGTAATATACATTACATATTGCTGGAGTAATCTACATTACATATTGTTGGAGTAATCTACATTACATATTGCTGGAGTAATCTACATTACATATTGCTGAAGTAATATACATTACATATTGCTGAAGTAATCTACATTACATATTGCTGAAGTAATATACATTACATATTTCTGCAGTAATCTACATTACATATTGCTGGAGTAATCTACATTACATATTGCTGGAGTAATCTACATTACATATTGCTGAAGTAATCTACATTACATATTGCTGGAGTAATCTACATTACATATTGCTGGAGTAATCTACATTACATATTGCTGGAGTAATATACATTACATATTGCTGGAGTAATCTACATTACATATTGCTGGAGTAATCTACATTACATATTGCTGGAGTAATATACATTACATATTGCTGGAGTAATCTACATTACATATTGCTGGAGTAATATACATTACATATTGCCTAAGTAATCTACATTACATGTTGCTCGAGTAATATACATTACATATTGCTGGAGTAATCTAAATTACATATTGCTGGAGTAATATACATTACATATTGCTGGAGTAATATGCACTACATATTGCTGGAGTAATCTACATTGCATATTGCTGAAGTAATCTACATTACATGTTGCTGGAGTAATATACATTACATATTGCTGAAGTAATATACATTACATATTGCTGGAGTAATCTACATTACATATTGCTGGAGTAATCTACATTACATATTGCTGGAGTAATCTACATTACGTATTGCTGGAGTAATCTACATTACATATTGCTGGAGTAATCTACATTACATATTGCTGAAGTAATCTACATTAGATATTGCTGGAGTAATCTACATTACATGTTGCTGGAGTAATATACATTACATATTGCTGGAGTAATCTACATTACATATTGCTGGAGTAATCTACATTATCTATTGCTGAAGTAATCTACATTACATATTGCTGGAGTAATCTACATTACATATTGCTGAAGTAATATACATTACATATTGCTGGAGTAATCTACATTACATATTGCTGGAGTAATCTACATTACATATTGCTGGAGTAATCTACATTACGTATTGCTGGAGTAATCTACATTACATATTGCTGGAGTAATCTACATTACATATTGCTGAAGTAATCTACATTACATATTGCTGGAGTAATCTACATTACATATTGCTGGAGTAATCTACATTACATATTGCTGGAGTAATCTACATTACATATTGCTGAAGTAATATACATTACATATTGCTGGAGTAATCTACATTACATATTGCTGGAGTAATCTACATTACATATTGCTGGAGTAATCTACATTAAATATTGCTGGAGTAATCTACATTACATATTGCTGAAGTAATATACATTACATATTGCTGGAGTAATCTACATTACATATTGCTGGAGTAATCTACATTACATATTGCTGAAGTAATCTACATTACATATTGCTGGAGTAATCTACATTACATGTTGCTAGAATAATCTACATTACATATTGCTGGAGTAATCTACATTACATATTGCTGAAGTAATCTGCATTACATATTGCTGAAATAATATACATTACATATTGCTGGAGTAATATACATTACATATTGCTGGACTAATCTACATTACATATTGCTGGAGTAATCTACATTACATATTGCTGGAGTAATCTACATTACATATTGCTGGAGTAATCTACATTACATATTGCTGGAGTAATCTACATTACATATTGCTGAAGTAATCTACATTACATATTGCTGGAGTAATCTACATTACATATTGCTGAAGTAATCTACATTACATTTTGCTGAAGTAATATACATTACATATTGCTGGAGTAATCTACATTACATATTGCTGAAGTAATATACATTACATATTGCTGGAGTAATCTACATTACATATTGCTGAAGTAATCTACATTACATATTGCTGAAGTAATATACATTACATATTGCTGGAGTAATCTACATTACATATTGCTGGTGTAATCTACATTACATATTGCTGGAGTAATCTACATTACATATTGCTGAAGTAATCTACATTACATATTGCTGGAGTAATCTACATTACATATTGCTGGAGTAATCTACATTACATATTGCTGGAGTAATCTACATTACATATTGCTGGAGTAATATACATTACATATTGCTGGAGTAATCTGCATTACATATTGCTGGAGTAATCTACATTACATATTGCTGGAGTAATATACATTACATATTGCCTAAGTAATCTACATTACATGTTGCTGGAGTAATATACATTACATATTGCTGGAGTAATCTAAATTACATATTGCTGGAGTAATATACATTACATATTGCTGGAGTAATATGCACTACATATTGCTGGAGTAATCTACATTACATATTGCTGGAGTAATATGCATAACATATTGCTGGAGTAATCTACATTACATATTGCTGAAGTAATATACATTACATATTGCTGAAGTAATCTACATTACATATTGCTTGAGTAATCTACATTACATATTGCTGAAGTAATATACATTACATATTGCTGAAGTAATCTACATTACATATTGCTGGAGTAATATACATTACATATTGCTGGAGTAATACACATTACATATTGCTGGAGTAATATACATTACATATTGCTGGAGTAATCTACATTACATATTGCTGGAGTTATCTACATTACATATTGCTGGAGTAATCTACATTACATATTGCTGGAATAATCTACATTACATATTGCTGGAGTGATCTACATTACTTATTGCTGGAGTAATATTCATTACATATTGCTGGAGTAATCTACATTACATATTGCTGAAGTAATATACATTACATATTGCTGGAGTAATCTACATTACATATTGCTGGAGTAATCTACATTACATATTGCTGGAGTAATCTACATTACATATTGCTGGAGTAATATACATTACATATTGCTGAAGTAATCTACATTACATATTGCTGGAGAAATATACATTACATATTGCTGGAGTAATCTAAATTACATATTGCTGGAGTAATATACATTACATATTGCTGGAGTAATCTATATTACATATTGCTGAATTAATCTACATTACATATTGCTGGAGTAATCTACATTACATATTGCTGGAGTAATATGCACTACATATTGCTGGAGTAATCTACATTACATATTGCTGGAGTAATATACATTACATATTGCTGGAGTAATCTACATTACATATTGCTGAAGTAATATACATTACATATTGCTGGAGTAATCTACATTACATATTGCTGGAGTAATCTACATTACATATTGCTGGAGTAATCTACATTACATATTGCTGGAGTAATATACATTACATATTGCTGAAGTAATCTACATTACATATTGCTGGAGAAATATACATTACATATTGCTGGAGTAATCTAAATTACATATTGCTGGAGTAATATACATTACATATTGCTGGAGTAATATACATTACATATTGCTGGAGTAATCTACATTACATATTGCTGAAGTAATCTACATTACATATTGCTGGAGTAATCTACATTACATGTTGCTAGAATAATCTACATTACATATTGCTGGAGTAATCTACATTACATATTGCTGAAGTAATCTGCATTACATATTGCTGAAATAATGTACATTACATATTGCTGGAGTAATATACATTACATATTGCTGGACTAATCTACATTACATATTGCTGGAGTAATATACATTACATATTGCTGGAGTAATCTAAATTACATATTGCTGGAGTAATCTACATTACATATTGCTGGAGTAATCTACATTACATATTGCTGGAGTAATCTACATTACATATTGCTGAAGTAATCTACATTACATATTGCTGAAGTAATCTACATTACATATTGCTGGAGTAATCTATATTACATATTGCTGGAGTAATATACATTACATATTACTGGAGTAATCTAAATTACATATTGCTGGAGTAATCTACATTACATATTGCTGGAGTAATCTACATTACATATTGCTGGAGTAATCTACATTACATGTTGCTAGAATAATCTACATTACATATTGCTGGAGTAATCTACATTACATATTGCTGAAGTAATCTGCATTACATATTGCTGAAATAATATACATTACATATTGCTGGAGTAATCTACATTACATATTGCTGGAGTAATCTACATTACATATTGCTGAAGTAATCTACATTACATATTGCTGAAGTAATCTACATTACATATTGCTGGAGTAATCTATATTACAAATTGCTGGAGTAATATACATTACATATTACTGGAGTAATCTAAATTACATATTGCTGGAGTAATCTACATTACATATTGCTGGAGTAATATACATTACATATTGCTGGAATAATCTAAATTACATATTGCTGGAGTAATCTACATTATATATTGCTGGAGTAATATACATTACATATTGCTGGAGTAATCTACATTACATATTGCTGAAGTAATCTACATTACATATTGCTGGAGTAATCTACATTACATGTTGCTAGAATAATATACATTACATATTGATGGAGTAATCTACATTACATATTGCTGAAGTAATCTGCATTACATATTGCTGGAGTAATATACATTACATATTGCTGGAGTAATCTACATTACATATTGCTGGAGTAATCTACATTACATATTGCTGGAGTAATATACATTACATATTGCTGAAGTAATCTACATTACATGTTGCTGGAGTAATATACATTACATATTGCTGGAGTAATATGCACTACATATTGCTGGAGTAATCTACATTACATATTGCTGGAGTAATATGCATAACATATTGCTGGAGTAATCTACATTACATATTGCTGAAGTAATATACATTACATATTGCTGAAGTAATCTACATTACATGTTGCTAGAGTAATCTACATTACATATTGCTGAAGTATTCTACATTACATATTGCTGGAGTAATATACATTACATATTGCTGGAGTAATCTACATTACATATTACTGGAGTGATCTACATTACATATTGCTGGAGTAATCTATATTACATATTGCTGAAGTAATCTACATTACATATTGCTGGAGTAATCTACATTACGTATTGCTGGAGTAATATGCACTACATATTGCTGGAGTAATCTACATTACATATTGCTGGAGTAATATGCACTACATATTGCTGGAGTAATCTACATTACATATTGCTGGAGTAATATACATTACATATTGCTGGAGTAATCTACATTACATATTGCTGGAGTAATCTACATTACATATTGCTGGAGTAATATACATTACATATTGCTGAAGTAATCTACATTACATATTGCTGGAGTAATATACATTACATATTGCTGGAGTAATCTAAATTACATATTGCTGGAGTAATATACATTACATATTGCTGGAGTAATATGCACTACATATTGCTGGAGTAATCTACATTACATATTGCTGGAGTAATATACATTATATATTGCTGGAGTAATCTACATTACATATTGCTGAAGTAATCTACATTACATATTGCTGGAGTAATCTACATTACATATTGCTGAAGTAATATACATTACATATTGCTGGAGTAATCTACATTACATATTGCTGGAGTAATCTACATTACATGTTGCTGGAGTAATATACATTACATATTGCTGAAGTAATCTACATTACATAATGCTGGAGTAATATACATTACATATTGCTGGAGTAATATACATTACATATTGCTGGAGTAATATACATTACATATTGCTGAAGTAATATACATTATATATTGCTGAAGTAATCTACATTACATATTGCTGGAGTAATATACATTACATATTGCTGGAGTAATGTACATTACATATTGCTGGAGTAATCTACATTACATATTGCTGGAGTTATCTACATTACATATTGCTGGAGTAATATACATTACATATTGCTGGAGTAATATGCACTACATGTTGCTGGAGTAATCTACATTACATATTGCTGGAGTAATATACATTACATATTGCTGGAGTAATATACATTACATATAGCTAAAGTAATATACATTACATATTGCTGAAGTAATATACATTACATATTGCTGGAGTAATCTACATTACATATTGCTGGAGTAATCTACATTACATATTGCTGAATTAATCTACATTACATATTGCTGGAGTAATCTACATTACATATTGCTGGAGTAATATACATTACATATTGCTCGAGTAATCTACATTACATATTGCTGGAGTAATATATATTACATATTGCTGGAGTAATATACATTACATATTGCTGGAGTGATCTACATTACATATTGCTGGAGTAATCTACATTACATATTGCTGAAGTAATCTACATTACATATTGCTGGAGTAATCTACATTACATATTGCTGGAGTAATATGCACTACATATTGCTGGAGTAATCTACATTACATATTGCTGGAGTAATATACATTACATATTGCTGGAGTAATCTACATTACAAATTGCTGAAGTAATATACATTACATATTGCTGGAGTAATATACATTACATATTGCTGGAGTAATCTACATTACATATTGCTGGAGTAATCTACATTATATATTGCTGGAGTAATATACATTACATATTGCTGAAGTAATCTACATTACATATTGCTGGAGTAATATACATTACATATTACTGGAGTAATCTAAATTACATATTGCTTGAGTAATATACATTACATATTGCTGGAGTAATATGCACTACATATTGCTGAAGTAATATACATTACATATTGCTGGAGTAATCTACATTACATATTGCTGGAGTAATCTACATTACATATTGCTGGAGTAATCTACATTACATATTGCTGGAGTAATCTACATTACATATTGCTGGAGTAATCTACATTACATATTGCTGGAATAATCTCCATTACATATTGCTGGAGTAATCTACATTACATATTGCTGAAGTAATCTACATTACATATTGCTGGAGTAATCTACATTACATATTGCTGGAGTAATATACATTACATATTGCTGGAGTAATCTACATTACATATTGCTGAAGTAATCTACATTACATATTGCTGGAGTAATCTACATTACATATTGCTAAAGTAATATACATTACATATTGCTGGAGTAATCTACATTACATATTGCTGGAGTAATCTACATTACATGTTGCTGGAGTAATATACATTACATATTGCTGAAGTAATCTACATTACATAATGCTGGAGTAATATACATTACATATTGCTGGAGTAATATACATTACATATTGCTGGAGTAATATACATTACATATTGCTGAAGTAATATACATTATATATTGCTGAAGTAATCTACATTACATATTGCTGGAGTAATATACATTACATATTGCTGGAGTAATCTACATTACATATTGCTGGAGTTATCTACATTACATATTGCTGGAGTAATATACATTACATATTGCTGGAGTAATATGCACTACATGTTGCTAGAGTAATCTACATTACATATTGCTGGAGTAATATACATTACATATTGCTGGAGTAATCTACATTACATATTGCTGAAGTAATATACATTACATATTGCTGGAGTAATCTACATTACATATTGCTGGAGTAATCTACATTACATATTGCTGGAGTAATATACATTACATATAGCTAAAGTAATATACATTACATATTGCTGAAGTAATATACATTACATATTGCTGGAGTAATCTACATTACATATTGCTGGAGTAATCTACATTACATATTGCTGAATTAATCTACATTACATATTGCTGGAGTAATCTACATTACATATTGCTGGAGTAATATACATTACATATTGCTCGAGTAATCTACATTACATATTGCTGGAGTAATATATATTACATATTGCTGGAGTAATATACATTACATATTGCTGGAGTGATCTACATTACATATTGCTGGAGTAATCTACATTACATATTGCTGAAGTAATCTACATTACATATTGCTGGAGTAATCTACATTACATATTGCTGGAGTAATATGCACTACATATTGCTGGAGTAATCTACATTACATATTGCTGGAGTAATATACATTACATATTGCTGGAGTAATCTACATTACAAATTGCTGAAGTAATATACATTACATATTGCTGGAGTAATATACATTACATATTGCTGGAGTAATCTACATTACATATTGCTGGAGTAATCTACATTATATATTGCTGGAGTAATATACATTACATATTGCTGAAGTAATCTACATTACATATTGCTGGAGTAATATACATTACATATTACTGGAGTAATCTAAATTACATATTGCTTGAGTAATATACATTACATATTGCTGGAGTAATATGCACTACATATTGCTGAAGTAATATACATTACATATTGCTGGAGTAATCTACATTACATATTGCTGGAGTAATCTACATTACATATTGCTGGAGTAATCTACATTATCTATTGCTGAAGTAATCTACATTACATATTGCTGGAGTAATCTACATTACATATTGCTGAAGGAATATACATTACATATTGCTGGAGTAATCTACATTACATATTGCTGGAGTAATCTACATTACATATTGCTGGAGTAATATACATTACATATTGCTGGAGTAATCTACATTGCATATTGCTGAAGTTATATACATTAGATATTGCTGGAGTAATCTACATTACATGTTGCTGGAGTAATATACATTACATATTGCTGGAGTAATCTACATTACATATTGCTGGAGTAATCTACATTATCTATTGCTGAAGTAATCTACATTACATATTGCTGGAGTAATCTACATTACATATTGCTGAAGTAATATACATTACATCTTGCTGGAGTAATCTACATTACATATTGCTGGAGTAATCTACATTACATATTGCTGGAGTAATCTACATTACATATTGCTGGAGTAATCTACATTACATATTGCTGGAGTAATCTACATTACATATTGCTGAAGTAATATACATTACATATTGCTGGAGTAATCTACATTACATATTGCTGGAGTAATCTACATTACATGTTGCTGGAGTAATCTACATTACATATTGCTGGAGTAATCTACATTACATATTGCTGGAGTAATATACATTACATATTGCTGAAGTAATATACATTACATATTGCTGAAGTAATCTACATTACATATTGCTGGAGTAATATACATTACATATTGCTGGAGTAATATACATTACATATTGCTGGAGTAATCTACATTACATATTGCTGGAGTTATCTACATTACATATTGCTGGAGTAATATACATTACATATTGCTGGAGTATTATGCACTACATGTTGCTGGAGTAATCTACATTACATATTGCTGGAGTAATATACATTACATATTGCTGGAGTAATCTACATTACATATTGCTGAAGTAACATACATTACATATTGCTGGAGTAATCTACATTACATATTGCTGGAGTAATCTACATTACATATTGCTGGAGTAATATACATTACATATAGCTAAAGTAATATACATTACATATTGCTGAAGTAATATACATTACATATTGCTGGAGTAATCTACATTACATATTGCTGGAGTAATCTACATTACATATTGCTGAATTAATCTACATTACATATTGCTGGAGTAATCTACATTACATATTGCTGGAGTAATATACATTACATATTGCTCGAGTAATCTACATTACATATTGCTGGAGTAATATATATTACATATTGCTGGAGTAATATACATTACATATTGCTGGAGTAATCTACATTACATATTGCTGGAGTAATCTACATTACAAATTGCTGAAGTAATATACATTACATATTGCTGGAGTAATATACATTACATATTGCTGGAGTAATCTACATTACATATTGCTGGAGTAATCTACGTTATATATTGCTGGAGTAATATACATTACATATTGCTGAAGTAATCTACATTACATATTGCTGGAGTAATATACATTACATATTGCTGGAGTAATCTAAATTACATATTGCTGGAGTAATATACATTACATATTGCTGGAGTAATCTACATTACATATTGCTGGAGTAATATACATTACATATTGCTGGAGTAATCTACATTACATATTGCTGAAGTAATCTACATTACATATTGCTGAAGTAATCTACATTACATATTGCTGGAGTAATCTACATTACATGTTGCTAGAATAATCTACATTACATATTGCTGGAGTAATCTACATTACATATTGCTGAAGTAATCTGCATTACATATTGCTGAAATAATATACATTACATATTGATGGAGTAATCTACATTACATATTGCTGGAGTAATCTACATTACATATTGCTGAAGTAATCTACATTACATATTGCTGAAGTAATCTACATTACATATTGCTGGAGTAATCTATATTACATATTGCTGGAGTAATATACATTACATATTACTGGAGTAATCTAAATTACATATTGCTGGAGTAATCTACATTACATATTGCTGGAGTAATATACATTACATATTGCTGGAATAATCTAAATTACATATTGCTGGAGTAATCTACATTACATATTGCTGGAGTAATATACATTACAAATTGCTGGAGTAATCTACATTACATATTGCTGAAGTAATCTACATTACATATTGCTGGAGTAATCTACATTACATATTGCTGGAGTAATATACATTACATATAGCTAAAGTAATATACATTACATATTGCTGAAGTAATATACATTACATATTGCTGGAGTAATCTACATTACATATTGCTGGAGTAATCTACATTACATACTGCTGAATTAATCTACATTACATATTGCTGGAGTAATCTACATTACATATTGCTGGAGTAATATACATTACATATTGCTCGAGTAATCTACATTACATATTGCTGGAGTAATATATATTACATATTGCTGGAGTAATATACATTACATATTGCTGGAGTAATCTACATTACATATTGCTGGAGTAATCTACATTACAAATTGCTGAAGTAATATACATTACATATTGCTGGAGTAATATACATTACATATTGCTGGAGTAATCTACATTACATATTGCTGGAGTAATCTACGTTATATATTGCTGGAGTAATATACATTACATATTGCTGAAGTAATCTACATTACATATTGCTGGAGTAATATACATTACATATTGCTGGAGTAATCTAAATTACATATTGCTGGAGTAATATACATTACATATTGCTGGAGTAATCTACATTACATATTGCTGGAGTAATATACATTACATATTGCTGGAGTAATCTACATTACATATTGCTGAAGTAATCTACATTACATATTGCTGAAGTAATCTACATTACATATTGCTGGAGTAATCTACATTACATGTTGCTAGAATAATCTACATTACATATTGCTGGAGTAATCTACATTACATATTGCTGAAGTAATCTGCATTACATATTGCTGAAATAATATACATTACATATTGATGGAGTAATCTACATTACATATTGCTGGAGTAATCTACATTACATATTGCTGAAGTAATCTACATTACATATTGCTGAAGTAATCTACATTACATATTGCTGGAGTAATCTATATTACATATTGCTGGAGTAATATACATTACATATTACTGGAGTAATCTAAATTACATATTGCTGGAGTAATCTACATTACATATTGCTGGAGTAATATACATTACATATTGCTGGAATAATCTAAATTACATATTGCTGGAGTAATCTACATTACATATTGCTGGAGTAATATACATTACAAATTGCTGGAGTAATCTACATTACATATTGCTGAAGTAATCTACATTACATATTGCTGGAGTAATCTACATTACATGTTGCTAGAATAATATACATTACATATTGCTGGAGTAATCTACATTACATATTGCTGAAGTAATCTGCATTACATATTGCTGAAATAATATACATTACATATTGCTGGAGTAATATACATTACATATTGCTGGACTAATCTGCATTACATATTGCTGGAGTAATCTACATTACATATTGCTGGAGTAATCTACATTACATATTGCTGGAGTAATCTACATTACATATTGCTGAAGTAATCTACATTACATATTGCTGGAGTAATCTACATTAAATATTGCTGGAGTAATCTACATTACATATTGCTGGAGTAATCTACATTACATATTGCTGGAGTAATATACATTACATATTGCTGGAGTAATCTACATTACATATTGCTGGAGTAATCTACATTACATATTGCTGGAGTAATATACATTACATATTGCTGAAGTAATCTACATTACATGTTGCTGGAGTAATATACATTACATATTGCTGGAGTAATCTACATTACATATTGCTGGAGTAATATACATTACATATTGCTGGAGTAATATGCACTACATATTGCTGGAGTAATCTACATTACATATTGCTGGAGTAATATGCATAACATATTGCTGGAGTAATCTACATTACATATTGCTGAAGTAATATACATTACATATTGCTGAAGTAATCTACATTACATGTTGCTAGAGTAATCTACATTACATATTGCTGAAGTAATCTACATTACATATTGCTGGAATAATATACATTACATATTGCTGGAGTAATCTACATTACATATTACTGGAGTGATCTACATTACATATTGCTGGAGTAATCTATATTACATATTGCTGAAGTAATCTACATTACATATTGCTGGAGTAATCTACATTACATATTGCTGGAGTAATATGCACTACATATTGCTGGAGTAATCTACATTACATATTGCTGGAGTAATATGCACTACATATTGCTGGAGTAATCTACATTACATATTGCTGGAGTAATATACATTACATATTGCTGGAGTAATCTACATTACATATTGCTGGAGTAATCTACATTACATATTGCTGGAGTAATATACATTACATATTGCTGAAGTAATCTACATTACATATTGCTGGAGTAATATACATTACATATTGCTGGAGTAATCTAAATTACATATTGCTGGAGTAATATACATTACATATTGCTGGAGTAATATGCACTACATATTGCTGGAGTAATCTACATTACATATTGCTGGAGTAATATACATTATATATTGCTGGAGTAATCTACATTACATATTGCTGAAGTAATCTACATTACATATTGCTGGAGTAATCTACATTACATATTGCTGAAGTAATATACATTACATATTGCTGGAGTAATCTACATTACATATTGCTGGAGTAATCTACATTACATATTGCTGGAGTAATCTACATTACATATTGCTGGAGTAATCTACATTATATATTGCTGGAGTAATATACATTACATATTGCTGAAGTAATCTACATTACATATTGCTGGAGTAATATACATTACATATTACTGGAGTAATCTAAATTACATATTGCTTAAGTAATATACATTACATATTGCTGGAGTAATATGCACTACATATTGCTGAAGTAATATACATTACATATTGCTGGAGTAATCTACATTACATATTGCTGGAGTAATCTACATTACATATTGCTGGAGTAATCTACATTACATATTGCTGGAGTAATCTACATTACATATTGCTGGAGTAATCTACATTACATATTGCTGGAATAATCTACATTACATATTGCTGGAGTAATCTACATTACATATTGCTGAAGTAATCTACATTACATATTGCTGGAGTAATCTACATTACATATTGCTGGAGTAATCTACATTACATATTGCTGGAGTAATCTACATTACATATTGCTGGAGTAATCTACATTACATATTGCTGGAGTAATCTACATTACACGTTGCTGGAGTAATCTACATTACATATTGCTGGAGTAATCTACATTACATATTGCTGAAGTAATATACATTACATATTGCTGGAGTAATCTACATTACATATTGCTGGAGTAATCTACATTACATATTGCTGGAATAATCTACATTACATATTGCTGGAGTGATCTACATTACATATTGCTGGAGTAATCTATATTACATATTGCTGAAGTAATCTACATTACATATTGCTGGAGTAATCTACATTACATATTGCTGGAGTAATATGCACTACATATTGCTGGAGTAATCAACATTACATATTGCTGGAGTAATATACATTAGATATTGCTGGAGTAATCTACATTACATATTGCTGAAGTAATATACATTACATATTGCTGGAGTAATCTACATTACATATTGCTGGAGTAATCTACATTACATATTGCTGGAGTAATCTACATTACATATTGCTGGAGTAATCTACATTACATATTGCTGGAGTAATCGACATTACATATTGTTGGACTAATCTACATTACATATTTCTGTAGTAATCTACATTACATATTGCTGGAGTAATATGCATTACATATTGCTGGAGTAAGCTACATTACATATTGCTGGAGTAATCTACATTACATATTGCTGGAGTAATCTACATTGCATATTGCTGGAGTAATCTACATTAGATATTGCTGAAGTAATCTACATTACATATTGCTGAAGTAATATACATTACATATTGCTGGAGTAATATACATTACATATTGCTGGAGTAATATACATTACATATTGCTGGAGTAATATACATTACATATTGCTGGAGTAATCTACATTACATATTGCTGGAGTAATCTACATTACATATTGCTGGAGTAATCTACATTACATATTGCTGGAATAATCTACATTACATATTGCTGGAGTGATCTACATTACATATTGCTGGAGTAATCTATATTACATATTGCTGAAGTAATCTACATTACTTATTGCTGGAGTAATCTACATTACATATTGCTGGAGTAATATGCACTACATATTGCTGGAGTAATCTATATTACATATTGCTGAAGTAATCTGCATTACATATTGCTGGAGTAATCTACATTACATATTGCTGGAGTAATCTACATTACATATTGCTGAAGTAATATACATTACATATTGCTGGAGTAATCTACATTACATATTGCTGGAGTAATCTACATTACATATTGCTGGAGTAATCTACATTACATATTGCTGGAGTAATCTACATTACATATTGCTTGAGTAATCTACATTACATATTGCTGGAGTAATACACATTACATATTGCTGGAGTAATATACATTACATATTGCTGGAGTAATCTACATTACATATTGCTGGAGTAATCTACATTACATATTGCTGGAGTAATCTACATTACATATTGCTGGAGTGATCTACATTACATATTGCTGGAGTAATCTATATTACATATTGCTGAAGTAATCTACATTACATATTGCTGGAGTAATCTATATTACATATTGCTGGAGTAATCTACATTACATATTGCTGGAGTAATCTACATTACATATTGCTGGAGTGATCTACATTACATATTGCTGGAGTAATCTATATTACATATTGCTGAAGTAATCTACATTACATATTGCTGGAGTAATCTATATTACATATTGCTGAAGTAATCTACATTACATATTGCTGGAGTAATCTACATTACATATTGCTGGAGTAATATGCACTACATATTGCTGGAGTAATCTACATTACATATTGCTGGAGTAATATACATTACATATTGCTGGAGTAATCTACATTACATATTGCTGAAGTAATATACATTACATATTGCTGGAGTAATCTACATTACATATTGCTGGAGTAATCTACATTACATATTGCTGGAGTAATCTACATTACATATTGCTGGAGTAATATACATTGCATATTGCTGAAGTAATCTACATTACATATTGCTGGAGTAATATTCATTACATATTGCTGGAGTAATCTAAATTACATATTGCTGGAGTAATATACATTACATATTGCTGGAGTAATATACATTACATATTGCTGGAGTAATCTACATTACATATTGCTGAAGTAATCTACATTACATATTGCTGGAGTAATCTGCATTACATATTGTCTGAAATAATATACATTACATATTGCTGGAGTAATAAACAATACATATTGCTGGACTAATCTACATTACATATTGCTGGAGTAATATACATTACATATTGCTGGAGTGATCTAAATTACATATTGCTGGAGTAATCTACATTACATATTGCTGGAGTAATCTACATTACATATTGCTGAAGTAATCTACATTACATATTGCTGAAGTAATCTACATTACATATTGCTGGAGTAATCTATATTACATATTGCTGGAGTAATATACATTACATATTACTGGAGTAATCTAAATTACATATTGCTGGAGTAATCTACATTACATATTGCTGGAGTAATATACATTACATATTGCTGGAGTAATCTAAATTACATATTGCTGGAGTAATCTACATTACATATTGCTGGAGTAATATACATTACATATTGCTGGAGTAATCTACATTACATATTGCTGGAGTAATACACATTACATATTGCTGGAGTAATATACATTACATATTGTTGGCGTAATCTACATTACATATTGCTGGAGTAATCTACATTACATATTGCTTGAGTAATCTACATTACATATTGCTGGAGTAATACACATTACATATTGCTGGAGTAATATACATTACATATTGCTGGAGTAATCTACATTACATATTGCTGGAGTAATCTACATTACATATTGCTGGAGTAATCTACATTACATATTGCTGGAGTGATCTACATTACATATTGCTGGAGTAATCTATATTACATATTGCTGAAGTAATCTACATTACATATTGCTGGAGTAATCTATATTACATATTGCTGGAGTAATCTACATTACATATTGCTGGAGTAATCTACATTACATATTGCTGGAGTGATCTACATTACATATTGCTGGTGTAATCTATATTACATATTGCTGAAGTAATCTACATTACATATTGCTGGAGTAATCTATATTACATATTGCTGAAGTAATCTACATTACATATTGCTGGAGTAATCTACATTACATATTGCTGGAGTAATATGCACTACATATTGCTGGAGTAATCTACATTACATATTGCTGGAGTAATATACATTACATATTGCTGGAGTAATCTACATTACATATTGCTGAAGTAATATACATTACATATTGCTGGAGTAATCTACATTACATATTGCTGGAGTAATCTACATTACATATTGCTGGAGTAATCTACATTACATATTGCTGGAGTAATATACATTACATATTGCTGAAGTAATCTACATTACATATTGCTGGAGTAATATTCATTACATATTGCTGGAGTAATCTAAATTACATATTGCTGGAGTAATATACATTACATATTGCTGGAGTAATATACATTACATATTGCTGGAGTAATCTACATTACATATTGCTGAAGTAATCTACATTACATATTGCTGGAGTAATCTGCATTACATATTGTCTGAAATAATATACATTACATATTGCTGGAGTAATAAACATTACATATTGCTGGACTAATCTACATTACATATTGCTGGAGTAATATACATTACATATTGCTGGAGTGATCTAAATTACATATTGCTGGAGTAATCTACATTACATATTGCTGGAGTAATCTACATTACATATTGCTGAAGTAATCTACATTACATATTGCTGAAGTAATCTACATTACATATTGCTGGAGTAATCTATATTACATATTGCTGGAGTAATATACATTACATATTACTGGAGTAATCTAAATTACATATTGCTGGAGTAATCTACATTACATATTGCTGGAGTAATATACATTACATATTGCTGGAGTAATCTAAATTACATATTGCTGGAGTAATCTACATTACATATTGCTGGAGTAATATACATTACATATTGCTGGAGTAATCTACATTACATATTGCTGAAGTAATCTACATTACATATTGCTGGAGTAATCTACATTACATGTTGCTAGAATAATATGCCTTACATATTGCTGGTGTAATCTACATTACATATTGCTGAAGTAATCTGCATTACATATTGCTGAAATAATATACATTACATATTGCTGGAGTAATATACATTACATATTGCTGGACTAATCTACATTACATATTGCTGGAGTAATCTACATTACATATTGCTGGAGTAATCTACATTACATATTGCTGGAGTAATCTACATTACATATTGCTGGAGTAATCTACATTACATATTGCTGAAGTAATCTACATTACATATTGCTGGAGTAATCTACATTACATATTGCTGGAGTAATCTACATTACATATTGCTGGAGTAATCTACATTATCTATTGCTGAAGTAATCTACATTACATATTGCTGGAGTAATCTACATTACATATTGCTGAAGTAATATACATTACATATTGCTGGAGTAATCTACATTACATATTGCTGGAGTAATCTACATTACATATTGCTGGAGTAATATACATTACATATTGCTGGAGTAATCTACATTGCATATTGCTGAAGTAATATACATTAGATATTGCTGGAGTAATCTACATTACATGTTGCTGGAGTAATATACATTACATATTGCTGGAGTAATCTACATTACATATTGCTGGAGTAATCTACATTATCTATTGCTGAAGTAATCTACATTACATATTGCTGGAGTAATCTACATTACATATTGCTGAAGTAATATACATTACATATTGCTGGAGTAATCTACATTACATATTGCTGGAGTAATCTACATTACATATTGCTGGAGTAATCTACATTACATATTGCTGGAGTAATCTACATTACATATTGCTGGAGTAATCTACATTACATATTGCTGAAGTAATCTACATTACATATTGCTGGAGTAATCTACATTACATATTGCTGGAGTAATCTACATTACATATTGCTGGAGTAATCTACATTACATATTTCTGAAGTAATATACATTACATATTGCTGGAGTAATCTACATTACATATTGCTGGAGTAATCTACATTACATGTTGCTGGAGTAATCTACATTACATATTGCTCGAGTAATCTACATTACATATTGCTGGAGTAATCTAAATTACATATTGCTGGAGTAATATACATTACATATTGCTGGAGTAATATGCACTACATATTGCTGGAGTAATCTACATTACATATTGCTGGAGTAATATACATTACATATTGCTGGAGTAATCTACATTACATATTGCTGAAGTAATCTACATTACATATTGCTGGAGTAATCTACATTACATATTGCTGAAGTAATATACATTACATATTGCTGGAGTAATCTACATTACATATTGCTGGAGTAATATACATTACATGTTGCTGGAGTAATATACATTACATATTGCTGAAGTAATCTACATTACATAATGCTGGAGTAATATACATTACATATTGCTGGAGTAATATACATTACATATTGCTGGAGTAATATACATTACATATTGCTGAAGTAATATACATTATATATTGCTGAAGTAATCTACATTACATATTGCTGGAGTAATATACATTACATATTGCTGGAGTAATATACATTACATATTGCTGGAGTAATCTACATTACATATTGCTGGCGTTATCTACATTACATATTGCTGGAGTAATATACATTACATATTGCTGGAGTAATATGCACTACATGTTGCTGGAGTAATCTACATTACATATTGCTGGAGTAATATACATTACATATTGCTGGAGTAATCTACATTACATATTGCTGGAGTAATCTACATTATATATTGCTGGAGTAATATACATTACATATTGCTGAAGTAATCTACATTACATATTGCTGGAGTAATATACATTACATATTACTGGAGTAATCTAAATTACATATTGCTTGAGTAATATACATTACATATTGCTGGAGTAATATGCACTACATATTGCTGAAGTAATATACATTACATATTGCTGGAGTAATCTACATTACATATTGCTGGAGTAATCTACATTACATATTGCTGGAGTAATCTACATTATCTATTGCTGAAGTAATCTACATTACATATTGCTGGAGTAATCTACATTACATATTGCTGAAGTAATATACATTACATATTGCTGAAGTAATCTACATTACATATTGCTGGAGTAATCTACATTACATATTGCTGGAGTAATCTACATTACATATTGCGGGAGTAATATACATTACATATTGCTGGAGTAATCTACATTGCATATTGCTGAAGTAATATACATTAGATATTGCTGGAGTAATCTACATTACATGTTGCTGGAGTAATATACATTACATATTGCTGGAGTAATCTACATTACATATTGCTGGATTAATCTACATTATCTATTGTTGAAGTAATCTACATTACATATTGCTGGAGTAATCTACATTACATATTGCTGAAGTAATATACATTACATATTGCTGGAGTAATCTACATTACATATTGCTGGAGTAATCTACATTACATATTGCTGGAGTAATCTACTTTACATATTGCTGGAGTAATCTACATTACATATTGCTGGAGTAATCTACATTACATATTGCTGAAGTAATCTACATTACATATTGCTGGAGTAATCTACATTACATATTGCTGGAGTAATCTACATTACATATTGCTGGAGTAATCTACATTACATATTGCTGAAGTAATATACATTACATATTGCTGGAGTAATCTACATTACATATTGCTGGAGTAATCTACATTACATGTTGCTGGAGTAATCTACATTACATATTGCTGGAGTAATCTACATTACATATTGCTGGAGTAATATACATTACATATTGCTGAAGTAATATACATTACATATTGCTGAAGTAATCTACATTACATATTGCTGGAGTAATATACATTACATATTGCTGGAGTAATATACATTACATATTGCTGGAGTAATCTACATTACATATTGCTGGAGTTATCTACATTACATATTGCTGGAGTAATATACATTACATATTGCTGGAGTATTATGCACTACATGTTGCTGGAGTAATCTACATTACATATTGCTGGAGTAATATACATTACATATTGCTGGAGTAATCTACATTACATATTGCTGAAGTAATATACATTACATATTGCTGGAGTAATCTACATTACATATTGCTGGAGTAATCTACATTACATATTGCTGGAGTAATATACATTACATATAGCTAAAATAATATACATTACATATTGCTGAAGTAATCTACATTACATATTGCTGGAGTAATCTACATTACATATTGCTGAATTAATCTACATTACATATTGCTGGAGTAATCTACATTACATATTGCTGGAGTAATATACATTACATATTGCTCGAGTAATCTACATTACATATGGCTGGAGTAATATATATTACATATTGCTGGAGTAATATACATTACATATTGCTGGAGTAATCTACATTACATATTGCTGGAGTAATCTACATTACAAATTGCTGAAGTAATATACATTACATATTGCTGGAGTAATATACATTACATATTGCTGGAGTAATCTACATTACATATTGCTGGAGTAATCTACGTTATATATTGCTGGAGTAATATACATTACATATTGCTGAAGTAATCTACATTACATATTGCTGGAGTAATATACATTACATATTGCTGGAGTAATCTAAATTACATATTGCTGGAGTAATATACATTACATATTGCTGGAGTAATATGCACTACATATTGCTGAAGTAATATACATTACATATTGCTGGAGTAATCTACATTACATATTGCTGGAGTAATCTACATTACATATTGCTGGAGTAATCTACATTACATATTGCTGGAGTAATCTACATTACATATTGCTGAAGTAATATACATTACATATTGCTGGAGTAATCTACATTACATATTGCTGGAGTAATCTACATTACATATTGCTGGAGTAATCTACATTACATATTGCTGGAGTAATCTACATTACATATTGCTGGAGTAATCTACATTACATATTGCTGAAGTAATCTACATTACATATTGCTGGAGTAATCTACATTACATATTGCTGAAGTAATATACATTACATATTGCTGGAGTAATCTACATTACATATTGCTGGAGTAATCTACATTACATATTGCTGGAGTAATCTACATTACATATTGCTGGAGTAATCTACATTGCATATTGCTGAAGTAATATACATTAGATATTGCTGGAGTAATCTACATTACATGTTGCTGGAGTAATATACATTACATATTGCTGAAGTAATCTACATTACATATTGCTGGAGTAATCTACATTATCTATTGCTGAAGTTATCTACATTACATATTGCTGGAGTAATCTACATTACATATTGCTGAAGTAATATACATTACATATTGCTGGAGTAATCTACATTACATATTGCTGAAGTAATCTACATTACATATTGCTGGAGTAATCTACATTACATATTGCTGGAGTAATCTACATTACATATTGCTGGAGTAATCTACATTACATATTTCTGGAGTAATCTACATTACATATTGCTGGAGTAATATGCATTACATATTGCTGGAGTAATCTACATTACATATTGCTGGAGTAATCTACATTACATATTGCTGGAGTAATCTACATTACATATTGCTGGAGTAATCTAAATTAGATATTGCTGAAGTAATATACATTACATGTTGCTGGAGTAATATACATTACATATTGCTGGAGTAATCTACATTACATATTGCTGGAGTAATATACATTACATATTGCTGGAGTTATCTACATTACATATTGCTGGAGTAATATACATTACATATTGCTGGAGTAATATACATTACATATTGCTGGAGTAATCTACATTACATATAGCTGGAGTAATATACATTACATATTGCTGGAGTAATCTACATTACATATTGCTGGAGTAATCTACATTACATATTGCTGGAGTAATCTACATTACATATTGCTGAAGTAATCTACATTACATATTGCTGGAGTAATCTACATTACATATTGCTGGAGTAATCTACATTACATATTGCTGGAGTAATCTACATTACATATTGCTGGAGTAATATACATTACATATTGCTGGAGTAATATGCACTACATATTGCTGGAGTAATCTACATTACATATTGCTGGAGTAATATGCATAACATATTGCTGGAGTAATCTACATTACATATTGCTGAAGTAATATACATTACATATTGCTGAAGTAATCTACATTACATATTGCTTGAGTAATCTACATTACATATTGCTGAAGTAATATACATTACATATTGCTGAAGTAATCTACATTACATATTGCTGGAGTAATATACATTACATATTGCTGGAGTAATACACATTACATATTGCTGGAGTAATATACATTACATATTGCTGGAGTAATATACATTACATATTGCTGGAGTAATCTACATTACATATTGCTGGAGTAATCTACATTACATATTGCTGGAGTAATCTACATCACATATTGCTGGAATAATCTACATTACATATTGCTGGAGTGATCTACATTACATATTGCTGGAGTAATCTATATTACATATTGCTGAAGTAATCTACATTACATATTGCTGGAGTAATCTACATTACATATTGCTGGAGTAATATGCACTACATATTGCTGGAGTAATCAACATTACATATTGCTGGAGTAATATACATTAGATATTGCTGGAGTAATCTACATTACATATTGCTGAAGTAATATACATTACATATTGCTGGAGTAATCTACATTACATATTGCTGGAGTAATCTACATTACATATTGCTGGAGTAATCTACATTACATATTGCTGGAGTAATCTACGTTACATATTGCTGGAGTAATCTACATTACATATTGTTGGACTAATCTACATTACATATTTCTGTAGTAATCTACATTACATATTGCTGGAGTAATATGCATTACATATTGCTGGAGTAATCTACATTACATATTGCTGGAGTAATCTACATTACATATTGCTGGAGTAATCTACATTGCATATTGCTGGAGTAATCTACATTAGATATTGCTGAAGTAATCTACATTACATATTGCTGGAGTAATATACATTACATATTGCTGGAGTAATATACATTACATATTGCTGGAGTAATATACATTACATATTGCTGGAGTAATCTACATTACATATTGCTGGAGTAATCTACATTACATATTGCTGGAGTAATCTACATTACATATTGCTGGAATAATCTACATTACATATTGCTGGAGTGATCTACATTACATATTGCTGGAGTAATCTATATTACATATTGCTGAAGTAATCTACATTACATATTGCTGGAGTAATCTACATTACATATTGCTGGAGTAATATGCACTACATATTGCTGGAGTAATCTATATTACATATTGCTGAAGTAATCTGCATTACATATTGCTGGAGTAATCTACATTACATATTATTGGAGTAATCTACATTACATATTGCTGAAGTAATATACATTACATATTGCTGGAGTAATCTACATTACACATTGCTGGAGTAATCTACATTACATATTGCTGGAGTAATCTACATTACATATTGCTGGAGTAATCTACATTACATATTGCTTGAGTAATCTACATTACATATTGCTGAAGTAATCTACATTACATATTGCTGGAGTAATATACATTACATATTGCTGGAGTAATACACATTACTTATTGCTGGAGTAATATACATTACATATTGCTGGAGTAATCTACATTACATATTGCTGGAGTAATCTACATTACATATCGCTGGAGTAATCTACATTACATATTGCTGGAGTGATCTACATTACATATTGCTGGAGTAATCTATATTACATATTGCTGAAGTAATCTACATTACATATTGCTGGAGTAATCTATATTACATATTGCTGAAGTAATCTACATTACATATTGCTGGAGTAATCTACATTACATGTTGCTGGAGTAATATGCACTACATATTGCTGGAGTAATCTACATTACATATTGCTGGAGTAATATACATTACATATTGCTGGAGTAATCTACATTACATATTGCTGAAGTAATATACATTACATATTGCTGGAGTAATCTACATTACATATTGCTGGAGTAATCTACATTACATATTGCTGGAGTAATCTACATTACATATTGCTGGAGTAATATACATTACAAATTGCTGAAGTAATATACATTACATATTGCTGGAGTAATATACATTACATATTGCTGGAGTAATCTACATTACATATTGCTGGAGTAATCTACGTTATATATTGCTGGAGTAATATACATTACATATTGCTGAAGTAATCTACATTACATATTGCTGGAGTAATATACATTACATATTGCTGGAGTAATCTAAATTACATATTGCTGGAGTAATATACATTACATATTGCTGGAGTAATATGCACTACATATTGCTGAAGTAATATACATTACATATTGCTGGAGTAATCTACATTACATATTGCTGGAGTAATCTACATTACATATTGCTGGAGTAATCTACATTATCTATTGCTGAAGTAATCTACATTACATATTGCTGGAGTAATCTACATTACATATTGCTGAAGTAATATACATTACATATTGCTGGAGTAATCTACATTACATATTGCTGGAGTAATCTACATTACATATTGCTGGAGTAATCTACATTACATATTGCTGGAGTAATCTACATTGCATATTGCTGAAGTAATATACATTAGATATTGCTGGAGTAATCTACATTACATGTTGCTGGAGTAATATACATTACATATTGCTGGAGTAATCTACATTACATATTGCTGGAGTAATCTACATTATCTATTGCTGAAGTAATCTACATTACATATTGCTGGAGTAATCTACATTACATATTGCTGAAGTAATATAGATTACATATTGCTGGAGTAATCTACATTACATATTGCTGAAGTAATCTACATTACATATTGCTGGAGTAATCTACATTACATATTGCTGGAGTAATCTACATTACATATTGCTGGAGTAATCTACATTACATATTGCTGGACTAATCTACATTACATATTTCTGGAGTAATCTACATTACATATTGCTGGAGTAATATGCATTACATATTGCTGGAGTAATCTACATTACATATTGCTGGAGTAATCTACATTACATATTGCTGGAGTAATCTACATTACATATTGCTGGAGTAATCTAAATTAGATATTGCTGAAGTAATATACATTACATGTTGCCGGAGTAATATACATTACATATTGCTGGAGTAATCTACATTACATATTGCTGGAGTAATCTACATTACATATTGCTGGAGTAATATACATTACATATTGCTGGAGTAATCTACATTACATATAGCTGGAGTAATATACATTACATATTGCTGGAGTAATCTACATTATATATTGCTGGAGTAATCTACATTACATATTGCTGGAGTAATCTACATTACATATTGCTGAAGTAATCTACATTACATATTGCTGGAGTAATCTACATTACATATTGCTGGAGTAATCTACATTACATATTGCTGGAGTAATCTACATTACATATTGCTGGAGTAATATACATTACATATTGCTGGAGTAATATGCACTACATATTGCTGGAGTAATCTACATTACATATTGCTGGAGTAATATGCATAACATATTGCTGGAGTAATCTACATTACATATTGCTGAAGTAATATACATTACATATTGCTGAAGTAATCTACATTACATATTGCTTGAGTAATCTACATTACATATTGCTGAAGTAATATACATTACATATTGCTGAAGTAATCTACATTACATATTGCTGGAGTAATATACATTACATATTGCTGGAGTAATACACATTACATATTGCTGGAGTAATATACATTACATATTGCTGGAGTAATATACATTACATATTGCTGGAGTAATCTACATTACATATTGCTGGAGTAATCTACATTACATATTGCTGGAGTAATCTACATCACATATTGCTGGAATAATCTACATTACATATTGCTGGAGTGATCTACATTACATATTGCTGGAGTAATCTATATTACATATTGCTGAAGTAATCTACATTACATATTGCTGGAGTAATCTACATTACATATTGCTGGAGTAATATGCACTACATATTGCTGGAGTAATCAACATTACATATTGCTGGAGTAATATACATTAGATATTGCTGGAGTAATCTACATTACATATTGCTGAAGTAATATACATTACATATTGCTGGAGTAATCTACATTACATATTGCTGGAGTAATCTACATTACATATTGCTGGAGTAATCTACATTACATATTGCTGGAGTAATCTACATTACATATTGCTGGAGTAATCTACATTACATATTGTTGGACTAATGTACATTACATATTTCTGTAGTAATCTACATTACATATTGCTGGAGTAATATGCATTACATATTGCTGGAGTAATCTACATTACATATTGCTGGAGTAATCTACATTACATATTGCTGGAGTAATCTACATTGCATATTGCTGGAGTAATCTACATTAGATATTGCTGAAGTAATCTACATTACATATTGCTGAAGTAATATACATTACATATTGCTGAGTAATATACATTACATATTGCTGGAGTAATATACATTACATATTGCTGGAGTAATATACATTACATATTGCTGGAGTAATCTACATTACATATTGCTGGAGTAATCTACATTACATATTGCTGGAGTAATCTACATTACATATTGCTGGAATAATCTACATTACATATTGCTGGAGTGATCTACATTACATATTGATGGAGTAATCTATATTACATATTGCTGAAGTAATCTACATTACATATTGCTGGAGTAATCTACATTACATATTGCTGGAGTAATATGCACTACATATTGCTGGAGTAATCTATATTACATATTGCTGAAGTAATCTGCATTACATATTGCTGGAGTAATCTACATTACATATTATTGGAGTAATCTACATTACATATTGCTGAAGTAATATACATTACATATTGCTGGAGTAATCTACATTACATATTGCTGGAGTAATCTACATTACATATTGCTGGAGTAATCTACATTACATATTGCTGGAGTAATCTACATTACATATTGCTTGAGTAATCTACATTACATATTGCTGAAGTAATCTACATTACATATTGCTGGAGTAATATACATTACATATTGCTGGAGTAATACACATTACTTATTGCTGGAGTAATATACATTACATATTGCTGGAGTAATCTACATTACATATTGCTGGAGTAATCTACATTACATATCGCTGGAGTAATCTACATTACATATTGCTGGAGTGATCTACATTACATATTGCTGGAGTAATCTATATTACATATTGCTGAAGTAATCTACATTACATATTGCTGGAGTAATCTATATTACATATTCCTGAAGTAATCTACATTACATATTGCTGGAGTAATCTACATTACATATTGCTGGAGTAATATGCACTACATATTGCTGGAGTAATCTACATTACATATTGCTGGAGTAATATACATTACATATTGCTGGAGTAATCTACATTACATATTGCTGAAGTAATATACATTACATATTGCTGGAGTAATCTACATTACATATTGCTGGAGTAATCTACATTACATATTGCTGGAGTAATCTACATTACATATTGCTGGAGTAATATACATTACATATTGCTGAAGTAATCTACATTACATATTGCTGGAGTAATATTCATTACATATTGCTGGAGTAATCTAAATTACATATTGCTGGAGTAATATACATTACATATTGCTGGAGTAATATACATTACATATTGCTGGAGTAATCAACATTACATATTGCTGAAGTAATCTACATTACATATTGCTGGAGTAATCTGCATTACATATTGTCTGAAATAATATACATTACATATTGCTGGAGTAATAAACATTACATATTGCTGGACTAATCTACATTACATATTGCTGGAGTAATATACATTACATATTGCTTGAGTGATCTAAATTACATATTGCTGGAGTAATCTACATTACATATTGCTGGAGTAATCTACATTACATATTGCTGAAGTAATCTACATTACATATTGCTGAAGTAATCTACATTACATATTGCTGGAGTAATCTATATTACATATTGCTGGAGTAATATACATTACATATTGCTGAAGTAATCTGCATTACATATTGCTGAAATAATATACATTACATATTGCTGGAGTAATCTACATTACATATTGCTGGAGTAATATACATTACATATTGCTGGAGTAATCTAAATTACATATTGCTGGAGTAATCTACATTACATATTGCTGGAGTAATATACATTACATATTGCTGGAGTAATCTACATTACATATTGCTGAAGTAATCTACATTACATATTGCTGGAGTAATCTACATTACATGTTGCTAGAATAATATGCATTACATATTGCTGGTGTAATCTACATTACATATTGCTGAAGTAATCTGCATTACATATTGCTGAAATAATATACATTACATATTGCTGGAGTAATATACATTACATATTGCTGGACTAATCTACATTACATATTGCTGGAGCAATCTACATTACATATTGCTGGAGTAATCTACATTACATATTGCTGAAGTAATCTACATTACATATTGCTGGAGTAATCTACATTACATATTGCTGGAGTAATCTACATTACATATTGCTGGAGTAATCTACATTACATATTGCTGAAGTAATATACATTACATATTGCTGGAGTAATCTACATTACATATTGCTGGAGTAATCTACATTACATGTTGCTGGAGTAATCTACATTACATATTGCTGGAGTAATCTACATTACATATTGCTGGAGTAATATACATTACATATTGCTGAAGTAATATACATTACATATTGCTGAAGTAATCTACATTACATATTGCTGGAGTAATATACATTACATATTGCTGGAGTAATATACATTACATATTGCTGGAGTAATCTACATTACATATTGCTGGAGTTATCTACATTACATATTGCTGGAGTAATATACATTGCATATTGCTGGAGTATTATGCACTACATGTTGCTGGAGTAATCTACATTACATATTGCTGGAGTAATATACATTACATATGGCTGGAGTAATCTACATTACATATTGCTGAAGTAATATACATTACATATTGCTGGAGTAATCTACATTACATATTGTTGGACTAATCTACATTACATATTTCTGTAGTAATCTACATTACATATTGCTGGAGTAATATGCATTACATATTGCTGGAGTAATCTACATTACATATTGCTGGAGTAATCTACATTACATATTGCTGGAGTAATCTACATTGCATATTGCTGGAGTAATCTACATTAGATATTGCTGAAGTAATCTACATTACATATTGCTGAAGTAATATACATTACATATTGCTGGAGTAATATACATTACATATTGCTGGAGTAATATACATTACATATTGCTGGAGTAATATACATTACATAATGCTGGAGTAATCTACATTACATATTGCTGGAGTAATCTACATTACATATTGCTGGAGTAATCTACATTACATATTGCTGGAATAATCTACATTACATATTGCTGGAGTGATCTACATTACATATTGCTGGAGTAATCTATATTACATATTGCTGAAGTAATCTACATTACATATTGCTGGAGTAATCTACATTACATATTGCTGGAGTAATATGCACTACATATTGCTGGAGCAATCTATATTACATATTGCTGAAGTAATCTGCATTACATATTGCTGGAGTAATCTACATTACATATTATTGGAGTAATCTACATTACATATTGCTGAAGTAATATACATTACATATTGCTGGAGTAATCTACATTACATATTGCTGGAGTAATCTACACTACATATTGCTGGAGTAATCTACATTACATATTGCTGGAGTAATCTACATTACATATTGCTTGAGTAATCTACATTACATATTGCTGAAGTAATCTACATTACATATTGCTGGAGTAATATACATTACATATTGCTGGAGTAATACACATTACTTATTGCTGGAGTAATATACATTACATATTGCTGGAGTAATCTACATTACATATTGCTGGAGTAATCTACATTACATATCGCTGGAGTAATCTACATTACATATTGCTGGAGTGATCTACATTACATATTGCTGGAGTAATCTATATTACATATTGCTGAAGTAATCTACATTACATATTGCTGGAGTAATCTATATTACATATTGCTGAAGTAATCTACATTACATATTGCTGGAGTAATCTACATTACATGTTGCTGGAGTAATATGCACTACATATTGCTGGAGTAATCTACATTACATATTGCTGGAGTAATATACATTACATATTGCTGGAGTAATCTACATTACATATTGCTGAAGTAATATACATTACATATTGCTGGAGTAATCTACATTACATATTGCTGGAGTAATCTACATTACATATTGCTGGAGTAATCTACATTACATATTGCTGGAGTAATATACATTACAAATTGCTGAAGTAATATACATTACATATTGCTGGAGTAATATACATTACATATTGCTGGAGTAATCTACATTACATATTGCTGGAGTAATCTACGTTATATATTGCTGGAGTAATATACATTACATATTGCTGAAGTAATCTACATTACATATTGCTGGAGTAATATACATTACATATTGCTGGAGTAATCTAAATTACATATTGCTGGAGTAATATACATTACATATTGCTGGAGTAATATGCACTACATATTGCTGAAGTAATATACATTACATATTGCTGGAGTAATCTACATTACATATTGCTGGAGTAATCTACATTACATATTGCTGGAGTAATCTACATTATCTATTGCTGAAGTAATCTACATTACATATTGCTGGAGTAATCTACATTACATATTGCTGGAGTAATCTACATTACATATTGCTGGAGTAATCTACATTACATATTGCTGGAGTAATCTACATTGCATATTGCTGAAGTAATATACATTAGATATTGCTGGAGTAATCTACATTACATGTTGCTGGAGTAATATACATTACATATTGCTGGAGTAATCTACATTACATATTGCTGGAGTAATCTACATTACATATTGCTGAAGTAATCTACATTACATATTGCTGGAGTAATCTACATTACATATTGCTGGAGTAATCTACATTACATATTGCTGGAGTAATCTACATTACATATTGCTGGACTAATCTACATTACATATTTCTGGAGTAATCTACATTACATATTGCTGGAGTAATATGCATTACATATTGCTGGAGTAATCTACATTACATATTGCTGGAGTAATCTACATTACATATTGCTGGAGTAATCTACATTACATATTGCTGGAGTAATCTAAATTAGATATTGCTGAAGTAATATACATTACATGTTGCCGGAGTAATATACATTACATATTGCTGGAGTAATCTACATTACATATTGCTGGAGTAATCTACATTACATATTGCTGGAGTAATATACATTACATATTGCTGGAGTAATCTACATTACATATAGCTGGAGTAATATACATTACATATTGCTGGAGTAATCTACATTATATATTGCTGGAGTAATCTACATTACATATTGCTGGAGTAATCTACATTACATATTGCTGAAGTAATCTACATTACATATTGCTGGAGTAATCTACATTACATATTGCTGGAGTAATCTACATTACATATTGCTGGAGTAATCTACATTACATATTGCTGGAGTAATATACATTACATATTGCTGGAGTAATATGCACTACATATTGCTGGAGTAATCTACATTACATATTGCTGGAGTAATATGCATAACATATTGCTGGAGTAATCTACATTACATATTGCTGAAGTAATATACATTACATATTGCTGAAGTAATCTACATTACATATTGCTTGAGTAATCTACATTACATATTGCTGAAGTAATATACATTACATATTGCTGAAGTAATCTACATTACATATTGCTGGAGTAATATACATTACATATTGCTGGAGTAATACACATTACATATTGCTGGAGTAATATACATTACATATTGCTGGAGTAATATACATTACATATTGCTGGAGTAATATACATTACATATTGCTGGAGTAATCTACATTACATATTGCTGGAGTAATCTACATCACATATTGCTGGAATAATCTACATTACATATTGCTGGAGTGATCTACATTACATATTGCTGGAGTAATCTATATTACATATTGCTGAAGTAATCTACATTACATATTGCTGGAGTAATCTACATTACATATTGCTGGAGTAATATGCACTACATATTGCTGGAGTAATCAACATTACATATTGCTGGAGTAATGTACATTAGATATTGCTGGAGTAATCTACATTACATATTGTTGAAGTAATATACATTACATATTGCTGGAGTAATCTACATTACATATTGCTGGAGTAATCTACATTACATATTGCTGGAGTAATCTACATTACATATTGCTGGAGTAATCTACATTACATATTGCTGGAGTAATCTACATTACATATTGTTGGACTAATCTACATTACATATTTCTGTAGTAATCTACATTACATATTGCTGGAGTAATATGCATTACATATTGCTGGAGTAATCTACATTACATATTGCTGGAGTAATCTACATTACATATTGCTGGAGTAATCTACATTGCATATTGCTGGAGTAATCTACATTAGATATTGCTGAAGTAATCTACATTACATATTGCTGAAGTAATATACATTACATATTGCTGAGTAATATACATTACATATTGCTGGAGTAATATACATTACATATTGCTGGAGTAATATACATTACATATTGCTGGAGTAATCTACATTACATATTGCTGGAGTAATCTACATTACATATTGCTGGAGTAATCTACATTACATATTGCTGGAATAATCTACATTACATATTGCTGGAGTGATCTACATTACATATTGCTGGAGTAATCTATATTACATATTGCTGAAGTAATCTACATTACATATTGCTGGAGTAATCTACATTACATATTGCTGGAGTAATATGCACTACATATTGCTGGAGTAATCTATATTACATATTGCTGGAGTAATCTACATTACATATTGCTGGAGTAATCTACATTACATATTGCTGGAGTAATCTACATTACATATTGCTGGAGTAATCTACATTACATATTGCTTGAGTAATCTACATTACATATTGCTGAAGTAATCTACATTACATATTGCTGGAGTAATATACATTACATATTGCTGGAGTAATACACATTACTTATTGCTGGAGTAATATACATTACATATTGCTGGAGTAATCTACATTACATATTGCTGGAGTAATCTACATTACATATCGCTGGAGTAATCTACATTACATATTGCTGGAGTGATCTACATTACATATTGCTGGAGTAATCTATATTACATATTGCTGAAGTAATCTACATTACATATTGCTGGAGTAATCTATATTACATATTGCTGAAGTAATCTACATTACATATTGCTGGAGTAATCTACATTACATATTGCTGGAGTAATATGCACTACATATTGCTGGAGTAATCTACATTACATATTGCTGGAGTAATATACATTACATATTGCTGGAGTAATCTACATTACATATTGCTGAAGTAATATACATTACATATTGCTGGAGTAATCTACATTACATATTGCTGGAGTAATCTACATTACATATTGCTGGAGTAATCTACATTACATATTGCTGGAGTAATATACATTACATATTGCTGAAGTAATCTACATTACATATTGCTGGAGTAATATTCATTACATATTGCTGGAGTAATCTAAATTACATATTGCTGGAGTAATATACATTACATATTGCTGGAGTAAAATACATTACATATTGCTGGAGTAATCTACATTACATATTGCTGAAGTAATCTACATTACATATTGCTGAAGTAATATACATTACATATTGCTGGAGTAATCTACATTACATATTGCTGGAGTAATCTGCATTACATATTGTCTGAAATAATATACATTACATATTGCTGGAGTAATAAACATTACATATTGCTGGACTAATCTACATTACATATTGCTGGAGTAATATACATTACATATTGCTTGAGTGATCTAAATTACATATTGCTGGAGTAATCTACATTACATATTGCTGGAGTAATCTACATTACATATTGCTGAAGTAATCTACATTACATATTGCTGAAGTAATCTACATTACATATTGCTGGAGTAATCTATATTACATATTGCTGGAGTAATATACATTACATATTGCTGAAGTAATCTGCATTACATATTGCTGAAATAATATACATTACATATTGCTGGAGTAATCTACATTACATATTGCTGGAGTAATATACATTACATATTGCTGGAGTAATCTAAATTACATATTGCTGGAGTAATCTACATTACATATTGCTGGAGTAATATACATTACATATTGCTGGAGTAATCTACATTACATATTGCTGAAGTAATCTACATTACATATTGCTGGAGTAATCTACATTACATGTTGCTAGAATAATATGCATTACATATTGCTGGTGTAATCTACATTACATATTGCTGAAGTAATCTGCATTACATATTGCTGAAATAATATACATTACATATTGCTGGAGTAATATACATTACATATTGCTGGACTAATCTACATTACATATTGCTGGAGCAATCTACATTACATATTGCTGGAGTAATCTACATTACATATTGCTGAAGTAATCTACATTACATATTGCTGGAGTAATCTACATTACATATTGCTGGAGTAATCTACATTACATATTGCTGGAGTAATCTACATTACATATTGCTGAAGTAATATACATTACATATTGCTGGAGTAATCTACATTACATATTGCTGGAGTAATCTACATTACATGTTGCTGGAGTAATCTACATTACATATTGCTGGAGTAATCTACATTACATATTGCTGGAGTAATATACATTACATATTGCTGAAGTAATATACATTACATATTGCTGAAGTAATCTACATTACATATTGCTGGAGTAATATACATTACATATTGCTGGAGTAATATACATTACATATTGCTGGAGTAATCTACATTACATATTGCTGGAGTTATCTACATTACATATTGCTGGAGTAATATACATTGCATATTGCTGGAGTATTATGCACTACATGTTGCTGGAGTAATCTACATTACATATTGCTGGAGTAATCTACATTACATATTGCTGGAGTAATCTACATTACATAATGCTGAAGTAATATACATTACATATGGCTGGAGTAATCTACATTACATATTGCTGAAGTAATATACATTACATATTGCTGGAGTAATCTACATTACATATTGCTGGAGTAATCTACATTACATATTGCTGGAGTAATATACATTACATATAGCTAAAGTAATATACATTACATATTGCTGAAGTAATATACATTACATATTGCTGGAGTAATATACATTACATATTGCTGGAGTAATCTACATTACATATTGCTGGAGTAATCTACATTACATATTGCTGGAGTAATCTACATTACATATTGCTGGAGTAATCTACATTACATATTGCTGAATTAATCTACATTACATATTGCTGGAGTGATCTACATTACATATTGCTGGAGTAATCTATATTACATATTGCTGAAGTAATCTACATTACATATTGCTGGAGTAATCTACATTACATATTGCTGGAGTAATATGCACTACATATTGCTGGAGTAATCTATATTACATATTGCTGAAGTAATCTGCATTACATATTGCTGGAGTAATCTACATTACATATTATTGGAGTAATCTACATTACATATTGCTGAAGTAATATACATTACATATTGCTGGAGTAATCTACATTACATATTGCTGGAGTAATCTACATTACATATTGCTGGAGTAATCTACATTACATATTGCTGGAGTAATCTACATTACATATTGCTTGAGTAATCTACATTACATATTGCTGAAGTAATCTACATTACATATTGCTGGAGTAATATACATTACATATTGCTGGAGTAATACACATTACTTATTGCTGGAGTAATATACATTACATATTGCTGGAGTAATCTACATTACATATTGCTGGAGTAATCTACATTACATATCGCTGGAGTAATCTACATTACATATTGCTGGAGTGATCTACATTACATATTGCTGGAGTAATCTATATTACATATTGCTGAAGTAATCTACATTACATATTGCTGGAGTAATCTATATTACATATTGCTGAAGTAATCTACATTACATATTGCTGGAGTAATCTACATTACATATTGCTGGAGTAATATGCACTACATATTGCTGGAGTAATCTACATTACATATTGCTGGAGTAATATACATTACATATTGCTGGAGTAATCTACATTACATATTGCTGAAGTAATATACATTACATATTGCTGGAGTAATCTACATTACATATTGCTGGAGTAATCTACATTACATATTGCTGGAGTAATCTACATTACATATTGCTGGAGTAATATACATTACATATTGCTGAAGTAATCTACATTACATATTGCTGGAGTAATATTCATTACATATTGCTGGAGTAATCTAAATTACATATTGCTGGAGTAATATACATTACATATTGCTGGAGTAATATACATTACATATTGCTGGAGTAATCTACATTACATATTGCTGAAGTAATCTACATTACATATTGCTGAAGTAATATACATTACATATTGCTGGAGTAATCTACATTACATATTGCTGGAGTAATCTGCATTACATATTGTCTGAAATAATATACATTACATATTGCTGGAGTAATAAACATTACATATTGCTGGACTAATCTACATTACATATTGCTGGAGTAATATACATTACATATTGCTTGAGTGATCTAAATTACATATTGCTGGAGTAATCTACATTACATATTGCTGGAGTAATCTACATTACATATTGCTGAAGTAATCTACATTACATATTGCTGAAGTAATCTACATTACATATTGCTGGAGTAATCTATATTACATATTGCTGGAGTAATATACATTACATATTGCTGAAGTAATCTGCATTACATATTGCTGAAATAATATACATTACATATTGCTGGAGTAATCTACATTACATATTGCTGGAGTAATATACATTACATATTGCTGGAGTAATCTAAATTACATATTGCTGGAGTAATCTACATTACATATTGCTGGAGTAATATACATTACATATTGCTGGAGTAATCTACATTACATATTGCTGAAGTAATCTACATTACATATTGCTGGAGTAATCTACATTACATGTTGCTAGAATAATATGCATTACATATTGCTGGTGTAATCTACATTACATATTGCTGAAGTAATCTGCATTACATATTGCTGAAATAATATACATTACATATTGCTGGAGTAATATACATTACATATTGCTGGACTAATCTACATTACATATTGCTGGAGCAATCTACATTACATATTGCTGGAGTAATCTACATTACATATTGCTGAAGTAATCTACATTACATATTGCTGGAGTAATCTACATTACATATTGCTGGAGTAATCTACATTACATATTGCTGGAGTAATCTACATTACATATTGCTGAAGTAATATACATTACATATTGCTGGAGTAATCTACATTACATATTGCTGGAGTAATCTACATTACATGTTGCTGGAGTAATCTACATTACATATTGCTGGAGTAATCTACATTACATATTGCTGGAGTAATATACATTACATATTGCTGAAGTAATATACATTACATATTGCTGAAGTAATCTACATTACATATTGCTGGAGTAATATACATTACATATTGCTGGAGTAATATACATTACATATTGCTGGAGTAATCTACATTACATATTGCTGGAGTTATCTACATTACATATTGCTGGAGTAATATACATTGCATATTGCTGGAGTATTATGCACTACATGTTGCTGGAGTAATCTACATTACATATTGCTGGAGTAATCTACATTACATATTGCTGGAGTAATCTACATTACATAATGCTGAAGTAATATACATTACATATGGCTGGAGTAATCTACATTACATATTGCTGAAGTAATATACATTACATATTGCTGGAGTAATCTACATTACATATTGCTGGAGTAATCTACATTACATATTGCTGGAGTAATATACATTACATATAGCTAAAGTAATATACATTACATATTGCTGAAGTAATATACATTACATATTGCTGGAGTAATATACATTACATATTGCTGGAGTAATCTACATTACATATTGCTGGAGTAATCTACATTACATATTGCTGGAGTAATCTACATTACATATTGCTGGAGTAATCTACATTACATATTGCTGAATTAATCTACATTACATATTGCTGGAGTAATCTACATTACATATTGCTGGAGTAATATACATTACATATTGCTCGAGTAATCTACATTACATATTGCTGGAGTAATATATATTACATATTGCTGGAGTAATCTACATTACATATTGCTGGAGTAATCTACATTACATATTGCTGGAGTAATCTACATTACAAATTGCTGAAGTAATATACATTACATATTGCTGGAGTAATATACATTACATATTGCTGGAGTAATCTACATTACATATTGCTGGAGTAATCTACATTACATATTGCTGGAGTAATATACATTATATATTGCTGGAGTAATATACATTACATATTGCTGGAGTAATATACATTACATATTGCTGGAGTAATATACATTACATATTGCTGGAGTAATATACATTACATATTGCTGGAGTAATATGCACTACATATTGCTGGAGTAATATACATTACATATTGCTGGAGTAATCTACATTACATATTGCTGGAGTAATCTACATTACATATTGCTGGAGTAATCTACATTACATATTGCTGAAGTAATCTACATTACATATTGCTGGAGTAATCTACATTACATATTGCTGGAGTAATATACATTACATATTGCTGGAGTAATCTACATTACATATTGCTGGAGTAATCTACATTACATATTGCTGGAGTAATCTACATTACATATTGCTGGAGTAATCTACATTACATATTGCTGGAGTAATCTACATTGCATATTGCTGAAGTAATATACATTAGATATTGCTGGAGTAATCTACATTACATGTTGCTGGAGTAATATACATTACATATTGCTGGAGTAATCTACATTACATATTGCTGGAGTAATCTACATTATCTATTGCTGAAGTAATCGACATTACATATTGCTGGAGTAATCTACATTACATATTGCTGAAGTAATATACATTACATATTGCTGGAGTAATCTACATTACATATTGCTGAAGTAATCTACATTACATATTGCTGGAGTAATCTACATTACATATTGCTGGAGTAATCTACATTACATATTGCTGGAGTAATCTACATTACATATTTCTGGAGTAATCTACATTACATATTGCTGGAGTAATATGCATTACATATTGCTGGAGTAATCTACATTACATATTGCTGGAGTAATCTACATTACATATTGCTGGAGTAATCTACATTACATATTGCTGGAGTAATCTAAATTAGATATTGCTGAAGTAATATACACTACATATTGCTGGAGTAATCTACATTACATATAGCTGGAGTAATATACATTACATATTGCTGGAGTAATCTACATTACATATTGCTGGAGTAATCTACATTACATATTGCTGGAGTAATCTACATTACATATTGCTGAAGTAATCTACATTACATATTGCTGGAGTAATCTACATTACATATTGCTGGAGTAATCTACATTACATATTGCTGGAGTAATCTACATTACATATTGCTGGAATAATATACATTACATATTGCTGGAGTAATATGCACTACATATTGCTGGAGTAATGTACATTACATATTGCTGGAGTAATATGCATAACATATTGCTGGAGTAATCTACATTACATATTGCTGAAGTAATATACATTACATATTGCTGAAGTAATCTACATTACATATTGCTGGAGTAATATACATTACATATTGCTGAAGTAATATACATTACATATTGCCTAAGTAATCTACATTACATATTGCTTGAGTAATCTACATTACATATTGCTGGAGTAATCTACATTACATATTGCTGAAGTAATATACATTACATATTGCTGGAGTAATCTACATTACATATTGCTGAAGTAATCTACATTACATATTGCTGGAGTAATCTACATTACATATTGCTGGAGTAATCTACATTACATATTGCTGGAGTAATCTACATTACATATTTCTGGAGTAATCTACATTACATATTGCTGGAGTAATATGCATTACATATTGCTGGAGTAATCTATATTACATATTGCTGGAGTAATCTACATTACATATTGCTGGAGTAATCTACATTACATATTGCTGGAGTAATCTAAATTAGATATTGCTGAAGTAATATACACTACATATTGCTGGAGTAATCTACATTACATATAGCTGGAGTAATATACATTACATATTGCTGGAGTAATCTACATTACATATTGCTGGAGTAATCTACATTACATATTGCTGGAGTAATCTACATTACATATTGCTGAAGTAATCTACATTACATATTGCTGGAGTAATCTACATTACATATTGCTGGAGTAATCTACATTACATATTGCTGGAGTAATCTACATTACATATTGCTGGAATAATATACATTACATATTGCTGGAGTAATATGCACTACATATTGCTGGAGTAATCTACATTACATATTGCTGGAGTAATATGCATAACATATTGCTGGAGTAATCTACATTACATATTGCTGAAGTAATATACATTACATATTGCTGAAGTAATCTACATTACATATTGCCTGAGTAATCTACATTACATATTGCTGAAGTAATATACATTACATATTGCTGAAGTAATCTACATTACATATTGCTGGAGTAATATACATTACATATTGCTGGAGTAATACACATTACATATTGCTGGAGTAATATACATTACATATTGCTGGAGTAATATACATTACATATTGCTGGAGTAATCTACATTACATATTGCTGGAGTAATCTACATTACATATTGCTGCAGTAATCTACATTACATATTGCTGGAATAATCTACATTACATATTGCTGGAGTGATCTACATTACATATTGCTGGAGTAATCTATATTACATATTGCTGAAGTAATCTACATTACATATTGCTGGAGTAATCTACATTACATATTGCTGGAGTAATATGCACTACATATTGCTGGAGTAATCAACATTACATATTGCTGGAGTAATATACATTAGATATTGCTGGAGTAATCTACATTACATATTGCTGAAGTAATATACATTACATATTGCTGGAGTAATCTACATTACATATTGCTGGAGTAATCTACATTACATATTGCTGGAGTAATCTACATTCCATATTGCTGGAGTAATCTACATTACATATTGCTGGAGTAATCTACATTACATATTGTTGGACTAATCTACATTACATATTTCTGTAGTAATCTACATTACATATTGCTGGAGTAATATGCATTACATATTGCTGGAGTAATCTACATTACATATTGCTGGAGTAATCTACATTACATATTGCTGGAGTAATCTACATTGCATATTGCTGGAGTAATCTACATTAGATATTGCTGACGTAATCTACATTACATATTGCTGAAGTAATATACATTACATATTGCTGGAGTAATATACATTACATATTGCTGGAGTAATATACATTACATATTGCTGGAGTAATATACATTACATATTGCTGGAGTAATCTACATTACATATTGCTGGAGTAATCTACATTACATATTGCTGGAGTAATATACATTATATATTGCTGGAGTAATATACATTACATATTGCTGGAGTAATATACATTACATATTGCTGGAGTAATATACATTACATATTGCTGGAGTAATATACATTACATATTGCTGGAGTAATATGCACTACATATTGCTGGAGTAATATACATTACATATTGCTGGAGTAATCTACATTACATATTGCTGGAGTAATCTACATTACATATTGCTGGAGTAATCTACATTACATATTGCTGAAGTAATCTACATTACATATTGCTGGAGTAATCTACATTACATATTGCTGGAGTAATATACATTACATATTGCTGGAGTAATCTACATTACATATTGCTGGAGTAATCTACATTACATATTGCTGGAGTAATCTACATTACATATTGCTGGAGTAATCTACATTACATATTGCTGGAGTAATCTACATTGCATATTGCTGAAGTAATATACATTAGATATTGCTGGAGTAATCTACATTACATGTTGCTGGAGTAATATACATTACATATTGCTGGAGTAATCTACATTACATATTGCTGGAGTAATCTACATTATCTATTGCTGAAGTAATCGACATTACATATTGCTGGAGTAATCTACATTACATATTGCTGAAGTAATATACATTACATATTGCTGGAGTAATCTACATTACATATTGCTGAAGTAATCTACATTACATATTGCTGGAGTAATCTACATTACATATTGCTGGAGTAATCTACATTACATATTGCTGGAGTAATCTACATTACATATTTCTGGAGTAATCTACATTACATATTGCTGGAGTAATATGCATTACATATTGCTGGAGTAATCTACATTACATATTGCTGGAGTAATCTACATTACATATTGCTGGAGTAATCTACATTACATATTGCTGGAGTAATCTAAATTAGATATTGCTGAAGTAATATACACTACATATTGCTGGAGTAATCTACATTACATATAGCTGGAGTAATATACATTACATATTGCTGGAGTAATCTACATTACATATTGCTGGAGTAATCTACATTACATATTGCTGGAGTAATCTACATTACATATTGCTGAAGTAATCTACATTACATATTGCTGGAGTAATCTACATTACATATTGCTGGAGTAATCTACATTACATATTGCTGGAGTAATCTACATTACATATTGCTGGAATAATATACATTACATATTGCTGGAGTAATATGCACTACATATTGCTGGAGTAATGTACATTACATATTGCTGGAGTAATATGCATAACATATTGCTGGAGTAATCTACATTACATATTGCTGAAGTAATATACATTACATATTGCTGAAGTAATCTACATTACATATTGCTGGAGTAATATACATTACATATTGCTGAAGTAATATACATTACATATTGCCTAAGTAATCTACATTACATATTGCTTGAGTAATCTACATTACATATTGCTGGAGTAATCTACATTACATATTGCTGAAGTAATATACATTACATATTGCTGGAGTAATCTACATTACATATTGCTGAAGTAATCTACATTACATATTGCTGGAGTAATCTACATTACATATTGCTGGAGTAATCTACATTACATATTGCTGGAGTAATCTACATTACATATTTCTGGAGTAATCTACATTACATATTGCTGGAGTAATATGCATTACATATTGCTGGAGTAATCTATATTACATATTGCTGGAGTAATCTACATTACATATTGCTGGAGTAATCTACATTACATATTGCTGGAGTAATCTAAATTAGATATTGCTGAAGTAATATACACTACATATTGCTGGAGTAATCTACATTACATATAGCTGGAGTAATATACATTACATATTGCTGGAGTAATCTACATTACATATTGCTGGAGTAATCTACATTACATATTGCTGGAGTAATCTACATTACATATTGCTGAAGTAATCTACATTACATATTGCTGGAGTAATCTACATTACATATTGCTGGAGTAATCTACATTACATATTGCTGGAGTAATCTACATTACATATTGCTGGAATAATATACATTACATATTGCTGGAGTAATATGCACTACATATTGCTGGAGTAATCTACATTACATATTGCTGGAGTAATATGCATAACATATTGCTGGAGTAATCTACATTACATATTGCTGAAGTAATATACATTACATATTGCTGAAGTAATCTACATTACATATTGCCTGAGTAATCTACATTACATATTGCTGAAGTAATATACATTACATATTGCTGAAGTAATCTACATTACATATTGCTGGAGTAATATACATTACATATTGCTGGAGTAATACACATTACATATTGCTGGAGTAATATACATTACATATTGCTGGAGTAATATACATTACATATTGCTGGAGTAATCTACATTACATATTGCTGGAGTAATCTACATTACATATTGCTGCAGTAATCTACATTACATATTGCTGGAATAATCTACATTACATATTGCTGGAGTGATCTACATTACATATTGCTGGAGTAATCTATATTACATATTGCTGAAGTAATCTACATTACATATTGCTGGAGTAATCTACATTACATATTGCTGGAGTAATATGCACTACATATTGCTGGAGTAATCAACATTACATATTGCTGGAGTAATATACATTAGATATTGCTGGAGTAATCTACATTACATATTGCTGAAGTAATATACATTACATATTGCTGGAGTAATCTACATTACATATTGCTGGAGTAATCTACATTACATATTGCTGGAGTAATCTACATTCCATATTGCTGGAGTAATCTACATTACATATTGCTGGAGTAATCTACATTACATATTGTTGGACTAATCTACATTACATATTTCTGTAGTAATCTACATTACATATTGCTGGAGTAATATGCATTACATATTGCTGGAGTAATCTACATTACATATTGCTGGAGTAATCTACATTACATATTGCTGGAGTAATCTACATTGCATATTGCTGGAGTAATCTACATTAGATATTGCTGAAGTAATCTACATTACATATTGCTGAAGTAATATACATTACATATTGCTGGAGTAATATACATTACATATTGCTGGAGTAATATACATTACATATTGCTGGAGTAATATACATTACATATTGCTGGAGTAATCTACATTACATATTGCTGGAGTAATCTACATTACATATTGCTGGAGTAATCTACATTACATATTGCTGGAATAATCTACATTACATATTGCTGGAGTGATCTACATTACATATTGCTGGAGTAATCTATATTACATATTGCTGAAGTAATCTACATTACATATTGCTGGAGTAATCTACATTACATATTGCTGGAGTAATATGCACTACATATTGCTGGAGTAATCTATATTACATATTGCTGAAGTATTCTGCATTACATATTGCTGGAGTAATCTACATTACATATTGCTGGAGTAATCTACATTACATATTGCTGAAGTAATATACATTACATATTGCTGGAGTAATCTACATTACATATTGCTGGAGTAATCTACATTACATATTGCTGGAGTAATCTACATTACATATTGCTGGAGTAATCTACATTACATATTGCTTGAGTAATCTACATTACATATTGCTGAAGTAATCTACATTACATATTGCTGGAGTAATATACATTACATATTGCTGGAGTAATACACATTACATATTGCTGGAGTAATATACATTACATATTGCTGGAGTAATCTACATTACATATTGCTGGAGTAATCTACATTACATATTGCTGGAGTAATCTACATTACATATTGCTGGAGTGATCTACATTACATATTGCTGGAGTAATCTATATTACATATTGCTGAAGTAATCTACATTACATATTGCTGGAGTAATCTACATTACATATTGCTGGAGTAATATGCACTACATATTGCTGGAGTAATCTACATTACATATTGCTGGAGTAATATACATTACATATTGCTGGAGTAATCTACATTACATATTTCTGAAGTAATATACATTACATATTGCTGGAGTAATCTACATTACATATTGCTGGAGTAATCTACATTACATATTGCTGGAGTAATCTACATTACATATTGCTGGAGTAATATACATTACATATTGCTGAAGTAATCTACATTACATATTGCTGGAGTAATATTCATTACATATTGCTGGAGTAATCTAAATTACATATTGCTGGAGTAATATACATTACATATTGCTGGAGTAATATACATTACATATTGCTGGAGTAATCTACATTACATATTGCTGAAGTAATCTACATTACATATTACTGGAGTAATCTGCATTACATATTGTCTGAAATAATATACATTACATATTGCTGGAGTAATATACATTACATATTGCTGGACTAATCTACATTACATATTGCTGGAGTAATATACATTACATATTGCTGGAGTGATCTAAATTACATATTGCTGGAGTAATCTACATTACATATTGCTGGAGTAATCTACATTACATATTGCTGGAGTAATCTACATTACATATTGCTGAAGTAATCTACATTACATATTGCTGAAGTAATCTACATTACATATTGCTGGAGTAATCTATATTACATATTGCTGGAGTAATATACATTACATATTACTGGAGTAATCTAAATTACATATTGCTGGAGTAATCTACATTACATATTGCTGGAGTAATATACATTACATATTGCTGGAGTAATCAAAATTACATATTGCTGGAGTAATCTACATTACATATTGCTGGAGTAATATACATTACATATTGCTGGAGTAATCTACATTACATATTGCTGAAGTAATCTACATTACATATTGCTGGAGTAATCTACATTACATGTTGCTAGAATAATATGCATTACATATTGCTGGTGTAATCTACATTACATATTGCTGAAGTAATCTGCATTACATATTGCTGAAATAATATACATTACATATTGCTGGAGTAATATACATTACATATTGCTGGACTAATCTACATTACATATTGCTGGAGTAATCTACATTACATATTGCTGGAGTAATCTACATTACATATTGCTGGAGTAATCTACATTACATATTGCTGGAGTAATCTACATTACATATTGCTGAAGTAATCTACATTACATATTGCTGGAGTAATCTACATTACATATTGCTGGAGTAATCTACATTACATATTGCTGGAGTAATCTACATTATATATTGCTGGAGTAATATACATTACATATTGCTGGAGTAATCTACATTACATATTGCTGGAGTAATCTACATTACATATTGCTGGAGTAATATACATTACATATTGCTGAAGTAATATACATTACATATTGCTGGAGTAATCTACATTACATATTGCTGGAGTAATCTACATTACATATTGCTGGAGTAATCTAAATTACATATTGCTGGAGTAATATACATTACATATTGCTGGAGTAATATGCATAACATATTGCTGGAGTAATCTACATTACATATTGCTGAAGTAATATACATTATATATTGCTGGAGTAATATACATTACATATTGCTGAAGTAATCTACATTACATATTGCTGGAGTAATATACATTACATATTGCTGGAGTAATCTAAATTACATATTGCTGGAGTAATATACATTACATATTGCTGGAGTAATATGCACTACATATTGCTGAAGTAATATACATTACATATTGCTGGAGTAATCTACATTACATATTGCTGGAGTAATCTACATTACATATTGCTGGAGTAATCTACATTATCTATTGCTGAAGTAATCTACATTACATATTGCTGGAGTAATATACATTACATATTGCTCGAGTAATCTACATTACATATTGCTGGAGTAATATATATTACATATTGCTGGAGTAATATACATTACATATTGCTGGAGTAATCTACATTACATATTGCTGGAGTAATCTACATTACAAATTGCTGAAGTAATATACATTACATATTGCTGGAGTAATATACATTACATATTGCTGGAGTAATCTACATTACATATTGCTGGAGTAATCTACATTATATATTGCTGGAGTAATATACATTACATATTGCTGAAGTAATCTACATTACATATTGCTGGAGTAATATACATTACATATTGCTGGAGTAATCTAAATTACATATTGCTGGAGTAATATACATTACATATTGCTGGAGTAATATGCACTACATATTGCTGAAGTAATATACATTACATATTGCTGGAGTAATCTACATTACATATTGCTGGAGTAATCTACATTACATATTGCTGGAGTAATCTACATTATCTATTGCTGAAGTAATCTACATTACATATTGCTGGAGTAATCTACATTACATATTGCTGAAGTAATATACATTACATATTGCTGGAGTAATCTACATTACATATTGCTGGAGTAATCTACATTACATATTGCTGGAGTAATCTACATTACATATTGCTGGAGTAATCTACATTGCATATTGCTGAAGTAATATACATTAGATATTGCTGGAGTAATCTACATTACATGTTGCTGGAGTAATATACATTACATATTGCTGGAGTAATCTACATTACATATTGCTGGAGTAATATACATTACATATTGCTGAAGTAATATACATTACATATTGCTGGAGTAATCTACATTACATATTGCTTGAGTAATCTACATTACATATTGCTGGAGTAATCTACATTACATATTGCTGGAGTAATATACATTACATATTGCTGAAGTAATATACATTACATATTGCCTAAGTAATCTACATTACATATTGCTTGAGTAATCTACATTGCATATTGCTGGAGTAATCTACATTACATATTGCTGAAGTAATATACATTACATATTGCTGGAGTAATCTACATTACATATTGCTGAAGTAATCTACATTACATATTGCTGGAGTAATCTACATTACATATTGCTGGAGTAATCTACATTACATATTGCTGGAGTAATCTACATTACATATTTCTGGAGTAATCTACATTACATATTGCTGGAGTAATATGCATTACATATTGCTGGAGTAATCTATATTACATATTGCTGGAGTAATCTACATTACATATTGCTGGAGTAATCTACATTACATATTGCTGGAGTAATCTAAATTAGATATTGCTGAAGTAATATACACTACATATTGCTGGAGTAATCTACATTACATATAGCTGGAGTAATATACATTACATATTGCTGGAGTAATCTACATTACATATTGCTGGAGTAATCTACATTACATATTGCTGGAGTAATCTACATTACATATTGCTGAAGTAATCTACATTACATATTGCTGGAGTAATCTACATTACATATTGCTGGAGTAATCTACATTACATATTGCTGGAGTAATCTACATTACATATTGCTGGAATAATATACATTACATATTGCTGGAGTAATATGCACTACATATTGCTGGAGTAATCTACATTACATATTGCTGGAGTAATATGCATAACATATTGCTGGAGTAATCTACATTACATATTGCTGAAGTAATATACATTACATATTGCTGAAGTAATCTACATTACATATTGCCTGAGTAATCTACATTACATATTGCTGAAGTAATATACATTACATATTGCTGAAGTAATCTACATTACATATTGCTGGAGTAATATACATTACATATTGCTGGAGTAATACACATTACATATTGCTGGAGTAATATACATTACATATTGCTGGAGTAATATACATTACATATTGCTGGAGTAATCTACATTACATATTGCTGGAGTAATCTACATTACATATTGCTGCAGTAATCTACATTACATATTGCTGGAATAATCTACATTACATATTGCTGGAGTGATCTACATTACATATTGCTGGAGTAATCTATATTACATATTGCTGAAGTAATCTACATTACATATTGCTGGAGTAATCTACATTACATATTGCTGGAGTAATATGCACTACATATTGCTGGAGTAATCAACATTACATATTGCTGGAGTAATATACATTAGATATTGCTGGAGTAATCTACATTACATATTGCTGAAGTAATATACATTACATATTGCTGGAGTAATCTACATTACATATTGCTGGAGTAATCTACATTACATATTGCTGGAGTAATCTACATTCCATATTGCTGGAGTAATCTACATTACATATTGCTGGAGTAATCTACATTACATATTGTTGGACTAATCTACATTACATATTTCTGTAGTAATCTACATTACATATTGCTGGAGTAATATGCATTACATATTGCTGGAGTAATCTACATTACATATTGCTGGAGTAATCTACATTACATATTGCTGGAGTAGTCTACATTGCATATTGCTGGAGTAATCTACATTAGATATTGCTGAAGTAATCTACATTACATATTGCTGAAGTAATATACATTACATATTGCTGGAGTAATATACATTACATATTGCTGGAGTAATATACATTACATATTGCTGGAGTAATCTACATTACATATTGCTGGAGTAATCTACATTACATATTGCTGGAGTAATCTACATTACATATTGCTGGAGTAATCTACATTACATATTGCTGGAATAATCTACATTACATATTGCTGGAGTGATCTACATTACATATTGCTGGAGTAATCTATATTACATATTGCTGAAGTAATCTACATTACATATTGCTGGAGTAATCTACATTACATATTGCTGGAGTAATATGCACTACATATTGCTGGAGTAATCTATATTACATATTGCTGAAGTAATCTGCATTACATATTGCTGGAGTAATCTACATTACATATTGCTGGAGTAATCTACATTACATATTGCTGAAGTAATATACATTACATATTGCTGGAGTAATCTACATTACATATTGCTGGAGTAATCTACATTACATATTGCTGGAGTAATCTACATTACATATTGCTGGAGTAATCTACATTACATATTGCTTGAGTAATCTACATTACATATTGCTGAAGTAATCTACATTACATATTGCTGGAGTAATATACATTACATATTGCTGGAGTAATACACATTACATATTGCTGGAGTAATATACATTACATATTGCTGGAGTAATCTACATTACATATTGCTGGAGTAATCTACATTACATATTGCTGGAGTAATCTACATTACATATTGCTGGAGTGATCTACATTACATATTGCTGGAGTAATCTATATTACATATTGCTGAAGTAATCTACATTACATATTGCTGGAGTAATCTACATTACATATTGCTGGAGTAATATGCACTACATATTGCTGGAGTAATCTACATTACATATTGCTGGAGTAATATACATTACATATTGCTGGAGTAATCTACATTACATATTTCTGAAGTAATATACATTACATATTGCTGGAGTAATCTACATTACATATTGCTGGAGTAATCTACATTACATATTGCTGGAGTAATCTACATTACATATTGCTGGAGTAATATACATTACATATTGCTGAAGTAATCTACATTACATATTGCTGGAGTAATATTCATTACATATTGCTGGAGTAATCTAAATTACATATTGCTGGAGTAATATACATTACATATTGCTGGAGTAATATACATTACATATTGCTGGAGTAATCTACATTACATATTGCTGAAGTAATCTACATTACATATTACTGGAGTAATCTGCATTACATATTGTCTGAAATAATATACATTACATATTGCTGGAGTAATATACATTACATATTGCTGGACTAATCTACATTACATATTGCTGGAGTAATATACATTACATATTGCTGGAGTGATCTAAATTACATATTGCTGGAGTAATCTACATTACATATTGCTGGAGTAATCTACATTACATATTGCTGGAGTAATCTACATTACATATTGCTGAAGTAATCTACATTACATATTGCTGAAGTAATCTACATTACATATTGCTGGAGTAATCTATATTACATATTGCTGGAGTAATATACATTACATATTACTGGAGTAATCTAAATTACATATTGCTGGAGTAATCTACATTACATATTGCTGGAGTAATATACATTACATATTGCTGGAGTAATCAAAATTACATATTGCTGGAGTAATCTACATTACATATTGCTGGAGTAATATACATTACATATTGCTGGAGTAATCTACATTACATATTGCTGAAGTAATCTACATTACATATTGCTGGAGTAATCTACATTACATGTTGCTAGAATAATATGCATTACATATTGCTGGTGTAATCTACATTACATATTGCTGAAGTAATCTGCATTACATATTGCTGAAATAATATACATTACATATTGCTGGAGTAATATACATTACATATTGCTGGACTAATCTACATTACATATTGCTGGAGTAATCTACATTACATATTGCTGGAGTAATCTACATTACATATTGCTGGAGTAATCTACATTACATATTGCTGGAGTAATCTACATTACATATTGCTGAAGTAATCTACATTACATATTGCTGGAGTAATCTACATTACATATTGCTGGAGTAATCTACATTACATATTGCTGGAGTAATCTACATTATATATTGCTGGAGTAATATACATTACATATTGCTGGAGTAATCTACATTACATATTGCTGGAGTAATCTACATTACATATTGCTGGAGTAATATACATTACATATTGCTGAAGTAATATACATTACATATTGCTGGAGTAATCTACATTACATATTGCTGGAGTAATCTACATTACATATTGCTGGAGTAATCTAAATTACATATTGCTGGAGTAATATACATTACATATTGCTGGAGTAATATGCATAACATATTGCTGGAGTAATCTACATTACATATTGCTGAAGTAATATACATTACATATTGCTGAAGTAATCTACATTACATGTTGCTAGAGTAATCTACATTACATATTGCTGAAGTAATATACATTACATATTGCTGAAGTAATCTACATTACATATTGCTTGAGTAATCTACATTACATATTGCTGAAGTAATCTACATTACATATTGCTGGAGTAATATACATTACATATTGCTGGAGTAATACACATTACATATTGCTGGAGTAATATACATTACATATTGCTGGAGTAATCTACATTACATATTGCTGGAGTAATCTACATTACATATTGCTGGAGTAATCTACATTACATATTACTGGAGTGATCTACATTACATATTGCTGGAGTAATCTATATTACATATTGCTGAAGTAATCTACATTACATATTGCTGGAGTAATCTACATTACATATTGCTGGAGTAATATGCACTACATATTGCTGGAGTAATCTATATTACATATTGCTGAAGTAATCTACATTACATATTGCTGGGGTAATCTACATTACATATTGCTGGAGTAATCTACATTACATATTGCTGAAGTAATATACATTACATATTGCTGGAGTAATCTACATTACATATTGCTGGAGTAATCTACATTACATATTGCTGGAGTAATCTACATTACATATTGCTGGAGTAATCTACATTACATATTGCTTGAGTAATCTACATTACATATTGCTGAAGTAATCTACATTACATATTGCTGGAGTAATATACATTACATATTGCTGGAGTAATACACATTACATATTGCTGGAGTAATATACATTACATATTGCTGGAGTAATCTACATTACATATTGCTGGAGTAATCTACATTACATATTGCTGGAGTAATCTACATTACATATTGCTGGAGTGATCTACATTACATATTGCTGGAGTAATCTATATTACATATTGCTGAAGTAATCTACATTACATATTGCTGGAGTAATCTATATTACATATTGCTGAAGTAATCTACATTACATATTGCTGGAGTAATCTACATTACATATTGCTGGAGTAATATGCACTACATATTGCTGGAGTAATCTAAATTACATATTGCTGGAGTAATCTACATTACATATTGCTGGAGTAATATACATTACATATTGCTGGAGTAATCTACATTACATATTGCTGAAGTAATCTACATTACATATTGCTGGAGTAATCTACATTACATGTTGCTAGAATAATATGCATTACATATTGCTGGTGTAATCTACATTACATATTGCTGAAGTAATCTGCATTACATATTGCTGAAATAATATACATTACATATTGCTGGAGTAATATACATTACATATTGCTGGACTAATCTACATTACATATTGCTGGAGTAATCTACATTACATATTGCTGGAGTAATCTACATTACATATTGCTGGAGTAATCTACATTACATATTGCTGAAGTAATCTACATTACATATTGCTAGAGTAATCTACATTACATATTGCTGGAGTAATCTACATTACATATTGCTGGAGTAATCTACATTATATATTGCTGGAGTAATATACATTACATATTGCTGGAGTAATCTACATTACATATTGCTGGAGTAATCTACATTACATATTGCTGGAGTAATATACATTACATATTGCTGAAGTAATCTACATTACATGTTGCTGGAGTAATATACATTACATATTGCTGGAGTAATCTAAATTACATATTGCTGGAGTAATATACATTACATATTGCTGGAGTAATATGCACTACATATTGCTGGAGTAATCTACATTACATATTGCTGGAGTAATATGCATAACATATTGCTGGAGTAATCTACATTACATATTGTTGAAGTAATATACATTACATATTGCTGAAGTAATCTACATTACATGTTGCTAGAGTAATCTACATTACATATTGCTGAAGTAATATACATTACATATTGCTGAAGTAATCTACATTACATATTGCTTGAGTAATCTACATTACATATTGCTGAAGTAATCTACATTACATATTGTCTGAAATAATATACATTACATATTGCTGGAGTAATATACATTACATATTGCTGGACTAATCTACATTACATATTGCTGGAGTAATCTACATTACATATTGCTGGAATAATCTACATTACATATTGCTGGAGTAATCTACATTACATATTGCTGGATTAATATGCTCTACATATTGCTGGAGTAATCTATATTACATATTGCTGAAGTAATCTACATTACATATTGCTGGAGTAATCTACATTACATATTGCTGGAGTAATCTACATTACATATTGCTGAAGTAATATACATTACATATTGCTGGAGTAATCTACATTACATATTGCTGGAGTAATCTACATTACATATTGCTGGAGTAATCTACATTACATATTGCTGGAGTAATCTACATTACATATTGCTTGAGTAATCTACATTACATATTGCTGAAGTAATCTACATTACATATTGCTGGAGTAATATACATTACATATTGCTGGAGTAATACACATTACATATTGCTGGAGTAATATACATTACATATTGCTGGAGTAATCTACATTACATATTGCTGGAGTAATCTACATTACATATTGCTGGAGTAATCTACATTACATATTGCTGGAGTGATCTACATTACATATGGCTTGAGTAATCTATATTACATATTGCTGAAGTAATCTACATTACATATTGCTGGAGTAATCTATATTACATATTGCTGAAGTAATCTACATTACATATTGCTGGAGTAATCTACATTACATATTGCTGGAGTAATATGCACTACATATTGCTGGAGTAATCTACATTACATATTGCTGGAGTAATATACATTACATATTGCTGGAGTAATCTACATTACATATTGCTGAAGTAATATACATTACATATTGCTGGAGTAATCTACATTACATATTGCTGGAGTAATCTACATTACATATTGCTGGAGTAATCTACATTACATATTGCTGGAGTAATATACATTACATATTGCTGAAGTAATCTACATTACATATTGCTGGAGTAATATTCATTACATATTGCTGGAGTAATCTAAATTACATATTGCTGGAGTAATATACATTACATATTGCTGGAGTAATATACATTACATATTGCTGGAGTAATCTACATTACATATTGCTGAAGTAATCTACATTACATATTGCTGGAGTAATCTGCATTACATATTGTCTGAAATAATATACATTACATATTGCTGGAGTAATATACATTACATATTGCTGGACTAATCTACATTACATATTGCTGGAGTAATATACATTACATATTGCTGGAGTGATCTAAATTACATATTGCTGGAGTAATCTACATTACATATTGCTGGAGTAATCTACATTACATATTGCTGGAATAATCTACATTACATATTGCTGAAGTAATCTACATTACATATTGCTGAAGTAATCTACATTACATATTGCTGGAGTAATCTATATTACATATTGCTGGAGTAATATACATTACATATTACTGGAGTAATCTAAATTACATATTGCTGGAGTAATCTACATTACATATTGCTGGAGTAATCTACATTACATATTGCTGGAGTAATCTACATTACATATTGCTGGAGTAATCTACATTATATATTGCTGGAGTAATATACATTAGATATTGCTGGAGTAATCTACATTACATATTGCTGGAGTAATCTACATTACATGTTGCTGGAGTAATATACATTACATATTGCTGGAGTAATCTACATTACATATTGCTGAAGTAATCTACATTACATGTTGCTGGAGTAATATACATTACATATTGCTGGAGTAATCTAAATTACATATTGCTGGAGTAATATACATTACATATTGCTGGAGTAATATGCACTACATATTGCTGGAGTAATCTACATTACATATTGCTGGAGTAATATGCATAACATATTGCTGGAGTAATCTACATTACATATTGCTGAAGTAATATACATTACATATTGCTGAAGTAATCTACATTACATGTTGCTAGAGTAATCTACATTACATATTGCTGAAGTAATATACATTACATATTGCTGAAGTAATCTACATTACATATTGCTTGAGTAATCTACATTACATATTGCTGAAGTAATCTACATTACATATTGCTGGAGTAATATACATTACATATTGCTGGAGTAATACACATTACATATTGCTGGAGTAATATACATTACATATTGCTGGAGTAATCTACATTACATATTGCTGGAGTAATCTACATTACATATTGCTGGAGTAATCTACATTACATATTACTGGAGTGATCTACATTACATATTGCTGGAGTAATCTATATTACATATTGCTGAAGTAATCTACATTACATATTGCTGGAGTAATCTACATTACATATTGCTGGAGTAATATGCACTACATATTGCTGAAGTAATCTACATTACATATTGCTGGAGTAATCTACATTACATATTGCTGGAGTAATCTACATTACATATTGCTGAAGTAATCTACATTACATATTGCTAGAGTAATCTACATTACATATTGCTGGAGTAATCTACATTACATATTGCTGGAGTAATCTACATTATATATTGCTGGAGTAATATACATTACATATTGCTGGAGTAATCTACATTACATATTGCTGGAGTAATCTACATTACATATTGCTGGAGTAATATACATTACATATTGCTGAAGTAATCTACATTACATGTTGCTGGAGTAATATACATTACATATTGCTGGAGTAATCTAAATTACATATTGCTGGAGTAATATACATTACATATTGCTGGAGTATAATGCACTACATATTGCTGGAGTAATCTACATTACATATTGCTGGAGTAATATGCATAACATATTGCTGGAGTAATCTACATTACATATTGTTGAAGTAATATACATCACATATTGCTGAAGTAATCTACATTACATGTTGCTAGAGTAATCTACATTACATATTGCTGAAGTAATATACATTACATATTGCTGAAGTAATCTACATTACATATTGCTTGAGTAATCTACATTACATATTGCTGAAGTAATCTACATTACATATTGCTGGAGTAATATACATTACATATTGCTGGAGTAATACACATTACATATTGCTGGAGTAATATACATTACATATTGCTGGAGTAATCTACATTACATATTGCTGGAGTAATCTACATTACATATTGCTGGAGTAATCTACATTACATATTACTGGAGTGATCTACATTACATATTGCTGGAGTAATCTATATTACATATTGCTGAAGTAATCTACATTACATATTGCTGGAGTAATCTACATTACATATTGCTGGAGTAATCTACATTACATATTGCTGGAATAATGTACATTACATATTGCTGGAGTGATCTACATTACATATTGCTGGAGTAATCTATATTACATATTGCTGAAGTAATCTACATTACATATTGCTGGAGTAATCTACATTACATATTGCTGGAGTAATATGCTCTACATATTGCTGGAGTAATCTATATTACATATTGCTGAAGTAATCTACATTACATATTGCTGGAGTAATCTACATTACATATTGCTGGAGTAATCTACATTACATATTGCTGAAGTAATATACATTACATATTGCTGGAGTAATCTACATTACATATTGCTGGAGTAATCTACGTTACATATTGCTGGAGTAATCTACATTACATATTGCTTGAGTAATCTACATTACATATTGCTGAAGTAATCTACATTACATATTGCTGGAGTAATATACATTACATATTGCTGGAGTAATACACATTACATATTGCTGGAGTAATATACATTACATATTGCTGGAGTAATCTACATTACATATTGCTGGAGTAATCTACATTACATATTGCTGGAGTAATCTATATTACATATTGCTGAAGTAATCTACATTACATATTGCTGGAGTAATCTACATTACATATTGCTGGAGTAATATGCACTACATATTGCTGGAGTAATCTACATTACATATTGCTGGAGTAATATACATTACATATTGCTGGAGTAATCTACATTACATATTGCTGAAGTAATATACATTACATATTGCTGGAGTAATCTACATTACATATTGCTGGAGTAATCTACATTACATATTGCTGGAGTAATCTACATTACATATTGCTGGAGTAATATACATTACATATTGCTGAAGTAATCTACATTACATATTGCTGGAGTAATATTCATTACATATTGCTGGAGTAATCTAAATTACATATTGCTGGAGTAATATACATTACATATTGCTGGAGTAATATACATTACATATTGCTGGAGTAATCTACATTACATATTGCTGAAGTAATCTACATTACATATTGCTGGAGTAATCTGCATTACATATTGTCTGAAATAATATACATTACATATTGCTGGAGTAATATACATTACATATTGCTGGACTAATCTACATTACATATTGCTGGAGTAATATACATTACATATTGCTGGAGTGATCTAAATTACATATTGCTGGAGTAATCTACATTACATATTGCTGGAGTAATCTACATTACATATTGCTGGAATAATCTACATTACATATTGCTGAAGTAATCTACATTACATATTGCTGAAGTAATCTACATTACATATTGCTGGAGTAATCTATATTACATATTGCTGGAGTAATATACATTACATATTACTGGAGTAATCTAAATTACATATTGCTGGAGTAATCTACATTACATATTGCTGGAGTAATCTACATTACATATTGCTGGAGTAATCTACATTACATATTGCTGGAGTAATCTACATTATATATTGCTGGAGTAATATACATTAGATATTGCTGGAGTAATCTACATTACATATTGCTGGAGTAATCTACATTACATGTTGCTGGAGTAATATACATTACATATTGCTGGAGTAATCTACATTACATATTGCTGAAGTAATCTACATTACATGTTGCTGGAGTAATATACATTACATATTGCTGGAGTAATCTAAATTACATATTGCTGGAGTAATATACATTACATATTGCTGGAGTAATATGCACTACATATTGCTGGAGTAATCTACATTACATATTGCTGGAGTAATATGCATAACATATTGCTGGAGTAATCTACATTACATATTGCTGAAGTAATATACATTACATATTGCTGAAGTAATCTACATTACATGTTGCTAGAGTAATCTACATTACATATTGCTGAAGTAATATACATTACATATTGCTGAAGTAATCTACATTACATATTGCTTGAGTAATCTACATTACATATTGCTGAAGTAATCTACATTACATATTGCTGGAGTAATATACATTACATATTGCTGGAGTAATACACATTACATATTGCTGGAGTAATATACATTACATATTGCTGGAGTAATCTACATTACATATTGCTGGAGTAATCTACATTACATATTGCTGGAGTAATCTACATTACATATTACTGGAGTGATCTACATTACATATTGCTGGAGTAATCTATATTACATATTGCTGAAGTAATCTACATTACATATTGCTGGAGTAATCTACATTACATATTGCTGGAGTAATATGCACTACATATTGCTGAAGTAATCTACATTACATATTGCTGGAGTAATCTACATTACATATTGCTGGAGTAATCTACATTACATATTGCTGAAGTAATCTACATTACATATTGCTAGAGTAATCTACATTACATATTGCTGGAGTAATCTACATTACATATTGCTGAAGTAATCTACATTACATATTGCTAGAGTAATCTACATTACATATTGCTGGAGTAATCTACATTACATATTGCTGGAGTAATCTACATTATATATTGCTGGAGTAATATACATTACATATTGCTGGAGTAATCTACATTACATATTGCTGGAGTAATCTACATTACATATTGCTGGAGTAATATACATTACATATTGCTGAAGTAATCTACATTACATGTTGCTGGAGTAATATACATTACATATTGCTGGAGTAATCTAAATTACATATTGCTGGAGTAATATACATTACATATTGCTGGAGTATAATGCACTACATATTGCTGGAGTAATCTACATTACATATTGCTGGAGTAGTATGCATAACATATTGCTGGAGTAATCTACATTACATATTGTTGAAGTAATATACATAACATATTGCTGAAGTAATCTACATTACATGTTGCTAGAGTAATCTACATTACATATTGCTGAAGTAATATACATTACATATTGCTGAAGTAATCTACATTACATATTGCTTGAGTAATCTACATTACATATTGCTGAAGTAATCTACATTACATATTGCTGGAGTAATATACATTACATATTGCTGGAGTAATACACATTACATATTGCTGGAGTAATATACATTACATATTGCTGGAGTAATCTACATTACATATTGCTGGAGTAATCTACATTACATATTGCTGGAGTAATCTACATTACATATTACTGGAGTGATCTACATTACATATTGCTGGAGTAATCTATATTACATATTGCTGAAGTAATCTACATTACATATTGCTGGAGTAATCTACATTACATATTGCTGGAGTAATCTACATTACATATTGCTGGAATAATGTACATTACATATTGCTGGAGTGATCTACATTACATATTGCTGGAGTAATCTATATTACATATTGCTGAAGTAATCTACATTACATATTGCTGGAGTAATCTACATTACATATTGCTGGAGTAATATGCTCTACATATTGCTGGAGTAATCTATATTACATATTGCTGAAGTAATCTACATTACATATTGCTGGAGTAATCTACATTACATATTGCTGGAGTAATCTACATTACATATTGCTGAAGTAATATACATTACATATTGCTGGAGTAATCTACATTACATATTGCTGGAGTAATCTACGTTACATATTGCTGGAGTAATCTACATTACATATTGCTTGAGTAATCTACATTACATATTGCTGAAGTAATCTACATTACATATTGCTGGAGTAATATACATTACATATTGCTGGAGTAATACACATTACATATTGCTGGAGTAATATACATTACATATTGCTGGAGTAATCTACATTACATATTGCTGGAGTAATCTACATTACATATTGCTGGAGTAATCTATATTACATATTGCTGAAGTAATCTACATTACATATTGCTGGAGTAATCTACATTACATATTGCTGGAGTAATATGCACTACATATTGCTGGAGTAATCTACATTACATATTGCTGGAGTAATATACATTACATATTGCTGGAGTAATCTACATTACATATTGCTGAAGCAATATACATTACATATTGCTGGAGTAATCTACATTACATATTGCGGGAGTAATCTACATTACATATTGCTGGAGTAATCTACATTACATATTGCTGGAGTAATATACATTACATATTGCTGAAGTAATCTACATTACATATTGCTGGAGTAATATTCATTACATATTGCTGGAGTAATCTAAATTACATATTGCTGGAGTAATATACATTACATATTGCTGGAGTAATATACATTACATATTGCTGGAGTAATCTACATTACATATTGCTGAAGTAATCTACATTACATATTGCTGGAGTAATCTGCATTACATATTGTCTGAAATAATATACATTACATATTGCTGGAGTAATATACATTACATATTGCTGGACTAATCTACATTACATATTGCTGGAGTAATATACATTACATATTGCTGGAGTGATCTAAATTACATATTGCTGGAGTAATCTACATTACATATTGCTGGAGTAATCTACATTACATATTGCTGGAATAATCTACATTACATATTGCTGAAGTAATCTACATTACATATTGCTGAAGTAATATACATTACATATTGCTGGAGTAATCTATATTACATATTGCTGGAGTAATATACATTACATATTACTGGAGTAATCTAAATTACATATTGCTGGAGTAATCTACATTACATATTGCTGGAGTAATCTACATTATATATTGCTGGAGTAATCTACATTACATATTGCTGGAGTAATCTACATTATATATTGCTGGAGTAATATACATTAGATATTGCTGGAGTAATCTACATTACATATTGCTGGAGTAATCTACATTACATATTGCTGGAGTAATATACATTACATATTTCTGAAGTAATCTACATTACATGTTGCTGGAGTAATATACATTACATATTGCTGGAGTAATCTAAATTACATATTGCTGGAGTAATATACATTACATATTGCTGGAGTAATATGCACTACATATTGCTGGAGTAATCTACATTACATATTGCTGGAGTAATATGCATAACATATTGCTGGAGTAATCTACATTACATATTGCTGAAGTAATATACATTACATATTGCTGAAGTAATCTACATTACATGTTGCTAGAGTAATCTACATTACATATTGCTGAAGTAATATACATTACATATTGCTGAAGTAATCTACATTACATATTGCTTGAGTAATCTACATTACATATTGCTGAAGTAATCTACATTACATATTGCTGGAGTAATATACATTACATATTGCTGGAGTAATACACATTACATATTGCTGGAGTAATATACATTACATATTGCTGGAGTAATCTACATTACATATTGCTGGAGTAATCTACATTACATATTGCTGGAGTAATCTACATTACATATTACTGGAGTGATCTACATTACATATTGCTGGAGTAATCTATATTACATATTGCTGAAGTAATCTACATTACATATTGCTGGAGTAATCTACATTACATATTGCTGGAGTAATATGCACTACATATTGCTGAAGTAATCTACATTACATATTGCTGGAGTAATATACATTACATATTGCTGGAGTAATCTACATTACATATTGCTGGAGTAATCTACATTACATATTGCTGGAGTAATATACATTATATATTGCTGAAGTAATCTACATTACATATTGCTGGAGTAATATACATTACATATTGCTGGAGTAATCTAAATTACATATTGCTGGAGTAATATACATTACATATTGCTGGAGTAATATGCACTACATATTGCTGGAGTAATCTACATTACATATTGCTGGAGTAATATACATTACATATTGCTGGAGTAATCTACATTACATATTGCTGAAGTGATCTACATTACATATTGCTGGAGTAATCTACATTACATATTGCTGAAGTAATATACATTACATATTGGTGGAGTAATCTACATTACATATTGCTGGAGTAATCTACATTACATGTTGCTGGAGTAATATACATTACATATTGCTGAAGTAATCTACATTATATAATGCTGGAGTAATATACATTACATATTGCTGGAGTAATATACATTACATATTGCTGGAGTAATATACATTACATATTGCTGAAGTAATATACATTACATATTGCTGAAGTAATCTACAATACATATTGCTGGAGTAATATACATTACATATTGCTGGAGTAATATACATTACATATTGCTGGAGTAATCTACATTACATATTGCTGGAGTTATCTACATTACATATTGCTGGAGTAATATACATTACATATTGCTGGAGTAATATGCACTAAATGTTGCTGGAGTAATCTACATTACATATTGCTGGAGTAATATACAATACATATTGCTGGAGTAATCTACATTACATATTGCTGAAGTTATATACATTACATATTGCTGGAGTAATCTACATTACATATTGCTGGAGTAATCTACATTACATATTGCTGGAGTAATATACATTACATATAGCTAAAGTAATATACATTACATATTGCTGAAGTAATATACATTACATATTGCTGGAGTAATCTACATTACATATTGCTGGAGTAATCTACATTACATATTGCTGAATTAATCTACATTACATATTGCTGGAGTAATCTACATTACATATTGCTGGAGTAATATACATTACATATTGCTCGAGTAATCTACATTACATATTGCTGGAGTAATATATATTACATATTGCTGGAGTAATATACATTACATATTGCTGGAGTGATCTACATTACATATTGCTGAAGTAATCTACATTACATATTGCTGAAGTAATCTACATTACATATTGCTGGAGTAATCTATATTACATATTGCTGGAGTAATATACATTACATATTGCTGGAGTAATCTAAATTACATATTGCTGGAGTAATCTACATTACATATTGCTGGAGTAATATACATTACATATTGCTGGAGTAATCTAAATTACATATTGCTGGAGTAATCTACATTACATATTGCTGGAGTAATATACATTACATATTGCTGGAGTAATCTACATTACATATTGCTGAAGTAATCTACATTACATATTGCTGGAGTAATCTACATTACATGTTGCTAGAATAATATGCATTACATATTGCTGGTGTAATCTACATTACATATTGCTAAAGTAATCTGCATTACATATTGCTGAAATAATATACATTACATATTGCTGGAGTAATATACATTACATATTGCTGGACTAATCTACATTACATATTGCTGGAGTAATCTACATTACATATTGCTGGAGTAATCTACATTACATATTGCTGGAGTAATCTACATTACATATTGCTGGAGTAATCTACATTACATATTGCTGAAGTAATCTACATTACATATTGCTGGAGTAATCTACATTACATATTGCTGGAGTAATCTACATTACATATTGCTGGAGTAATCTACATTATATATTGCTGGAGTAATATACATTACATATTGCTGGAGTAATCTACATTACATATTGCTGGAGTAATCTACATTACATATTGCTGGAGTAATATACATTACATATTGCTGAAGTAATCTACATTACATGTTGCTGGAGTAATATACATTACATATTGCTGGAGTAATCTAAATTACATATTGCTGGAGTAATATACATTACATATTGCTGGAGTAATATGCACTACATATTGCTGGAGTAATCTACATTACATATTGCTGGAGTAATATGCATAACATATTGCTGGAGTAATCTACATTACATATTGCTGAAGTAATATACATTACATATTGCTGAAGTAATCTACATTACATGTTGCTAGAGTAATCTACATTACATATTGCTGAAGTAATATACATTACATATTGCTGAAGTAATCTACATTACATATTGCTTGAGTAATCTACATTACATATTGCTGAAGTAATCTACATTACATATTGCTGGAGTAATATACATTACATATTGCTGGAGTAATACACATTACATATTGCTGGAGTAATATACATTACATATTGCTGGAGTAATCTACATTACATATTGCTGGAGTAATCTACATTACATATTGCTGGAGTAATCTACATTACATATTACTGGAGTGATCTACATTACATATTGCTGGAGTAATCTATATTACATATTGCTGAAGTAATCTACATTACATATTGCTGGAGTAATCTACATTACATATTACTGGAGTAATATGCACTACATATTGCTGGAGTAATCTACATTACATATTGCTGGAGTAATATACATTACATATTGCTGGAGTAATATACATTACATATTGCTGGAGTAATATACATTACATATTGCTGAAGTAATCTACATTACATATTGCTGAAGTAATATACATTACATATTGCTGAAGTAATCTACATTACATATTGCTGGAGTAATATACATTACATATTGCTGGAGTAATATGCACTACATATTGCTGGAGTAATCTACATTACATATTGCTGGAGTAATATACATTACATATTGCTGGAGTAATCTACATTACATATTGCTGAAGTGATCTACATTACATATTGCTGGAGTAATATACATTACATATTGCTGGAGTAATCTACATTACATATTGCTGGAGTAATCTACATTACATATTGCTGGAGTAATATACATTATATATTGCTGAAGTAATCTACATTACATATTGCTGGAGTAATATACATTACATATTGCTGGAGTAATCTAAATTACATATTGCTGGAGTAATATACATTACATATTGCTGGAGTAATATGCACTACATATTGCTGGAGTAATCTACATTACATATTGCTGGAGTAATATACATTACAAATTGCTGGAGTAATCTAGATTACATATTGCTGAAGTAATCTACATTACATATTGCTGGAGTAATCTACATTACATATTGCTGAAGTAATATACATTACATATTGCTGGAGTAATATACATTACATATTGCTGGAGTAATATGCACTAAATGTTGCTGGAGTAATCTACATTACATATTGCTGGAGTAATATACATTACATATTGCTGGAGTAATCTACATTACATATTGCTGGAGTAATCTACATTACATATTGCTGAAGTAATCTACATTACATAATGCTGGAGTAATATACATTACATATTGCTGGAGTAATATACATTACATATTGCTGGAGTAATATACATTACATATTGCTGAAGTAATATCCATTACATATTGCTGAAGTAATCTACAATACATATTGCTGGAGTAATATACATTACATATTGCTGGAGTAATCTACATTACATATTGCTGGAGTTATCTACATTACATATTGCTGGAGTAATATACATTACATATTGCTGGAGTAATATGCACTAAATGTTGCTGGAGTAATCTACATTACATATTGCTGGAGTAATATACATTACATATTGCTGGAGTAATCTACATTACATATTGCTGGAGTAATCTACATTACATATTGCTGGAGTGATCTACATTACATATTGCTGGAGTAATCTACATTACATATTGCTGGAGTAATATACATTACATATAGCTAAAGTAATATACATTACATATTGCTGAAGTAATATACATTACATATTGCTGGAGTAATCTACACTACATATTGCTGGAGTAATCTACATTACATATTGCTGAAGTAATATACATTACATATTGCTGGAGTAATCTACATTACATATTGCTGGAGTAATCTACATTACATATTGCTGGAGTAATATACATTACATATAGCTAAAGTAATATACATTACATATTGCTGAAGTAATATACATTACATATTGCTGGAGTAATCTACATTACATATTGCTGGAGTAATCTACATTACATATTGCTGAATTAATCTACATTACATATTGCTGGAGTAATCTACATTACATATTGCTGGAGTAATATGCACTACATATTGCTGGAGTAATCTACATTACATATTGCTGGAGTAATATACATTACATATTGCTGGAGTAATCTACATTACAAATTGCTGAAGTAATATACATTACATATTGCTGGAGTAATATACATTACATATTGCTGGAGTAATCTACATTACATATTGCCGGAGTAATCTACATTATATATTGCTGGAGTAATATGCACTACATATTGCTGGAGTAATCTACATTACATATTGCTGGAGTAATATGCATTACATATTGCTGGAGTAATCTACATTACATATTGCTGGAGTAATCTACATTACATATTGCTGGAGTAATCTACATTATATATTGCTGGAGTAATATACATTACATATTGCTGAAGTAATCTACATTACATATTGCTGGAGTAATATACATTACATATTGCTGGAGTAATCTAAATTACATATTGCTGGAGTAATATACATTAGATATTGCGGGAGTAATCTACATTACATGTTGCTGGAGTAATATACATTACATATTGCTGGAGTAATCTACATTACATATTGCTGGAGTAATCTACATTATCTATTGCTGAAGTAATCTACATTACATATTGCTGGAGTAATCTACATTACATATTGCTGGAGTAATCTACATTAGATATTGCTGAAGTAATCTACACTACATATTGCTGGAGTAATCTACATTACATATTGCTGGAGTAATCTACATTACATATTGCTGGAGTAATATACATTACATATTGCTGAAGTAATCTACATTACATGTTGCTGGAGGAATATACATTACATATTGCTGGAGTAATCTAAATTACATATTGCTGGAGTAATATACATTACATATTGCTGGAGTAATATGCACTACATATTGCTGGAGTAATCTACATTACATATTGCTGGAGTAATATGCATAACATATTGCTGGAGTAATCTACATTACATATTGCTGAAGTAATATACATTACATATTGCTGAAGTAATCTACATTACATGTTGCTAGAGTAATCTACATTACATATTGCTGAAGTAATATACATTACATATTGCTGAAGTAATCTACATTACATATTGCTTGAGTAGTCTACATTACATATTGCTGAAGTAATCTACATTACATATTGCTGGAGTAATATACATTACATATTGCTGGAGTAATACACATTACATATTGCTGGAGTAATATACATTACATATTGCTGGAGTAATCTACATTACATATTGCTGGAGTAATCTACATTACATATTGCTGGAGTAATCTACATTACATATTACTGGAGTGATCTACATTACATATTGCTGGAGTAATCTATATTACATATTGCTGAAGTAATCTACATTACATATTGCTGGAGTAATCTACATTACATATTGCTGGAGTAATATGCACTACATATTGCTGGAGTAATCTACATTACATATTGCTGGAGTAATATACATTACATATTGCTGGAGTAATCTACATTACATATTGCTGGAGTAATCTACATTACATATTGCTGGAGTAATATACATTATATATTGCTGAAGTAATCTACATTACATATTGCTGGAGTAATATACATTACATATTGCTGGAGTAATCTAAATTACATATTGCTGGAGTAATATACATTACATATTGCTGGAGTAATATGCACTACATATTGCTGGAGTAATCTACATTACATATTGCTGAAGTAATATACATTACATATTGCTGGAGTAATCTACATTACATATTGCTGGAGTAATCTACATTACATATTGCTGGAGTAATATACATTACATATAGCTAAAGTAATATACATTACATATTGCTGAAGTAATATACATTACATATTGCTGGAGTAATCTACATTACATATTGCTGGAGTAATCTACATTACATATTGCTGAATTAATCTACATTACATATTGCTGGAGTAATCTACATTACATATTGCTGGAGTAATATACATTACATATTGCTCGAGTAATCTACATTACATATTGCTGGAGTAATATATATTACATATTGCTGGAGTAATATACATTACATATTGCTGGAGTGATCTACATTACATATTGCTGGAGTAATCTACATTACATATTGCTGAAGTAATCTACATTACATATTGCTGGAGTAATCTACATTACATATTGCTGGAGTAATATGCACTACATATTGCTGGAGTAATCTACATTACATATTGCTGGAGTAATATACATTACATATTGCTGGAGTAATCTACATTACAAATTGCTGAAGTAATATACATTACATATTGCTGGAGTAATATACATTACATATTGCTGGAGTAATCTACATTACATATTGCTGGAGTAATCTACATTATATATTGCTGGAGTAATATACATTACATATTGCTGAAGTAATCTACATTACATATTGCTGGAGTAATATACATTACATATTGCTGGAGTAATCTAAATTACATATTGCTGGAGTAATATACATTAGATATTGCGGGAGTAATCTACATTACATGTTGCTGGAGTAATATACATTACATATTGCTGGAGTAATCTACATTACATATTGCTGGAGTAATCTACATTATCTATTGCTGAAGTAATCTACATTACATATTGCTGGAGTAATCTACATTACATATTGCTGAAGTAATATACATTACATATTGCTGGAGTAATCTACATTACATATTGCTGGAGTAATCTACATTACATATTGCTGGAGTAATCTACATTACATATTGCTGGAGTAATCTACATTACATATTGCTGGACTAATCTACATTACATATTTCTGGAGTAATCTACATTACATATTGCTGGAGTAATATGCATTACATATTGCTGGAGTAATCTACATTACATATTGCTGGAGTAATCTACATTACATATTGCTGGAGTAATCTACATTACATATTGCTGGAGTAATCTAAATTAGATATTGCTGAAGTAATCTACACTACATATTGCTGCAGTAATCTACATTACATATTGCTGGAGTAATCTATATTACATATTGCTGAAGTAATCTACATTACATATTGCTGGAGTAATCTACATTACATATTGCTGGAGTAATATACATTATATATTGCTGAAGTAATCTACATTACATATTGCTGGAGTAATATACATTACATATTGCTGGAGTAATCTAAATTACATATTGCTGGAGTAATATACATTACATATTGCTGGAGTAATATGCACTACATATTGCTGGAGTAATCTACATTACATATTGCTGGAGTAATATACATTACATATTGCTGGAGTAATATACATTACATATTGCTGAAGTAATCTACATTACATAATGCTGGAGTAATATACATTACATATTGCTGGAGTAATATACATTACATATTGCTGGAGTAATATACATTACATATTGCTGAAGTAATATACATTACATATTGCTGGAGTAATCTACATTATATATTGCTGGAGTAATATACATTACATATAGCTGGAGTAATCTACATTATATATTGCTGGAGTAATCTACATTACATATTGCTGGAGTAATCTACATTACATATTCCTGGAATAATCTACATTACATATTGCTGAAGTAATCTACATTACATATTGCTGAAGTAATCTACATTACATATTGCTGGAGTAATCTATATTACATATTGCTGGAGTAATATAGATTACATATTACTGGAGTATTCTAAATTACATATTGCTGGAGTAATCTACATTACATATTGCTGGAGTAATATACATTACATATTGCTGGAGTAATCTAAATTACATATTGCTGGAGTAATCTACATTACATATTGCTGGAGTAATATACATTACATATTGCTGGAGTAATCTACATTACATATTGCTGAAGTAATCTACATTACATATTGCTGGAGTAATCTACATTACATATTGCTGGAGTAATCTACATTACATATTGCTGGAGTAATCTACATTACATATTGCTGGAGTAATATACATTACATATTGCTGGACTAATCTACATTACATATTGCTGGAGTAATCTACATTACATATTGCTGGAGTAATCTACATTACATATTGCTGGAGTAATCTACATTACATATTGCTGGAGTAATCTACATTACATATTGCTGAAGTAATCTACATTACATATTGCTGGAGTAATCTACATTACATATTGCTGGAGTAATCTACATTACATATTGCTGGAGTAATCTACATTAGATATTGCTGAAGTAATCTACACTACATATTGCTGGAGTAATCTACATTACATATTGCTGGAGTAATCTACATTACATATTGCTGGAGTAATATACATTACATATTGCTGAAGTAATCTACATTACATGTTGCTGGAGTAATATACATTACATATTGCTGGAGTAATCTAAATTACATATTGCTGGAGTAATATACATTACATATTGCTGGAGTAATATGCACTACATATTGCTGGAGTAATCTACATTACATATTGCTGGAGTAATATGCATAACATATTGCTGGAGTAATCTACATTACATATTGCTGAAGTAATATACATTACATATTGCTGAAGTAATCTACATTACATGTTGCTAGAGTAATCTACATTACATATTGCTGAAGTAATATACATTACATATTGCTGAAGTAATCTACATTACATATTGCTTGAGTAATCTACATTACATATTGCTGAAGTAATCTACATTACATATTGCTGGAGTAATATACATTACATATTGCTGGAGTAATACACATTACATATTGCTGGAGTAATATACATTACATATTGCTGGAGTAATCTACATTACATATTGCTGGAGTAATCTACATTACATATTGCTGGAGTAATCTACATTACATATTACTGGAGTGATCTACATTACATATTGCTGGAGTAATCTATATTACATATTGCTGAAGTAATCTACATTACATATTGCTGGAGTAATCTACATTACATATTGCTGGAGTAATATGCACTACATATTGCTGGAGTAATCTACATTACATATTGCTGGAGTAATATACATTACATATTGCTGGAGTAATCTACATTACATATTGCTGGAGTAATCTACATTACATATTGCTGGAGTAATATACATTATATATTGCTGAAGTAATCTACATTACATATTGCTGGAGTAATATACATTACATATTGCTGGAGTAATCTAAATTACATATTGCTGGAGTAATATACATTACATATTGCTGGAGTAATATGCACTACATATTGCTGGAGTAATCTACATTACATATTGCTGGAGTAATATACATTACATATTGCTGGAGTAATCTACATTACATATTGCTGAAGTAATCTACATTACATATTGCTCGAGTAATCTACATTACATATTGCTGAAGTAATATACATTACATATTGCTGGAGTAATCTACATTACATATTGCTGGAGTAATCTACATTACATGTTGCTGGAGTAATATACATTACATATTGCTGAAGTAATCTACATTACATAATGCTGGAGTAATATACATTACATATTGCTGGAGTAATATACATTACATATTGCTGGAGTAATATACATTACATATTGCTGAAGTAATATCCATTACATATTGCTGAAGTAATCTACAATACATATTGCTGGAGTAATATACATTACATATTGCTGGAGTAATATACATTACATATTGCTGGAGTAATCTACATTACATATTGCTGGAGTTATCTACATTACATATTGCTGGAGTAATATACATTACATATTGCTGGAGTAATATGCACTAAATGTTGCTGGAGTAATCTACATTACATATTGCTGGAGTAATATACATTACATATTGCTGGAGTAATCTAGATTACATATTGCTGAAGTAATATACATTACATATTGCTGGAGTAATCTACATTACATATTGCTGGAGTAATCTACATTACATATTGCTGGAGTAATATACATTACATATAGCTAAAGTAATATACATTACATATTGCTGAAGTAATATACATTACATATTGCTGGAGTAATCTACATTACATATTGCTGGAGTAATCTACATTACATATTGCTGAATTAATCTACATTACATATTGCTGGAGTAATCTACATTACATATTGCTGGAGTAATATACATTACATATTGCTCGAGTAATCTACATTACATATTGCTGGAGTAATATATATTACATATTGCTGGAGTAATATACATTACATATTGCTGGAGTGATCTACATTACATATTGCTGGAGTAATCTACATTACATATTGCTGAAGTAATCTACATTACATATTGCTGGAGTAATCTACATTACATATTGCTGGAGTAATATGCACTACATATTGCTGGAGTAATCTACATTACATATTGCTGGAGTAATATACATTACATATTGCTGGAGTAATCTACATTACAAATTGCTGAAGTAATATACATTACATATTGCTGGAGTAATATACATTACATATTGCTGGAGTAATCTACATTACATATTGCTGGAGTAATCTACATTATATATTGCTGGAGTAATATACATTACATATTGCTGAAGTAATCTACATTACATATTGCTGGAGTAATATACATTACATATTGCTGGAGTAATCTAAATTACATATTGCTGGAGTAATATACATTAGATATTGCGGGAGTAATCTACATTACATGTTGCTGGAGTAATATACATTACATATTGCTGGAGTAATCTACATTACATATTGCTGGAGTAATCTACATTATCTATTGCTGAAGTAATCTACATTACATATTGCTGGAGTAATCTACATTACATATTGCTGAAGTAATATACATTACATATTGCTGGAGTAATCTACATTACATATTGCTGGAGTAATCTACATTACATATTGCTGGAGTAATCTACATTACATATTGCTGGAGTAATCTACATTACATATTGCTGGACTAATCTACATTACATATTTCTGGAGTAATCTACATTACATATTGCTGGAGTAATATGCATTACATATTGCTGGAGTAATCTACATTACATATTGCTGGAGTAATCTACATTACATATTGCTGGAGTAATCTACATTACATATTGCTGGAGTAATCTAAATTAGATATTGCTGAAGTAATCTACACTACATATTGCTGCAGTAATCTACATTACATATTGCTGGAGTAATCTATATTACATATTGCTGAAGTAATCTACATTACATATTGCTGGAGTAATCTACATTACATATTGCTGGAGTAATATGCACTACATATTGCTGGAGTAATCTACATTACATATTGCTGGAGTAATATACATTACATATTGCTGGAGTAATCTACATTACATATTGCTGGAGTAATCTACATTACATATTGCTGGAGTAATATACATTATATATTGCTGAAGTAATCTACATTACATATTGCTGGAGTAATATACATTACATATTGCTGGAGTAATCTAAATTACATATTGCTGGAGTAATATACATTACATATTGCTGGAGTAATATGCACTACATATTGCTGGAGTAATCTACATTACATATTGCTGGAGTAATATACATTACATATTGCTGGAGTAATCTACATTACATATTGCTGAAGTAATCTACATTACATATTGCTGGAGTAATCTACATTACATATTGCTGAAGTAATATACATTACATATTGCTGGAGTAATCTATATTACATATTGCTGGAGTAATCTACATTACATGTTGCTGGAGTAATATACATTACATATTGCTGAAGTAATCTACATTACATAATGCTGGAGTAATATACATTACATATTGCTGGAGTAATATACATTACATATTGCTGGAGTAATATACATTACATATTGCTGAAGTAATATACATTACATATTGCTGGAGTAATCTACATTACATATTGCTGGAGTAATATACATTACATATTGCTGGAGTAATCTAAATTACATATTGCTGGAGTAATCTACATTACATATTGCTGGAGTAATATACATTACATATTGCTGGAGTAATCTACATTACACATTGCTGAAGTAATCTACATTACATATTGCTGGAGTAATCTACATTACATGTTGCTAGAATAATATGCATTACATATTGCTGGTGTAATCTACATTACATATTGCTGGAATAATCTACATTACATATTGCTGAAGTAATCTACATTACATATTGCTGAAGTAATCTACATTACATATTGCTGGAGTAATCTATATTACATATTGCTGGAGTAATATAGATTACATATTACTGGAGTAATCTAAATTACATATTGCTGGAGTAATCTACATTACATATTGCTGAAGTAATCTACATTACATATTGCTGAAGTAATCTACATTACATATTGCTGGAGTAATCTATATTACATATTGCTGGAGTAATATAGATTACATATTACTGGAGTAATCTACATTACATATTGCTGGAGTAATCTACATTACATATTGCTGAATTAATCTACATTACATATTGCTGGAGTAATCTACATTACATATTGCTGGAGTAATATACATTACATATTGCTCGAGTAATCTACATTACATATTGCTCGAGTAATATATATTACATATTGCTGGAGTAATATACATTACATATTGCTGGAGTGATCTACATTACATATTGCTGGAGTAATCTACATTACATATTGCTGAAGTAATCTACATTACATATTGCTGGAGTAATCTACATTACATATTGCTGGAGTAATATGCACTACATATTGCTGGAGTAATCTACATTACATATTGCTGGAGTAATATACATTACATATTGCTGGAGTAATCTACATTACAAATTGCTGAAGTAATATACATTACATATTGCTGGAGTAATATACATTACATATTGCTGGAGTAATCTACATTACATATTGCTGGAGTAATCTACATTATATATTGCTGGAGTAATATACATTACATATTGCTGAAGTAATCTACATTACATATTGCTGGAGTAATATACATTACATATTGCTGGAGTAATCTAAATTACATATTGCTGGAGTAATATACATTAGATATTGCGGGAGTAATCTACATTACATGTTGCTGGAGTAATATACATTACATATTGCTGGAGTAATCTACATTACATATTGCTGGAGTAATCTACATTATCTATTGCTGAAGTAATCTACATTACATATTGCTGGAGTAATCTACATTACATATTGCTGAAGTAATATACATTACATATTGCTGGAGTAATCTACATTACATATTGCTGGAGTAATCTACATTACATATTGCTGGAGTAATCTACATTACATATTGCTGGAGTAATCTACATTACATATTGCTGGACTAATCTACATTACATATTTCTGGAGTAATCTACATTACATATTGCTGGAGTAATATGCATTACATATTGCTGGAGTAATCTACATTACATATTGCTGGAGTAATCTACATTACATATTGCTGGAGTAATCTACATTACATATTGCTGGAGTAATCTAAATTAGATATTGCTGAAGTAATCTACACTACATATTGCTGCAGTAATCTACATTACATATTGCTGGAGTAATCTATATTACATATTGCTGAAGTAATCTACATTACATATTGCTGGAGTAATCTACATTACATATTGCTGGAGTAATATGCACTACATATTGCTGGAGTAATCTACATTACATATTGCTGGAGTAATATACATTACATATTGCTGGAGTAATCTACATTACATATTGCTGGAGTAATCTACATTACATATTGCTGGAGTAATATACATTATATATTGCTGAAGTAATCTACATTACATATTGCTGGAGTAATATACATTACATATTGCTGGAGTAATCTAAATTACATATTGCTGGAGTAATATACATTACATATTGCTGGAGTAATATGCACTACATATTGCTGGAGTAATCTACATTACATATTGCTGGAGTAATATACATTACATATTGCTGGAGTAATCTACATTACATATTGCTGAAGTAATCTACATTACATATTGCTGGAGTAATCTACATTACATATTGCTGAAGTAATATACATTACATATTGCTGGAGTAATCTATATTACATATTGCTGGAGTAATCTACATTACATGTTGCTGGAGTAATATACATTACATATTGCTGAAGTAATCTACATTACATAATGCTGGAGTAATATACATTACATATTGCTGGAGTAATATACATTACATATTGCTGGAGTAATATACATTACATATTGCTGAAGTAATATACATTACATATTGCTGGAGTAATCTACATTACATATTGCTGGAGTAATATACATTACATATTGCTGGAGTAATCTAAATTACATATTGCTGGAGTAATCTACATTACATATTGCTGGAGTAATATACATTACATATTGCTGGAGTAATCTACATTACACATTGCTGAAGTAATCTACATTACATATTGCTGGAGTAATCTGCATTACATGTTGCTAGAATAATATGCATTACATATTGCTGGTGTAATCTACATTACATATTGCTGGAATAATCTACATTACATATTGCTGAAGTAATCTACATTACATATTGCTGAAGTAATCTACATTACATATTGCTGGAGTAATCTATATTACATATTGCTGGAGTAATATAGATTACATATTACTGGAGTAATCTAAATTACATATTGCTGGAGTAATCTACATTACATATTGCTGAAGTAATCTACATTACATATTGCTGAAGTAATCTACATTACATATTGCTGGAGTAATCTATATTACATATTGCTGGAGTAATATAGATTACATATTACTGGAGTAATCTAAATTACATATTGCTGGAGTAATCTACATTACATATTGCTGGAGTAATATACATTACATATTGCTGGAGTAATCTAAATTACATATTGCTGGAGTAATCTACATTACATATTGCTGGAGTAATATACATTACATATTGCTGGAGTAATCTACATTACATGTTGCTAGAATAATATGCATTACATATTGCTGGTGTAATCTACATTACATATTGCTGAAGTAATCTGCATTACATATTGCTGAAATAATATACATTACATATTGCTGGAGTAATATACATTACATATTGCTGGACTAATCTACATTACATATTGCTGGAGTAATCTACATTACATATTGCTGGAGTAATCTACATTACATATTGCTGGAGTAATCTACATTACATATTGCTGAAGTAATCTACATTACATATTGCTGAAGTAATATACATTTCATATTGCTGGAGTAATCTACATTACATATTGCTGGAGTAATATACATTACATATTGCTGGACTAATCTACATTACATATTGCTGGAGTAATCTACATTACATATTGCTGGAGTAATCTACATTACATATTGCTGGAGTAATCTACATTACATATTGCTGGAGTAATCTACATTACATATTGCTGAAGTAATCTACATTACATATTGCTGGAGTAATCTACATTACATATTGCTGGAGTAATCTACATTACATATTGCTGGAGTAATCTACATTATATATTGCTGGAGTAATATACATTACATATTGCTGGAGTAATCTACATTACATATTGCTGGAGTAATCTACATTACATATTGCTGGAGTAATATACACTACATATTGCTGAAGTAATCTACATTACATGTTGCTGGAGTAATATACATTACATATTGCTGGAGTAATCTAAATTACATATTGCTGGAGTAATATACATTACATATTGCTGGAGTAATATGCACTACATATTGCTGGAGTAATCTACATTACATATTGCTGGAGTAATATGCATAACATATTGCTGGAGTAATCTACATTACATATTGCTGAAGTAATATACATTACATATTGCTGAAGTAATCTACATTACATGTTGCTAGAGTAATCTACATTACATATTGCTGAAGTAATATACATTACATATTGCTGAAGTAATCTACATTACATATTGCTTGAGTAATCTACATTACATATTGCTGAAGTAATCTACATTACATATTGCTGGAGTAATATACATTACATATTGCTGGAGTAATACACATTACATATTGCTGGAGTAATCTACATTACATATTACTGGAGTGATCTACATTACATATTGCTGGAGTGATCTACATTACATATTGCTGGAGTAATCTACATTACATATTGCTGGAGTAATCTACATTACATATTGCTGGAGTAATCTACATTACATATTGCTGGAGTAATCTACATTACATATTGCTGGAGTAATCTACATTACATATTACTGGAGTGATCTACATTACATATTGCTGGAGTAATCTACATTACATATTGCTGGAGTAATCTACATTACATATTGCTGAAGTAATCTACATTACATATTGCTGGAGTAATATACATTATATATTGCTGAAGTAATCTACATTACATATTGCTGGAGTAATATACATTACATATTGCTGGAGTAATCTAAATTACATATTGCTGGAGTAATCTACATTACATATTGCTGGAGTAATATACATTACATATTGCTGAAGTAATCTACATTACATATTGCTGGAGTAATCTACATTACATGTTGCTAGAATAATATGCATTACATATTGCTGGAGTAATCTACATTACATATTGCTGAAGTAATCTACATTACATATTGCTGGAGTAATCTACATTACATGTTGCTAGAATAATATGCATTACATATTGCTGGTGTAATCTACATTACATATTGCTGAAGTAATCTGCATTACATATTGCTGAAATAATATACATTACATATTGCTGGAGTAATATACATTACATATTGCTGGACTAATCTACATTACATATTGCTGGAGTAATCTACATTACATATTGCTGGAGTAATCTACATTACATATTGCTGGAGTAATCTACATTACATATTGCTGGAGTAATCTACATTACATATTGCTGAAGTAATCTACATTACATATTGCTGGAGTAATCTACATTACATATTGCTGGAGTAATCTACATTACATATTGCTGGAGTAATCTACATTATATATTGCTGGAGTAATATACATTACATATTGCTGGAGTAATCTACATTACATATTGCTGGAGTAATCTACATTACATATTGCTGGAGTAATATACATTACATATTGCTGAAGTAATCTACATTACATGTTGCTGGAGTAATATACATTACATATTGCTGGAGTAATCTAAATTACATATTGCTGGAGTAATATACATTACATATTGCTGGAGTAATATGCACTACATATTGCTGGAGTAATCTACATTACATATTGCTGGAGTAATATGCATAACATATTGCTGGAGTAATCTACATTACATATTGCTGAAGTAATATACATTACATATTGCTGAAGTAATCTACATTACATGTTGCTAGAGTAATCTACATTACATATTGCTGAAGTAATATACATTACATATTGCTGAAGTAATCTACATTACATATTGCTTGAGTAATCTACATTACATATTGCTGAAGTAATCTACATTACATATTGCTGGAGTAATATACATTACATATTGCTGGAGTAATACACATTACATATTGCTGGAGTAATATACATTACATATTGCTGGAGTAATCTACATTACATATTGCTGGCGTAATCTACATTACATATTGCTGGAGTAATCTACATTACATATTACTGGAGTGATCTACATTACATATTGCTGGAGTAATCTACATTACATATTGCTGGAGTAATCTACATTACATATTGCTGGAGTAATATACATTATATATTGCTGAAGTAATCTACATTACATATTGCTGGAGTAATATACATTACATATTGCTGGAGTAATCTAAATTACATATTGCTGGAGTAATATACATTACATATTGCTGGAGTAATATGCACTACATATTGCTGGAGTAATCTACATTACATATTGCTGGAGTAATATACATTACATATTGCTGGAGTAATCTACATTACATATTGCTGAAGTGATCTACATTACATATTGCTGGAGTAATCTACATTACATATTGCTGAAGTAATATACATTACATATTGCTGGAGTAATCTACATTATATATTGCTGGAGTAATCTACATTACATGTTGCTGGAGTAATATACATTACATATTGCTGAAGTAATCTACATTACATAATGCTGGAGTAATATACATTACATATTGCTGGAGTAATATACATTACATATTGCTGGAGTAATATACATTACATATTGCTGAAGTAATATACATTACATATTGCTGAAGTAATCTACAATACATATTGCTGGAGTAATATACATTACATATTGCTGGAGTAATATACATTACATATTGCTGGAGTAATCTACATTACATATTGCTGGAGTTATCTACATTACATATTGCTGGAGTAATATACATTACATATTGCTGGAGTAATATGCACTAAATGTTGCTGGAGTAATCTACATTACATATTGCTGGAGTAATATACAATACATATTGCTGGAGTAATCTACATTACATATTGCTGAAGTAATATACATTACATATTGCTGGAGTAATCTACATTACATATTGCTGGAGTAATCTACATTACATATTGCTGGAGTAATATACATTACATATAGCTAAAAGTAATATACATTACATATTGCTGAAGTAATATACATTACATATTGCTGGAGTAATCTACATTACATATTGCTGGAGTAATCTACATTACATATTGCTGAATTAATCTACATTACATATTGCTGGAGTAATCTACATTACATATTGCTGGAGTAATATACATTACATATTGCTCGAGTAATCTACATTACATATTGCTGGAGTAATATATATTACATATTGCTGGAGTAATATACATTACATATTGCTGGAGTGATCTACATTACATATTGCTGGAGTAATCTACATTACATATTGCTGAAGTAATCTACATTACATATTGCTGGAGTAATCTACATTACATATTGCTGGAGTAATATGCACTACATATTGCTGGAGTAATCTACATTACATATTGCTGGAGTAATATACATTACATATTGCTGGAGTAATCTACATTACAAATTGCTGAAGTAATATACATTACATATTGCTGGAGTAATATACATTACATATTGCTGGAGTAATCTACATTACATATTGCTGGAGTAATCTACATTATATATTGCTGGAGTAATATACATTACATATTGCTGAAGTAATCTACATTACATATTGCTGGAGTAATCTACATTACATATTGCTGAAGTAATATACATTACATATTGCTGGAGTAATCTACATTACATATTGCTGGAGTAATCTACATTACATATTGCTGGAGTAATCTACATTACATATTGCTGGACTAATCTACATTACATATTTCTGGAGTAATCTACATTACATATTGCTGGAGTAATATGCATTACATATTGCTGGAGTAATCTACATTACATATTGCTGGAGTAATCTAAATTAGATATTGCTGAAGTAATCTACACTACATATTGCTGCAGTAATCTACATTACATATAGGTGGAGTAATATGCATTACATATTGCTGAAGTAATCTACATTACATATTGCTGGAGTAATATGCATTACATATTGCTGAAGTAATCTACATTACATATTGCTGGAGTAATCTACATTACATATTGCTGGAGTAATATACATTACATATTGCTGGAGTAATACACATTACATATTGCTGGAGTAATATACATTACATATTGCTGGAGTAATCTACATTACATATTGCTGGAGTAATCTACATTACATATTGCTGGAGTAATCTACATTACATATTACTGGAGTGATCTACATTACATATTGCTGGAGTAATCTATATTACATATTGCTGAAGTAATCTACATTACATATTGCTGGAGTAATCTACATTACATATTGCTGGAGTAATATGCACTACATATTGCTGGAGTAATCTACATTACCTATTGCTGGAGTAATATACATTACATATTGCTGGAGTAATCTACATTACATATTGCTGGAGTAATCTACATTACATATTGCTGGAGTAATATACATTATATATTGCTGAAGTAATCTACATTACATATTGCTGGAGTAATATACATTACATATTGCTGGAGTAATCTAAATTAGATATTGCTGGAGTAATATACATTACATATTGCTGGAGTAATATGCACTCCATATTGCTGGAGTAATCTACATTACATATTGCTGGAGTAATATACATTACATATTGCTGGAGTAATCTACATTACATATTGCTGAAGTAATCTACATTACATATTGCTGGAGTAATCTACATTACATATTGCTGAAGTAATATACATTACATATTGCTGGAGTAATCTACATTACATATTGCTGGAGTAATATACATTACATATTGCTGGAGTAATCTAAATTACATATTGCTGGAGTAATATACATTACATATTGCTGGAGTAATATGCACTACATATTGCTGGAGTAATCTACATTACATATTGCTGGAGTAATATGCATAACATATTGCTGGAGTAATCTACATTACATATTGCTGAAGTAATATACATTACATATTGCTGAAGTAATCTACATTACATGTTGCTAGAGTAATCTACATTACATATTGCTGAAGTAATATACATTACATATTGCTGAAGTAATCTACATTACATATTGCTTGAGTAATCTACATTACATATTGCTGAAGTAATCTACATTACATATTGCTGGAGTAATATACATTACATATTGCTGGAGTAATACACATTACATATTGCTGGAGTAATATACATTACATATTGCTGGAGTAATCTACATTACATATTGCTGGAGTAATCTACATTACATATTGCTGGAGTAATTTACATTACATATTACTGGAGTGATCTACATTACATATTGCTGGAGTAATCTACATTACATATTGCTGGAGTAATCTACATTACATATTGCTGGAGTAATATACATTATATATTGCTGAAGTAATCTACATTACATATTGCTGGAGTAATATACATTACATATTGCTGGAGTAATCTAAATTACATATTGCTGGAGTAATATACATTACATATTGCTGGAGTAATATGCACTACATATTGCTGGAGTAATCTACATTACATATTGCTGGAGTAATATACATTACATATTGCTGGAGTAATCTACATTACATATTGCTGAAGTGATCTCCATTACATATTGCTGGAGTAATCTACATTACATATTGCTGAAGTAATATACATTACATATTGCTGGAGTAATCTACATTACATATTGCTGGAGTAATCTACATTACATGTTGCTGGAGTAATATACATTACATATTGCTGAAGTAATCTACATTACATAATGCTGGAGTAATATACATTACATATTGCTGGAGTAATATACATTACATATTGCTGGAGTAATATACATTACATATTGCTGAAGTAATATACATTACATATTGCTGAAGTAATCTACAATACATATTGCTGGAGTAATATACATTACATATTGCTGGAGTAATATACATTACATATTGCTGGAGTAATCTACATTACATATTGCTGGAGTTATCTACATTACATATTGCTGGAGTAATATACATTACATATTGCTGGAGTAATATGCACTAAATGTTGCTGGAGTAATCTACATTACATATTGCTGGAGTAATATACAATACATATTGCTGGAGTAATCTACATTACATATTGCTGAAGTAATATACATTACATATTGCTGGAGTAATCTACATTACATATTGCTGGAGTAATCTACATTACATATTGCTGGAGTAATATACATTACATATAGCTAAAAGTAATATACATTACATATTGCTGAAGTAATATACATTACATATTGCTGGAGTAATCTACATTACATATTGCTGGAGTAATCTACATTACATGTTGCTGAATTAATCTACATTACATATTGCTGGAGTAATCTACATTACATATTGCTGGAGTAATATACATTACATATTGCTCGAGTAATCTACATTACATATTGCTGGAGTAATATATATTACATATTGCTGGAGTAATATACATTACATATTGCTGGAGTGATCTACATTACATATTGCTGGAGTAATCTACATTACATATTGCTGAAGTAATCTACATTACATATTGCTGGAGTAATCTACATTACATATTGCTGGAGTAATATGCACTACATATTGCTGGAGTAATCTACATTACATATTGCTGGAGTAATATACATTACATATTGCTGGAGTAATCTACATTACAAATTGCTGAAGTAATATACATTACATATTGCTGGAGTAATATACATTACATATTGCTGGAGTAATCTACATTACATATTGCTGGAGTAATCTACATTATATATTGCTGGAGTAATATACATTACATATTGCTGAAGTAATCTACATTACATATTGCTGGAGTAATATACATTACATATTGCTGGAGTAATCTAAATTACATATTGCTGGAGTAAAATACATTAGATATTGCGGGAGTAATCTACATTACATGTTGCTGGAGTAATATACATTACATATTGCTGGAGTAATCTACATTACATATTGCTGGAGTTATCTACATTATCTATTGCTGAAGTAATCTACATTACATATTGCTGGAGTAATCTACATTACATATTGCTGAAGTAATATACATTACATATTGCTGGAGTAATCTACATTACATATTGCTGGAGTAATCTACATTACATATTGCTGGAGTAATCTACATTACATATTGCTGGACTAATCTACATTACATATTTCTGGAGTAATCTACATTACATATTGCTGGAGTAATATGCATTACATATTGCTGGAGTAATCTACATTACATATTGCTGGAGTAATCTAAATTAGATATTGCTGAAGTAATCTACACTACATATTGCTGCAGTAATCTACATTACATATAGGTGGAGTAATATGCATTACATATTGCTGAAGTAATCTACATTACATATTGCTGGAGTAATATGCATTACATATTGCTGAAGTAATCTACATTACATATTGCTGGAGTAATCTACATTACATATTGCTGGAGTAATATACATTACATATTGCTGGAGTAATACACATTACATATTGCTGGAGTAATATACATTACATATTGCTGGAGTAATCTACATTACATATTGCTGGAGTAATCTACATTACATATTGCTGGAGTAATCTACATTACATATTACTGGAGTGATCTACATTACATATTGCTGGAGTAATCTATATTACATATTGCTGAAGTAATCTACATTACATATTGCTGGAGTAATCTACATTACATATTGCTGGAGTAATATGCACTACATATTGCTGGAGTAATCTACATTACCTATTGCTGGAGTAATATACATTACATATTGCTGGAGTAATCTACATTACATATTGCTGGAGTAATCTACATTACATATTGCTGGAGTAATATACATTATATATTGCTGAAGTAATCTACATTACATATTGCTGGAGTAATATACATTACATATTGCTGGAGTAATCTAAATTACATATTGCTGGAGTAATATACATTACATATTGCTGGAGTAATATGCACTACATATTGCTGGAGTAATCTACATTACATATTGCTGGAGTAATATACATTACATATTGCTGGAGTAATCTACATTACATATTGCTGAAGTAATCTACATTACATATTGCTGGAGTAATCTACACTACATATTGCTGAAGTAATATACATTACATATTGCTGGAGTAATCTACATTACATATTGCTGGAGTAATCTACATTACATGTTGCTGGAGTTATATACATTACATATTGCTGAAGTAATCTACATTACATAATGCTGGAGTAATATACATTACATATTGCTGGAGTAATATACATTACATATTGCTGGAGTAATATACATTACATATTGCTGAAGTAATCTACATTACATATTGCTGGAGTAATATACATTACATATTGCTGAAGTAATCTACATTACATATTGCTGGAGTTATCTACATTACATATTGCTGGAGTAATATACATTACATATTGCTGGAGTAATATGCACTAAATGTTGCTGGAGTAATCTACATTACATATTGCTGGAGTAATATACAATACATATTGCTGGAGTAATCTACATTACATATTGCTGGAGTAATCTACATTACATATTGCTGAATTAATCTACATTACATATTGCTGGAGTAATCTACATTACATATTGCTGGAGTAATCTACATTACATATTGCTGAATTAATCTACATTACATATTGCTGGAGTAATCTACATTACATATTGCTGGAGTAATATACATTACATATTGCTCGAGTAATCTACATTACATATTGCTGGAGTAATATATATTACATATTGCTGGAGTAATATACATTACATATTGCTGGAGTGATCTACATTACATATTGCTGGAGTAATCTACATTACATATTGCTGAAGTAATCTACATTACATATTGCTGGAGTAATCTACATTACATATTGCTGGAGTAATATGCACTACATATTGCTGGAGTAATCTACATTACATATTGCTGGAGTAATATACATTACATATTGCTGGAGTAATCTACATTACAAATTGCTGAAGTAATATACATTACATATTGCTGGAGTAATATACATTACATATTGCTGGAGTAATCTACATTACATATTGCTGGAGTAATCTACATTATATATTGCTGGAGTAATATACATTACATATTGCTGAAGTAATCTACATTACATATTGCTGGAGTAATATACATTACATATTGCTGGAGTAATCTAAATTACATATTGCTGGAGTAATATACATTAGATATTGCGGGAGTAATCTACATTACATGTTGCTGGAGTAATATACATTACATATTGCTGGAGTAATCTACATTATCTATTGCTGAAGTAATCTACATTACATATTGCTAGAGTAATCTACATTACATATTGCTGGACTAATCTACATTACATATTTCTGGAGTAATCTACATTACATATTGCTGGAGTAATATGCATTACATATTGCTGGAGTAATCTACATTACATATTGCTGGAGTAATCTACATTACATATTGCTGGAGTAATCTACATTACATATTGCTGGAGTAATCTAAATTAGATATTGCTGAAGTAATCTACATTACATATTGCTGGAGTAATCTACATTACATATTGCTGGAGTAATATGCACTACATATTGCTGGAGTAATCTACATTACATATTGCTGGAGTAATATACATTACATATTGCTGGAGTAATCTACATTATATATTGCTGAAGTAATCTACATTACATATTGCTGGAGTAATATACATTACATATTGCTGGAGTAATCTAAATTACATATTGCTGGAGTAATATACATTACATATTGCTGGAGTAATATGCACTACATATTGCTGGAGTAATCTACATTACATATTGCTGGAGTAATATACATTACATATTGCTGGAGTAATCTACATTACATATTGCTGGAGTAATCTACATTACATATTGCTGGAGTAATATACATTACATATTGCTGGAGTAATCTACATTACATATTGCTGGAGTAATATGCACTACATGTTGCTGGAGTAATCTACATTACATATTGCTGGAGTAATCTACACTACATATTGCTGAAGTAATCTACATTACATATTGCTGGAGTAATCTACATTACATATTGCTGAAGTAATATACATTACATATTGCTGGAGTAATCTACATTACATATTGCTGGAGTAATCTACATTACATGTTGCTGGAGTAATATACATTACATATTGCTGAAATAATCTACATTACATAATGCTGGAGTAATATACATTACATATTGCTGGAGTAATATACATTACATATTGCTGGAGTAATATACATTACATATTGCTGAAGTAATATACATTACATATTGCTGAAGTAATCTACAATACATATTGCTGGAGTAATATACATTACATATTGCTGGAGTAATATACATTACATATTGCTGGAGTAATCTACATTACATATTGCTGGAGTTATCTACATTACATATTGCTGGAGTAATATACATTACATATTGCTGGAGTAATATGCACTAAATGTTGCTGGAGTAATCTACATTACATATTGCTGGAGTAATATACATTACATATTGCTGGAGTAATCTACATTACATATTGCTGAAGTAATATCCATTACATATTGCTGGAGTAATCTACATTACATATTGCTGGAGTAATCTACATTACATATTGCTGGAGTAATATACATTACATATAGCTAAAGTAATATACATTACATATTGCTGAAGTAATATACATTACATATTGCTGGAGTAATCTACATTACATATTGCTGGAGTAATCTACATTACATATTGCTGAATTAATCTACATTACATATTGCTGGAGTAATCTACATTACATATTGCTGGAGTAATATACATTACATATTGCTCGAGTAATCTACATTACATATTGCTGGAGTAATATATATTACATATTGCTGGAGTAATATACATTACATATTGCTGGAGTGATCTACATTACATATTGCTGGAGTAATCTACATTACATATTGCTGAAGTAATCTACATTACATATTGCTGGAGTAATCTACATTACATATTGCTGGAGTAATATGCACTACATATTGCTGGAGTAATCTACATTACATATTGCTGGAGTAATATACATTACATATTGCTGGAGTAATCTACATTACAAATTGCTGAAGTAATATACATTACATATTGCTGGAGTAATATACATTACATATTGCTGGAGTAATCTACATTACATATTGCTGGAGTAATCTACATTATATATTGCTGGAGTAATATACATTACATATTGCTGAAGTAATCTACATTACATATTGCTGGAGTAATATACATTACATATTGCTGGAGTAATCTAAATTACATATTGCTGGAGTAATATACATTAGATATTGCGGGAGTAATCTACATTACATGTTGCTGGAGTAATATACATTACATATTGCTGGAGTAATCTACATTACATATTGCTGGAGTAATCTACATTATCTATTGCTGAAGTAATCTACATTACATATTGATGGAGTAATCTACATTACATATTGCTGAAGTAATATACATTACATATTGCTGGAGTAATCTACATTACATATTGCTGGAGTAATCTACATTACATATTGCTGGAGTAATCTACATTACATATTGCTGGAGTAATCTACATTACATATTGCTGGACTAATCTACATTACATATTTCTGGAGTAATCTACATTACATATTGCTGGAGTAATATGCATTACATATTGCTGGAGTAATCTACATTACATATTGCTGGAGTAATCTACATTACATATTGCTGGAGTAATCTACATTACATATTGCTGGAGTAATCTAAATTAGATATTGCTGAAGTAATCTACACTACATATTGCTGCAGTAATCTACATTACATATTGCTGGAGTAATCTATATTACATATTGCTGAAGTAATCTACATTACATATTGCTGGAGTAATCTACATTACATATTGCTGGAGTAATATGCACTACATATTGCTGGAGTAATCTACATTACATATTGCTGGAGTAATATACATTACATATTGCTGGAGTAATCTAAATTACATATTGCTGGAGTAATATACATTACATATTGCTGGAGTAATATGCACTACATATTGCTGGAGTAATCTACATTACATATTGCTGGAGTAATATACATTACATATTGCTGGAGTAATCTACATTACATATTGCTGAAGTAATCTACATTACATATTGCTGGAGTAATCTACATTACATATTGTTGGAGTAATCTACATTACATGTTGCTGGAGTAATATACATTACATATTGCTGAAGTAATCTACATTACATAATGCTGGAGTAATATACATTACATATTGCTGGAGTAATATACATTACATATTGCTGGAGTAATATACATTACATATTGCTGAAGTAATATACATTACATATTGCTGAAGTAATCTACAATACATATTGCTGGAGTAATATACATTACATATTGCTGGAGTAATATACATTACATATTGCTGGAGTAATCTACATTACATATTGCTGGAGTTATCTACATTACATATTGCTGGAGTAATATACATTACATATTGCTGGAGTAATATGCACTAAATGTTGCTGGAGTAATCTACATTACATATTGCTGGAGTAATATACATTACATATTGCTGGAGTAATCTACATTACATATTGCTGAAGTAATATACATTAGATATTGCTGGAGTAATCTACATTACATATTGCTGGAGTAATCTACATTACATATTGCTGAATTAATCTACATTACATATTGCTGGAGTAATCTACATTACATATTGCTGGAGTAATATACATTACATATTGCTTGAGTAATCTACATTACATATTGCTGGAGTAATATATATTACATATTGCTGGAGTAATATACATTACATATTGCTGGAGTGATCTACATTACATATTGCTGGAGTAATCTACATTACATATTGCTGAAGTAATCTACATTACATATTGCTGGAGTAATCTACATTACATATTGCTGGAGTAATATGCACTACATATTGCTGGAGTAATCTACATTACATATTGCTGGAGTAATATACATTACATATTGCTGGAGTAATCTACATTACAAATTGCTGAAGTAATATACATTACATATTGCTGGAGTAATATACATTACATATTGCTGGAGTAATCTACATTACATATTGCTGGAGTAATCTACATTATCTATTGCTGAAGTAATCTACATTACATATTGCTGGAGTAATCTTCATTACATATTGCTGAAGTAATATACATTACATATTGCTGGAGTAATCTACATTACATATTGCTGGAGTAATCTACATTACATATTGCTGGAGTAATCTACATTACATATTGCTGGAGTAATCTACATTACATATTGCTGGACTAATCTACATTACATATTTCTGGAGTAATCTACATTACATATTGCTGGAGTAATATGCATTACATATTGCTGGAGTAATCTACATTACATATTGCTGGAGTAATCTACATTACATATTGCTGGAGTAATCTACATTACATATTGCTGGAGTAATCTAAATTAGATATTGCTGAAGTAATCTACACTACATATTGCTGCAGTAATCTACATTACATATAGGTGGAGTAATATACATTACATATTGCTGGAGTAATCTACATTACATATTGCTGGAGTAATATACATTACATATTGCTGGAGTAATATACATTACATATTGCTGAAGTAATCTACAATACATATTGCTGGAGTAATATACATTACATATTGCTGAAGTAATCTACATTACATATTGCTGGAGTAATATACATTACATATTGCTGAAGTAATCTACATTACATATTGCTGGAGTAATCTACATTAGATATTGCTGAAGTAATCTACACTACATATTGCTGGAGTAATCTACATTACATATTGCTGGAGTAATCTACATTACATATTGCTGGAGTAATATACATTACATATTGCTGGAGTAATCTACATTACATATTGCTGGAGTAATATACATTACATATTGCTCGAGTAATCTACATTACATATTGCTGGAGTAATATATATTACATATTGCTGGAGTAATATACATTACATATTGCTGGAGTGATCTACATTACATATTGCTGGAGTAATCTACATTACATATTGCTGAAGTAATCTACGTTACATATTGCTGGAGTAATCTACATTACATATTGCTGGAGTAATATGCACTACATATTGCTGGAGTAATCTACATTACATATTGCTGGAGTAATCTACATTACAAATTGCTGAAGTAATATACATTACATATTGCTGGAGTAATATACATTACATATTGCTGGAGTAATCTACATTACATATTGCTGGAGTAATCTACATTATATATTGCTGGAGTAATATACATTACATATTGCTGAAGTAATCTACATTACATATTGCTGGAGTAATATACATTACATATTGCTGGAGTAATCTAAATTACATATTGCTGGAGTAATATACATTAGATATTGCGGGAGTAATCTACATTACATGTTGCTGGAGTAATATACATTACATATTGCTGGAGTAATCTACATTACATATTGCTGGAGTAATCTACATTATCTATTGCTGAAGTAATCTACATTACATATTGCTAGAGTAATCTACATTACATATTGCTGGACTAATCTACATTACATATTTCTGGAGTAATCTACATTACATATTGCTGGAGTAATATGCATTACGTATTGCTGGAGTAATCTACATTACATATTGCTGGAGTAATCTACATTACATATTGCTGGAGTAATCTACATTACATATTGCTGGAGTAATCTAAATTAGATATTGCTGAAGTAATCTACATTACATATTGCTGGAGTAATCTACATTACATATTGCTGGAGTAATATGCACTACATATTGCTGGAGTAATCTACATTACATATTGCTGGAGTAATATACATTACATATTGCTGGAGTAATCTACATTATATATTGCTGAAGTAATCTACATTACATATTGCTGGAGTAATATACATTACATATTGCTGGAGTAATCTAAATTACATATTGCTGGAGTAATATACATTACATATTGCTGGAGTAATATGCACTACATATTGCTGGAGTAATCTACATTACATATTGCTGGAGTAATATACATTACATATTGCTGGAGTAATCTACATTACATATTGCTGGAGTAATCTACATTACATATTGCTGGAGTAATATACATTACATATTGCTGGAGTAATCTACATTACATATTGCTGGAGTAATATGCACTACATGTTGCTGGAGTAATCTACATTACATATTGCTGGAGTAATCTACACTACATATTGCTGAAGTAATCTACATTACATATTGCTGGAGTAATCTACATTACATATTGCTGAAGTAATATACATTACATATTGCTGGAGTAATCTACATTACATATTGCTGGAGTAATCTACATTACATGTTGCTGGAGTAATATACATTACATATTGCTGAAATAATCTACATTACATAATGCTGGAGTAATATACATTACATATTGCTGGAGTAATATACATTACATATTGCTGGAGTAATATACATTACATATTGCTGAAGTAATATACATTACATATTGCTGAAGTAATCTACAATACATATTGCTGGAGTAATATACATTACATATTGCTGGAGTAATATACATTACATATTGCTGGAGTAATCTACATTACATATTGCTGGAGTTATCTACATTACATATTGCTGGAGTAATATACATTACATATTGCTGGAGTAATATGCACTAAATGTTGCTGGAGTAATCTACATTACATATTGCTGGAGTAATATACATTACATATTGCTGGAGTAATCTACATTACATATTGCTGAAGTAATATCCATTACATATTGCTGGAGTAATCTACATTACATATTGCTGGAGTAATCTACATTACATATTGCTGGAGTAATATACATTACATATAGCTAAAGTAATATACATTACATATTGCTGAAGTAATTTACATTACATATTGCTGGAGTAATCTACATTACATATTGCTGGAGTAATCTACATTACATATTGCTGAATTAATCTACATTACATATTGCTGGAGTAATCTACATTACATATTGCTGGAGTAATATACATTACATATTGCTCGAGTAATCTACATTACATATTGCTGGAGTAATATATATTACATATTGCTGGAGTAATATACATTACATATTGCTGGAGTGATCTACATTACATATTGCTGGAGTAATCTACATTACATATTGCTGAAGTAATCTACATTACATATTGCTGGAGTAATCTACATTACATATTGCTGGAGTAATATGCACTACATATTGCTGGAGTAATCTACATTACATATTGCTGGAGTAATATACATTACATATTGCTGGAGTAATCTACATTACAAATTGCTGAAGTAATATACATTACATATTGCTGGAGTAATATACATTACATATTGCTGGAGTAATCTACATTACATATTGCTGGAGTAATCTACATTATATATTGCTGGAGTAATATACATTACATATTGCTGAAGTAATCTACATTACATATTGCTGGAGTAATATACATTACATATTGCTGGAGTAATCTAAATTACATATTGCTGGAGTAATATACATTAGATATTGCGGGAGTAATCTACATTACATGTTGCTGGAGTAATATACATTACATATTGCTGGAGTAATCTACATTACATATTGCTGGAGTAATCTACATTATCTATTGCTGAAGTAATCTACATTACATATTGATGGAGTAATCTACATTACATATTGCTGAAGTAATATACATTACATATTGCTGGAGTAATCTACATTACATATTGCTGGAGTAATCTATATTACATATTGCTGAAGTAATCTACATTACATATTGCTGGAGTAATCTACATTACATATTGCTGGAGTAATCTACATTACATATTGCTGGAGTAATCTAAATTAGATATTGCTGAAGTAATCTACACTACATATTGCTGCAGTAATCTACATTACATATTGCTGGAGTAATCTATATTACATATTGCTGAAGTAATCTACATTACATATTGCTGGAGTAATCTACATTACATATTGCTGGAGTAATATGCACTACATATTGCTGGAGTAATCTACATTACATATTGCTGGAGTAATATACATTACATATTGCTGGAGTAATCTAAATTACATATTGCTGGAGTAATATACATTACATATTGCTGGAGTAATATGCACTACATATTGCTGGAGTAATCTACATTACATATTGCTGGAGTAATATACATTACATATTGCTGAAGTAATCTACATTACATATTGCTGGAGTAATCTACATTACATATTGTTGGAGTAATCTACATTACATGTTGCTGGAGTAATATACATTACATATTGCTGAAGTAATCTACATTACATAATGCTGGAGTAATATACATTACATATTGCTGGAGTAATATACATTACATATTGCTGGACTAATATACATTACATATTGCTGAAGTAATATACATTACATATTGCTGAAGTAATCTACAATACATATTGCTGGAGTAATATACATTACATATTGCTGGAGTAATATACATTACATATTGCTGGAGTAATCTACATTACATATTGCTGGAGTTATCTACATTACATATTGCTGGAGTAATATACATTACATATTGCTGGAGTAATATGCACTAAATGTTGCTGGAGTAATCTACATTACATATTGCTGGAGTAATATACATTACATATTGCTGGAGTAATCTACATTACATATTGCTGAAGTAATATACATTAGATATTGCTGGAGTAATCTACATTACATATTGCTGGAGTAATCTACATTACATATTGCTGAATTAATCTACATTACATATTGCTGGAGTAATCTACATTACATATTGCTGGAGTAATATACATTACATATTGCTTGAGTAATCTACATTACATATTGCTGGAGTAATATATATTACATATTGCTGGAGTAATATACATTACATATTGCTGGAGTGATCTACATTACATATTGCTGGAGTAATATATATTACATATTGCTGGAGTAATATACATTACATATTGCTTGAGTAATCTACATTACATATTGCTGGAGTAATATATATTACATATTGCTGGAGTAATATACATTACATATTGCTGGAGTGATCTACATTACATATTGCTGGAGTAATCTACATTACATATTGCTGAAGTAATCTACATTACATATTGCTGGAGTAATCTACATTACATATTGCTGGAGTAATATGCACTACATATTGCTGGAGTAATCTACATTACATATTGCTGGAGTAATATACATTACATATTGCTGGAGTAATCTACATTACAAATTGCTGAAGTAATATACATTACATATTGCTGGAGTAATATACATTACATATTGCTGGAGTAATCTACATTACATATTGCTGGAGTAATCTACATTATATATTGCTGGAGTAATATACATTACATATTGCTGAAGTAATCTACATTACATATTGCTGGAGTAATATACATTACATATTGCTGGAGTAATCTAAATTACATATTGCTGGAGTAATATACATTAGATATTGCGGGAGTAATCTACATTACATGTTGCTGGAGTAATATACATTACATATTGCTGGAGTAATCTACATTACATATTGCTGGAGTAATCTACATTATCTATTGCTGAAGTAATCTACATTACATATTGCTGGAGTAATCTTCATTACATATTGCTGAAGTAATATACATTACATATTGCTGGAGTAATCTACATTACATATTGCTGGAGTAATCTACATTACATATTGCTGGAGTAATCTACATTACATATTGCTGGAGTAATCTACATTACATATTGCTGGACTAATCTACATTACATATTTCTGGAGTAATCTACATTACATGTTGCTGGAGTAATATGCATTACATATTGCTGGAGTAATCTACATTACATATTGCTGGAGTAATCTACATTACATATTGCTGGAGTAATCTACATTACATATTGCTGGAGTAATCTAAATTAGATATTGCTGAAGTAATCTACACTACATATTGCTGCAGTAATCTACATTACATATAGGTGGAGTAATATACATTACATATTGCTGGAGTAATCTACATTACAAATTGCTGGAGTAATATACATTACATATTGCTGGAGTAATATACATTACATAATGCTGAAGTAATCTACAATACATATTGCTGGAGTAATATACATTACATATTGCTGAAGTAATCTACATTACATATTGCTGGAGTAATATACATTACATATTGCTGAAGTAATCTACATTACATATTGCTGGAGTAATCTACATTAGATATTGCTGAAGTAATCTACACTACATATTGCTGGAGTAATCTACATTACATATTGCTGGAGTAATCTACATTACATATTGCTGGAGTAATATACATTACATATTGCTGAAGTAATCTACATTACATGTTGCTGGAGTAATATACATTACATATTGCTGGAGTAATCTAAATTACATATTGCTGGAGTAATATACATTACATATTGCTGGAGTAATATGCACTACATATTGCTGGAGTAATCTACATTACATATTGCTGGAGTAATAAAGCATAACATATTGCTGGAGTAATCTACATTACATATTGCTGAAGTAATATACATTACATATTGCTGAAGTAATCTACATTACATGTTGCTAGAGTAATCTACATTACATATTGCTGAAGTAATATACATTACATATTGCTGAAGTAATCTACATTACATATTGCTTGAGTAATCTACATTACATATTGCTGAAGTAATCTACATTACATATTGCTGGAGTAATATACATTACATATTGCTGGAGTAATACACATTACATATTGCTGGAGTAATATACATTACATATTGCTGGAGTAATCTACATTACATATTGCTGGAGTAATCTACATTACATATTGCTGGAGTAATCTACATTACATATTACTGGAGTGATCTACATTACATATTGCTGGAGTAATCTATATTACATATTGCTGAAGTAATCTACATTACATATTGCTGGAGTAATCTACATTACATATTGCTGGAGTAATATGCACTACATATTGCTGGAGTAATCTACATTACATATTGCTGGAGTAATATACATTACATATTGCTGGAGTAATCTACATTACATATTGCTGGAGTAATCTACATTACATATTGCTGGAGTAATATACATTATATATTGCTGAAGTAATCTACATTACATATTGCTGGAGTAATATACATTACATATTGCTGGAGTAATCTAAATTACATATTGCTGGAGTAATATACATTACATATTGCTGGAGTAATATGCACTACATATTGCTGGAGTAATCTACATTACATATTGCTGGAGTAATCTACATTACATATTGCTGGAGTAATCTACATTACATATTGCTGGAGTAATCTACATTACATATTGCTGGAGTAATCTACATTACATATTGCTGGAGTAATCTACATTACATATTGCTGGAGTAATCTACATTACATATTGCTGGAGTAATATACATTACATATTGCTGGAGTAATATACATTACATATTGCTGGAGTAATATACATTACATATTGCTGGAGTAATCTACATTACATATTGCTGAAGTAATCTACATTACATATTGCTGGAGTAATCTACATTACATATTGCTGGAGTAATCTACATTACATATTGCTGGAGTAATCTACATTACATGTTGCTGGAGTAATCTACATTACATATTGCTGAAGTAATCTACATTACATATTGCTGGAGTAATCTACATTACATATTGCTGAAGTAATATACATTACATATTGCTGGAGTAATCTACATTACATATTGCTGGAGTAATCTACATTACATGTTGCTGGAGTAATATACATTACATATTGCTGAAGTAATCTACATTACATAATGCTGGAGTAATATACATTACATATTGCTGGAGTAATATACATTACATATTGCTGGAGTAATATACATTACATATTGCTGAAGTAATATACATTACATATTGCTGAAGTAATCTACAATACATATTGCTGAAGTAATATACATTACATATTGCTGGAGTAATATACATTACATATTGCTGGAGTAATATACATTACATATTGCTGGAGTAATCTACATTACATATTGCTGGAGTTATCTACATTACATATTGCTGGAGTAATATACATTACATATTGCTGGAGTAATATGCACTAAATGTTGCTGGAGTAATCTACATTACATATTACTGGAGTAATCTACATTACATATTGCTGAAGTAATATACATTACATATTGCTGGAGTAATCTACATTACATATTGCTGGAGTAATCTACATTACATATTGCTGGAGTAATATACATTACATATAGCTAAAGTAATATACATTACATATTGCTGAAGTAATATACATTACATATTGCTGGAGTAATCTACATTACATATTGCTGGAGTAATCTACATTACATATTGCTGAATTAATCTACATTACATATTGCTGGAGTAATCTACATTACATATTGCTGGAGTAATATACATTACATATTGCTCGAGTAATCTACATTACATATTGCTCGAGTAATATATATTACATATTGCTGGAGTAATATACATTACATATTGCTGGAGTGATCTACATTACATATTGCTGGAGTAATCTACATTACATATTGCTGAAGTAATCTACATTACATATTGCTGGAGTAATCTACATTACATATTGCTGGAGTAATATGCACTACATATTGCTGGATTAATCTACATTACATATTGCTGAAGTAATCTACATTACATATTGCTGGAGTAATATACATTACATATTGCTGGAGTAATCTAAATTACATATTGCTGGAGTAATATACATTAGATATTGCGGGAGTAATCTACATTACATGTTGCTGGAGTAATATACATTACATATTGCTGGAGTAATCTACATTACATATTGCTGGAGTAATCTACATTATCTATTGCTGAAGTAATCTACATTACATATTGCTGGAGTAATCTACATTACATATTGCTGATGTAATATACATTACATATTGCTGGAGTAATCTACATTACATATTGCTGGAGTAATCTACATTACATATTGCTGGAGTAATCTACATTACATATTGCTGGAGTAATCTACATTACATATTGCTGGACTAATCTACATTACATATTTCTGGAGTAATCTACATTACATATTGCTGGAGTAATATGCATTACATATTGCTGGAGTAATCTACATTACATATTGCTGGAGTAATCTACATTACATATTGCTGGAGTAATCTACATTACATATTGCTGGAGTAATCTAAATTAGATATTGCTGAAGTAATCTACACTACATATTGCTGCAGTAATCTACATTACATATAGGTGGAGTAATATACATTACATATTGCTGGAGTAATCTACATTACATATTGCTGGAGTAATATACATTACATATTGCTGGAGTAATCTACATTACATATTGCTGAAGTAATATACATTACATATTGCTGGAGTAATCTACATTACATATTGCTGGAGTAATCTACATTACATATTGCTGGAGTAATATACATTACATATAGCTAAAGTAATATACATTACATATTGCTGAAGTAATATACATTACATATTGCTGGAGTAATCTACATTACATATTGCTGGAGTAATCTAAATTACATATTGCTGAATTAATCTATATTACATATTGCTGGAGTAATCTACATTACATATTGCTGGAGTAATATACATTACATATTGCTCGAGTAATCTACATTACATATTGCTGGAGTAATATATATTACATATTGCTGGAGTAATCTACATTACATATTGCTGAAGTAATCTACATTACATATTGCTGGAGTAATCTACATTACATATTGCTGGAGTAATATGCACTACATATTGCTGGAGTAATCTACATTACATGTTGCTGGAGTAATATACATTACATATTGCTGGAGTAATCTACATTACAAATTGCTGAAGTAATATACATTACATATTGCTGGAGTAATATACATTACATATTGCTGGAGTAATCTACATTACATATTGCTGGAGTAATCTACATTATATATTGCTGGAGTAATATACATTACATATTGCTGAAGTAATCTACATTACATATTGCTGGAGTAATATACATTACATATTGCTGGAGTAATCTAAATTACATATTGCTGGAGTAATATACATTAGATATTGCGGGAGTAATCTACATTACATGTTGCTGGAGTAATATACATTACATATTGCTGGAGTAATCTACATTACATATTGCTGGAGTAATCTACATTATCTATTGCTGAAGTAATCTACATTACATATTGCTGGAGTAATCTACATTACATATTGCTGAAGTAATATACATTACATATTGCTGGAGTAATCTACATTACATATTGCTGGAGTAATCTACATTACATATTGCTGGAGTAATCTACATTACATATTGCTGGAGTAATCTACATTACATATTGCTGGACTAATCTACATTACATATTTCTGGAGTAATCTACATTACATATTGCTGGAGTAATATGCATTACATATTGCTGGAGTAATCTACATTACATATTGCTGGAGTAATCTACATTACATATTGCTGGAGTAATCTACATTACATATTGCCGGAGTAATCTAAATTAGATATTGCTGAAGTAATCTACACTACATATTGCTGCAGTAATCTACATTACATATAGGTGGAGTAATATACATTACATATTGCTGGAGTAATCTACATTACATATTGCTGGAGTAATATACATTACATATTGCTGGAGTAATATACATTACATATTGCTGAAGTAATCTACAATACATATTGCTGGAGTAATATACATTACATATTGCTGAAGTAATCTACATTACATATTGCTGGAGTAATATACATTACATATTGCTGAAGTAATCTACATTATATATTGCTGGAGTAATCTACATTAGATATTGCTGAAGTAATCTACACTACATATTGCTGGAGTAATCTACATTACATATTGCTGGAGTAATCTACATTACATATTGCTGGAGTAATCTACATTACATATTGCTGGAATAATCTATATTACATATTGCTGGAGTAATCTACATTACATATTGCTGAAGTAATCTACATTACATATTGCTGGAGTAATCTACATTACATATTGCTGGAGTAATATACATTACATATTGCTCGAGTAATCTACATTACATATTGCTGGAGTAATATGCACTACATATTGCTGGAGTAATCTACATTACATATTGCTGGAGTAATATACATTACATATTGCTGGAGTAATCTACATTACATATTGCTGAAGTAATATACATTACATATTGCTGGAGTAATCTACATTACATATTGCTGAAGTAATCTACATTACATATTGCTGGAGTAATATACATTACATATTGCTGGAGTAATCTACATTACATATTGCTGGAGTAATCTCCATCATATATTGCTGGAGTAATATACATTACATATTGCTGAAGTAATCTACACTACATATTGCTGGAGTAATATACATTACATATTGCTGGAGTAATCTAAATTACATATTGCTGGAGTAATATACATTACATATTGCTGGAGTAATATGCACTACATATTGCTGAAGTAATATACATTACATATTGCTGGAGTAATCTACATTACATATTGCTGGAGTAATCTACATTACATATTGCTGGAGTAATCTACATTATCTATTGCTGAAGTAATCTACATTACATATTGCTGGAGTAATCTACATTACATATTGCTGAAGTAATATACATTACATATTGCTGGAGTAATCTACATTACATATTGCTGGAGTAATCTACATTACATATTGCTGGAGTAATCTACATTACATATTGCTGGAGTAATCTACATTACATATTGCTGAAGTAATATACATTAGATATTGCTGGAGTAATCTACATTACATATTGCTGGAGTAATATACATTACATATTGCTGGAGTAATATACATTACATATTGCTGGAGTAATCTACATTACAAATTGCTGAAGTAATATACATTACATATTGCTGGAGTAATATACATTACATATTGCTGGAGTAATATATATTACATATTGCTGGAGTAACATACATTACATATTGCTGGAGTGATCTACATTACATATTGCTGGAGTAATCTACATTACATATTGCTGAAGTAATCTACATTACATATTGCTGGAGTAATCTACATTACATATTGCTGGAGTAATATGCACTACATATTGCTGGAGTAATCTACATTACATATTGCTGGAGTAATATACATTACATATTGCTGGAGTAATCTACATTACAAATTGCTGAAGTAATATACATTACATATTGGAGTAATATACATTACATATTGCTGGAGTAATCTACATTACATATTGCTGGAGTAATCTACATTATATATTGCTGGAGTAATATACATTACATATTGCTGAAGTAATCTACATTACATATTGCTGGAGTAATATACATTACATATTGCTGGAGTAATCTAAATTACATATTGCTGGAGTAATATACATTAGATATTGCGGGAGTAATCTACATTACATGTTGCTGGAGTAATATACATTACATATTGCTGGAGTAATCTACATTACATATTGCTGGAGTAATCTACATTACATATTGCTGAAGTAATATACATTACATATTGCTGGAGTAATCTACATTACATATTGCTGGAGTAATCTACATTACATATTGCTGGAGTAATCTACATTACATATTGCTGGAGTAATCTACATTACATATTGCTGGACTAATCTACATTACATATTTCTGGAGTAATCTACATTACATATTGCTGGAGTAATATGCATTACATATTGCTGGAGTAATCTACATTACATATTGCTGGAGTAATCTACATTACATATTGCTGGAGTAATCTACATTACATATTGCTGGAGTAATCTAAATTAGATATTGCTGAAGTAATCTACACTACATATTGCTGCAGTAATCTACATTACATATAGGTGGAGTAATATACATTACATATTGCTGGAGTAATCTACATTACATATTGCTGGAGTAATATACATTACATATTGCTGGAGTAATATACATTACATATTGCTGAAGTAATCTACAATACATATTGCTGGAGTAATATACATTACATATTGCTGAAGTAATCTACATTACATATTGCTGGAGTAATATACATTACATATTGCTGAAGTAATCTACATTATATATTGCTGGAGTAATCTACATTAGATATTGCTGAAGTAATCTACACTACATATTGCTGGAGTAATCTACATTACATATTGCTGGAGTAATCTACATTACATATTGCTGGAGTAATCTACATTACATATTGCTGGAATAATCTATATTACATATTGCTGGAGTAATCTACATTACATATTGCTGAAGTAATCTACATTACATATTGCTGGAGTAATCTACATTACATATTGCTGGAGTAATATACATTACATATTGCTCGAGTAATCTACATTACATATTGCTGGAGTAATATGCACTACATATTGCTGGAGTAATCTACATTACATATTGCTGGAGTAATATACATTACATATTGCTGGAGTAATCTACATTACATATTGCTGAAGTAATATACATTACATATTGCTGGAGTAATCTACATTACATATTGCTGAAGTAATCTACATTACATATTGCTGGAGTAATATACATTACATATTGCAGGAGTAATCTACATTACATATTGCTGGAGTAATCTCCATCATATATTGCTGGAGTAATATACATTACATATTGCTGAAGTAATCTACACTACATATTGCTGGAGTAATATACATTACATATTGCTGGAGTAATCTAAATTACATATTACTGGAGTAATATACATTACATATTGCTGGAGTAATATGCACTACATATTGCTGAAGTAATATACATTACATATTGCTGGAGTAATCTACATTACATATTGCTGGAGTAATCTACATTACATATTGCTGGAGTAATCTACATTATCTATTGCTGAAGTAATCTACATTACATATTGCTGGAGTAATCTACATTACATATTGCTGAAGTAATATACATTACATATTGCTGGAGTAATCTACATTACATATTGCTGGAGTAATCTACATTACATATTGCTGGAGTAATCTACATTACATATTGCTGGAGTAATATACATTACATATTGCTGAAGTAATATACATTAGATATTGCTGGAGTAATCTACATTACATATTGCTGGAGTAATATACATTACATATTGCTGGAGTAATATACATTACATATTGCTGGAGTAATCTACATTACAAATTGCTGAAGTAATATACATTACATATTGCTGGAGTAATATACATTACATATTGCTGGAGTAATCTACATTACATATTGCTGGAGTAATCTACATTATATATTGCTGGAGTAATATACATTACATATTGCTGAAGTAATCTACATTACATATTGCTGGAGTAATATACATTACATATTGCTGGAGTAATCTAAATTACATATTGCTGGAGTAATATACACTAGATATTGCGGGAGTAATCTACATTACATGTTGCTGGAGTAATATACATTACATATTGCTGGAGTAATCTACATTACATATTGCTGGAGTAATCTACATTATCTATTGCTGAAGTAATCTACATTACATATTGCTCGAGTAATCTTCATTACATATTGCTGAAGTAATATACATTACATATTGCTGGAGTAATCTACATTACATATTGCTGGAGTAATCTAAATTACATATTGCTGGAGTAATCTACATTACATATTGCTGGAGTAATCTACATTACATATTGCTGGACTAATCTACATTACATATTTCTGGAGTAATCTACATTACATATTGCTGGAGTAATATGCATTACATATTGCTGGAGTAATCTACATTACATATTGCTGGAGTAATCTACATTACATATTGCTGGAGTAATCTACATTACATATTGCTGGAGTAATCTAAATTAGATATTGCTGAAGTAATCTACACTACATATTGCTGCAGTAATCTACATTACATATAGGTGGAGTAATATACATTACATATTGCTGGTGTAATCTACATTACATATTGCTGGAGTAATATACATTACATATTGCTGGAGTAATATACATTACATATTGCTGAAGTAATCTACAATACATATTGCTGGAGTAATATACATTACATATTGATGAAGTAATCTACATTACATATTGCTGGAGTAATATACATTACATATTGCTGAAGTAATCTACATTACATATTGCTGGAGTAATCTACATTAGATATTGCTGAAGTAATCTACACTACATATTGCTGGAGTAATCTACATTACATATTGCTGGAGTAATCTACATTACATATTGCTGGAGTAATATACATTACATATTGCTGAAGTAATCTACATTACATGTTGCTGGAGTAATATACATTACATATTGCTGGAGTAATCTAAATTACATATTGCTGGAGTAATATACATTACATATTGCTGGAGTAATATGCACTACATATTGCTGGAGTAATCTACATTACATATTGCTGGAGTAATATGCATAACATATTGCTGGAGTAATCTACATTACATATTGCTGAAGTAATATACATTACATATTGCTGAAGTAATCTACATTACATGTTGCTAGAGTAATCTACATTACATATTGCTGAAGTAATATACATTACATATTGCCTAAGTAATCTACATTACATATTGCTTGAGTAATCTACATTACATATTGCTGAAGTAATCTACATTACATATTGCTGGAGTAATATACATTACATATTGCTGGAGTAATACACATTACATATTGCTGGAGTAATATACATTACATATTGCTGGAGTAATCTACATTACATATTGCTGGAGTAATCTACATTACATATTGCTGGAGTAATCTACATTACATATTACTGGAGTGATCTACATTACATATTGCTGGAGTAATCTATATTACATATTGCTGAAGTAATCTACATTACATATTGCTGGAGTAATCTACATTACATATTGCTGGAGTAATATGCACTACATATTGCTGGAGTAATCTACATTACATATTGCTGGAGTAATATACATTACATATTGCTGGAGTAATCTACATTACATATTGCTGGAGTAATCTACATTACATATTGCTGGAGTAATATACATTATATATTGCTGAAGTAATCTACATTACATATTGCTGGAGTAATATATATTACATATTGCTGGAGTAATCTAAATTACATATTGCTGGAGTAATATACATTACATATTGCTGGAGTAATATGCACTACATATTGCTGGAGTAATCTACATTACATATTGCTGGAGTAATATACATTACATATTGCTGGAGTAATCTACATTACATATTGCTGAAGAAATCTACATTACATATTGCTGGAGTAATCTACATTACATATTGCTGAAGTAATATACATTACATATTGCTGGAGTAATCTACATTACATATTGCTGGAGTAATCTACATTACATGTTGCTGGAGTAATATACATTACATATTGCTGAAGTAATCTACATTACATAATGCTGGAGTAATATACATTACATATTGCTGGAGTAATATACATTACATATTGCTGGAGTAATATACATTACATATTGCTGAAGTAATATACATTACATATTGCTGAAGTAATCTACAATACATATTGCTGGAGTAATATACATTACATATTGCTGGAGTAATCTAAATTAGATATTGCTGAAGTAATCTACACTACATATTGCTGCAGTAATCTACATTACATATAGGTGGACTAATATACATTACATATTGCTGGTGTAATCTACATTACATATTGCTGGAGTAATATACATTACATATTGCTGGAGTAATATACATTACATATTGCTGAAGTAATCTACAATACATATTGCTGGAGTAATATACATTACATATTGCTGAAGTAATCTACATTACATATTGCTGGAGTAATATACATTACATATTGCTGAAGTAATCTACATTACATATTGCTGGAGTAATCTACATTAGATATTGCTGAAGTAATCTACACTACATATTGCTGGAGTAATCTACATTACATATTGCTGGAGTAATCTACATTACATATTGCTGGAGTAATATACATTACATATTGCTGAAGTAATCTACATTACATGTTGCTGGAGTAATATACATTACATATTGCTGGAGTAATCTAAATTACATATTGCTGGAGTAATATACATTACATATTGCTGGAGTAATATGCACTACATATTGCTGGAGTAATCTACATTACATATTGCTGGAGTAATATGCATAACATATTGCTGGAGTAATCTACATTACATATTGCTGAAGTAATATACATTACATATTGCTGAAGTAATCTACATTACATGTTGCTAGAGTAATCTACATTACATATTGCTGAAGTAATATACATTACATATTGCCTAAGTAATCTACATTACATATTGCTTGAGTAATCTACATTACATATTGCTGAAGTAATCTACATTACATATTGCTGGAGTAATATACATTACATATTGCTGGAGTAATACACATTACATATTGCTGGAGTAATATACATTACATATTGCTGGAGTAATCTACATTACATATTGCTGGAGTAATCTACATTACATATTGCTGGAGTAATCTACATTACATATTACTGGAGTGATCTACATTACATGTTGCTGGAGTAATCTATATTACATATTGCTGAAGTAATCTACATTACATATTGCTGGAGTAATCTACATTACATATTGCTGGAGTAATATGCACTACATATTGCTGGAGTAATCTACATTACATATTGCTGGAGTAATATACATTACATATTGCTGGAGTAATCTACATTACATATTGCTGGAGTAATCTACATTACATATTGCTGGAGTAATATACATTATATATTGCTGAAGTAATCTACATTACATATTGCTGGAGTAATATATATTACATATTGCTGGAGTAATCTAAATTACATATTGCTGGAGTAATATACATTACATATTGCTGGAGTAATATGCACTACATATTGCTGGAGTAATCTACATTACATATTGCTGGAGTAATATACATTACATATTGCTGGAGTAATCTACATTACATATTGCTGAAGAAATCTACATTACATATTGCTGGAGTAATCTACATTACATATTGCTGAAGTAATATACATTACATATTGCTGGAGTAATCTACATTACATATTGCTGGAGTAATCTACATTACATGTTGCTGGAGTAATATACATTACATATTGCTGAAGTAATCTACATTACATAATGCTGGAGTAATATACATTACATATTGCTGGAGTAATATACATTACATATTGCTGGAGTAATATACATTACATATTGCTGAAGTAATATACATTACATATTGCTGAAGTAATCTACAATACATATTGCTGGAGTAATATACATTACATATTGCTGGAGTAATATACATTACATATTGCTGGAGTAATCTACATTACATATTGCTGGAGTAATCTACATTACATATTGCTGAAGTAATATACATTAGATATTGCTGGAGTAATCTACATTACATATTGCTGGAGTAATATACATTACATATTGCTGGAGTAATATACATTACATATTGCTGGAGTAATCTACATTACAAATTGCTGAAGTAATATACATTACATATTGCTGGAGTAATATACATTACATATTGCTGGAGTAATATATATTACATATTGCTGGAGTAACATACATTACATATTGCTGGAGTGATCTACATTACATATTGCTGGAGTAATCTACATTACATATTGCTGAAGTAATCTACATTACATATTGCTGGAGTAATCTACATTACATATTGCTGGAGTAATATGCACTACATATTGCTGGAGTAATCTACATTACATATTGCTGGAGTAATATACATTACATATTGCTGGAGTAATCTACATTACAAATTGCTGAAGTAATATACATTACATATTGCTGGAGTAATATACATTACATATTGCTGGAGTAATCTACATTACATATTGCTGGAGTAATCTACATTATATATTGCTGGAGTAATATACATTACATATTGCTGAAGTAATCTACATTACATATTGCTGGAGTAATATACATTACATATTGCTGGAGTAATCTAAATTACATATTGCTGGAGTAATATACATTAGATATTGCGGGAGTAATCTACATTACATGTTGCTGGAGTAATATACATTACATATTGCTGGAGTAATCTACATTACATATTGCTGGAGTAATCTACATTACATATTGCTGAAGTAATATACATTACATATTGCTGGAGTAATCTACATTACATATTGCTGGAGTAATCTACATTACATATTGCTGGAGTAATCTACATTACATATTGCTGGAGTAATCTACATTACATATTGCTGGACTAATCTACATTACATATTTCTGGAGTAATCTACATTACATATTGCTGGAGTAATATGCATTACATATTGCTGGAGTAATCTACATTACATATTGCTGGAGTAATCTACATTACATATTGCTGGAGTAATCTACATTACATATTGCTGGAGTAATCTAAATTAGATATTGCTGAAGTAATCTACACTACATATTGCTGCAGTAATCTACATTACATATAGGTGGAGTAATATACATTACATATTGCTGGAGTAATCTACATTACATATTGCTGGAGTAATATACATTACATATTGCTGGAGTAATATACATTACATATTGCTGAAGTAATCTACAATACATATTGCTGGAGTAATATACATTACATATTGCTGAAGTAATCTACATTACATATTGCTGGAGTAATATACATTACATATTGCTGAAGTAATCTACATTATATATTGCTGGAGTAATCTACATTAGATATTGCTGAAGTAATCTACACTACATATTGCTGGAGTAATCTACATTACATATTGCTGGAGTAATCTACATTACATATTGCTGGAGTAATCTACATTACATATTGCTGGAATAATCTATATTACATATTGCTGGAGTAATCTACATTACATATTGCTGAAGTAATCTACATTACATATTGCTGGAGTAATCTACATTACATATTGCTGGAGTAATATACATTACATATTGCTCGAGTAATCTACATTACATATTGCTGGAGTAATATGCACTACATATTGCTGGAGTAATCTACATTACATATTGCTGGAGTAATATACATTACATATTGCTGGAGTAATCTACATTACATATTGCTGAAGTAATATACATTACATATTGCTGGAGTAATCTACATTACATATTGCTGAAGTAATCTACATTACATATTGCTGGAGTAATATACATTACATATTGCAGGAGTAATCTACATTACATATTGCTGGAGTAATCTCCATCATATATTGCTGGAGTAATATACATTACATATTGCTGAAGTAATCTACACTACATATTGCTGGAGTAATATACATTACATATTGCTGGAGTAATCTAAATTACATATTGCTGGAGTAATATACATTACATATTGCTGGAGTAATATGCACTACATATTGCTGAAGTAATATACATTACATATTGCTGGAGTAATCTACATTACATATTGCTGGAGTAATCTACATTACATATTGCTGGAGTAATCTACATTATCTATTGCTGAAGTAATCTACATTACATATTGCTGGAGTAATCTACATTACATATTGCTGAAGTAATATACATTACATATTGCTGGAGTAATCTACATTACATATTGCTGGAGTAATCTACATTACATATTGCTGGAGTAATCTACATTACATATTGCTGGAGTAATCTACATTACATATTGCTGAAGTAATATACATTAGATATTGCTGGAGTAATCTACATTACATATTGCTGGAGTAATATACATTACATATTGCTGGAGTAATATACATTACATATTGCTGGAGTAATCTACATTACAAATTGCTGAAGTAATATACATTACATATTGCTGGAGTAATATACATTACATATTGCTGGAGTAATCTACATTACATATTGCTGGAGTAATCTACATTATATATTGCTGGAGTAATATACATTACATATTGCTGAAGTAATCTACATTACATATTGCTGGAGTAATATACATTACATATTGCTGGAGTAATCTAAATTACATATTGCTGGAGTAATATACACTAGATATTGCGGGAGTAATCTACATTACATGTTGCTGGAGTAATATACATTACATATTGCTGGAGTAATCTACATTACATATTGCTGGAGTAATCTACATTATCTATTGCTGAAGTAATCTACATTACATATTGCTGGAGTAATCTTCATTACATATTGCTGAAGTAATATACATTACATATTGCTGGAGTAATCTACATTACATATTGCTGGAGTAATCTACATTACATATTGCTGGAGTAATCTACATTACATATTGCTGGAGTAATCTACATTACATATTGCTGGACTAATCTACATTACATATTTCTGGAGTAATCTACATTACATATTGCTGGAGTAATATGCATTACATATTGCTGGAGTAATCTACATTACATATTGCTGGAGTAATCTACATTACATATTGCTGGAGTAATCTACATTACATATTGCTGGAGTAATCTAAATTAGATATTGCTGAAGTAATCTACACTACATATTGCTGCAGTAATCTACATTACATATAGGTGGAGTAATATACATTACATATTGCTGGTGTAATCTACATTACATATTGCTGGAGTAATATACATTACATATTGCTGGAGTAATATACATTACATATTGCTGAAGTAATCTACAATACATATTGCTGGAGTAATATACATTACATATTGCTGAAGTAATCTACATTACATATTGCTGCAGTAATATACATTACATATTGCTGAAGTAATCTACATTACATATTGCTGGAGTAATCTACATTAGATATTGCTGAAGTAATCTACACTACATATTGCTGGAGTAATCTACATTACATATTGCTGGAGTAATCTACATTACATATTGCTGGAGTAATATACATTACATATTGCTGAAGTAATCTACATTACATGTTGCTGGAGTAATATACATTACATATTGCTGGAGTAATCTAAATTACATATTGCTGGAGTAATATACATTACATATTGCTGGAGTAATATGCACTACATATTGCTGGAGTAATCTACATTACATATTGCTGGAGTAATATGCATAACATATTGCTGGAGTAATCTACATTACATATTGCTGAAGTAATATACATTACATATTGCTGAAGTAATCTACATTACATGTTGCTAGAGTAATCTACATTACATATTGCTGAAGTAATATACATTACATATTGCCTAAGTAATCTACATTACATATTGCTTGAGTAATCTACATTACATATTGCTGAAGTAATCTACATTACATATTGCTGGAGTAATATACATTACATATTGCTGGAGTAATACACATTACATATTGCTGGAGTAATATACATTACATATTGCTGGAGTAATCTACATTACATATTGCTGGAGTAATCTACATTACATATTGCTGGAGTAATCTACATTACATATTACTGGAGTGATCTACATTACATATTGCTGGAGTAATCTATATTACATATTGCTGAAGTAATCTACATTACATATTGCTGGAGTAATCTACATTACATATTGCTGGAGTAATATGCACTACATATTGCTGGAGTAATCTACATTACATATTGCTGGAGTAATATACATTACATATTGCTGGAGTAATCTACATTACATATTGCTGGAGTAATCTACATTACATATTGCTGGAGTAATATACATTATATATTGCTGAAGTAATCTACATTACATATTGCTGGAGTAATATATATTACATATTGCTGGAGTAATCTAAATTACATATTGCTGGAGTAATATACATTACATATTGCTGGAGTAATATGCACTACATATTGCTGGAGTAATCTACATTACATATTGCTGGAGTAATATACATTACATATTGCTGGAGTAATCTACATTACATATTGCTGAAGTAATCTACATTACATATTGCTGGAGTAATCTACATTACATATTGCTGGAGTAATATACATTACATATTGCTGGAGTAATCTACATTACATATTGCTGGAGTAATCTACATTACATGTTGCTGGAGTAATATACATTACATATTGCTGAAGTAATCTACATTACATAATGCTGGAGTAATATACATTACATATTGCTGGAGTAATATACATTACATATTGCTGGAGTAATATACATTACATATTGCTGAAGTAATATACATTACATATTGCTGAAGTAATCTACAATACATATTGCTGGAGTAATATACATTACATATTGCTGGAGTAATATACATTACATATTGCTGGAGTAATCTACATTACATATTGCTAGAGTAATCTAAATTAGATATTGCTGAAGTAATCTACACTACATATTGCTGCAGTAATCTACATTACATATAGGTGGAGTAATATACATTACATATTGCTGGAGTAATCTACATTACATATTGCTGGAGTAATATACATTACATATTGCTGGAGTAATATACATTACATATTGCTGAAGTAATCTACAATACATATTGCTGGAGTAATATACATTACATATTGCTGAAGTAATCTACATTACATATTGCTGGAATAATATACATTACATATTGCTGAAGTAATCTACATTATATATTGCTGGAGTAATCTACATTAGATATTGCTGAAGTAATCTACACTACATATTGCTGGAGTAATCTACATTACATATTGCTGCAGTAATCTACATTACATATTGCTGGAGTAATCTACATTACATATTGCTGGAATAATCTATATTACATATTGCTGGAGTAATCTACATTACATATTGCTGAAGTAATCTACATTACATATTGCTGGAGTAATCTACATTACATATTGCTGGAGTAATATACATTACATATTGCTCGAGTAATCTACATTACATATTGCTGGAGTAATATGCACTACATATTGCTGGAGTAATCTACATTACATATTGCTGGAGTAATATACATTACATATTGCTGGAGTAATCTACATTACATATTGCTGAAGTAATATACATTACATATTGCTGGAGTAATCTACATTACATATTGCTGAAGTAATCTACATTACATATTGCTGTAGTAATATACATTACATATTGCTGGAGTAATCTACATTACATATTGCTGGAGTAATCTCCATCATATATTGCTGGAGTAATATACATTACATATTGCTGAAGTAATCTACACTACATATTGCTGGAGTAATATACATTACATATTGCTGGAGTAATCTAAATTACATATTGCTGGAGTAATATACATTACATATTGCTGGAGTAATATGCACTACATATTGCTGAAGTAATATACATTACATATTGCTGGAGTAATCTACATTACATATTGCTGGAGTAATCTACATTACATATTGCTGGAGTAATCTACATTATCTATTGCTGAAGTAATCTACATTACATATTGCTGGAGTAATCTACATTACATATTGCTGAAGTAATATACATTACATATTGCTGGAGTAATCTACATTACATATTGCTGGAGTAATCTACATTACATATTGCTGGAGTAATCTACATTACATATTGCTGGAGTAATCTACATTACATATTGCTGAAGTAATATACATTAGATATTGCTGGAGTAATCTACATTACATATTGCTGGAGTAATATACATTACATATTGCTGGAGTAATATACATTACATATTGCTGGAGTAATCTACATTACAAATTGCTGAAGTAATATACATTACATATTGCTGGAGTAATATACATTACATATTGCTGGAGTAATCTACATTACATATTGCTGGAGTAATCTACATTATATATTGCTGGAGTAATATACATTACATATTGCTGAAGTAATCTACATTACATATTGCTGGAGTAATATACATTACATATTGCTGGAGTAATCTAAATTACATATTGCTGGAGTAATATACACTAGATATTGCGGGAGTAATCTACATTACATGTTGCTGGAGTAATATACATTACATATTGCTGGAGTAATCTACATTACATATTGCTGGAGTAATCTACATTATCTATTGCTGAAGTAATCTACATTACATATTGCTGGAGTAATCTTCATTACATATTGCTGAAGTAATATACATTACATATTGCTGGAGTAATCTACATTACATATTGCTGGAGTAATCTACATTACATATTGCTGGAGTAATCTACATTACATATTGCTGGAGTAATCTACATTACATATTGCTGGACTAATCTACATTACATATTTCTGGAGTAATCTACATTACATATTGCTGGAGTAATATGCATTACATATTGCTGGAGTAATCTACATTACATATTGCTGGAGTAATCTACATTACATATTGCTGGAGTAATCTACATTACATATTGCTGGAGTAATCTAAATTAGATATTGCTGAAGTAATCTACACTACATATTGCTGCAGTAATCTACATTACATATAGGTGGAGTAATATACATTACATATTGCTGGTGTAATCTACATTACATATTGCTGGAGTAATATACATTACATATTGCTGGAGTAATATACATTACATATTGCTGAAGTAATCTACAATACATATTGCTGGAGTAATATACATTACATATTGCTGAAGTAATCTACATTACATATTGCTGGAGTAATATACATTACATATTGCTGAAGTAATCTACACTACATATTGCTGGAGTAATCTACATTACATATTGCTGGAGTAATCTACATTACATATTGCTGGAGTAATATACATTACATATTGCTGAAGTAATCTACATTACATGTTGCTGGAGTAATATACATTACATATTGCTGGAGTAATCTAAATTACATATTGCTGGAGTAATATACATTACATATTGCTGGAGTAATATGCACTACATATTGCTGGAGTAATCTACATTACATATTGCTGGAGTAATATGCATAACATATTGCTGGAGTAATCTACATTACATATTGCTGAAGTAATATACATTACATATTGCTGAAGTAATCTACATTACATGTTGCTAGAGTAATCTACATTACATATTGCTGAAGTAATATACATTACATATTGCCTAAGTAATCTACATTACATATTGCTTGAGTAATCTACATTACATATTGCTGAAGTAATCTACATTACATATTGCTGGAGTAATATACATTACATATTGCTGGAGTAATACACATTACATATTGCTGGAGTAATATACATTACATATTGCTGGAGTAATCTACATTACATATTGCTGGAGTAATCTACATTACATATTGCTGGAGTAATCTACATTACATATTACTGGAGTGATCTACATTACATATTGCTGGAGTAATCTATATTACATATTGCTGAAGTAATCTACATTACATATTGCTGGAGTAATCTACATTACATATTGCTGGAGTAATATGCACTACATATTGCTGGAGTAATCTACATTACATATTGCTGGAGTAATATACATTACATATTGCTGGAGTAATCTACATTACATATTGCTGGAGTAATCTACATTACATATTGCTGGAGTAATATACATTATATATTGCTGAAGTAATCTACATTACATATTGCTGGAGTAATATACATTACATATTGCTGGAGTAATCTAAATTACATATTGCTGGAGTAATATACATTACATATTGCTGGAGTAATATGCACAACATATTGCTGGAGTAATCTACATTACATATTGCTGGAGTAATATACATTACATATTGCTGGAGTAATCTACATTACATATTGCTGAAGTAATCTACATTACATATTGCTGGAGTAATCTTCATTACATATTGCTGAAGTAATATACATTACATATTGCTGGAGTAATCTACATTACATATTGCTGGAGTAATCTACATTACATGTTGCTGGAGTAATATACATTACATATTGCTGAAGTAATCTACATTACATAATGCTGGAGTAATATACATTACATATTGCTGGAGTAATATACATTACATATTGCTGGAGTAATATACATTACATATTGCTGAAGTAATATACATTACATATTGCTGGAGTAATCTACATTACATATTGCTGGAGTAATCTACATTACATTTTGCTGAATTAATCTACATTACATATTGCTGGAGTAATCTACATTACATATTGCTGGAGTAATATACATTACATATTGCTCGAGTAATCTACATTACATATTGCTGGAGTAATATATATTACATATTGCTGGAGTAATATACATTACATATTGCTGGAGTGATCTACATTACATATTGCTGGAGTAATCTACATTACATATTGCTGAAGTAATCTACATTACATATTGCTGGAGTAATCTACATTACATATTGCTGGAGTAATATGCACTACATATTGCTGGAGTAATCTACATTACATATTGCTGGAATAATATATATTACATATTGCTGGAGTAATCTACATTACAAATTGCTGAAGTAATATACATTACATATTGCTGGAGTAATATACATTACATATTGCTGGAGTAATCTACATTACATATTGCTGGAGTAATCTACATTATATATTGCTGGAGTAATATACATTACATATTGCTGAAGTAATCTACATTACATATTGCTGGAGTAATATACATTACATATTGCTGGAGTAATCTAAATTACATATTGCTGGAGTAATATACATTAGATATTGCGGGAGTAATCTACATTACATGTTGCTGGAGTAATATACATTACATATTGCTGGAGTAATCTACATTACATATTGCTGGAGTAATCTACATTATCTATTGCTGAAGTAATCTACATTACATATTGCTGGAGTAATCTACATTACATATTGCTGAAGTAATATACATTACATATTGCTGGAGTAATCTACATTACATATTGCTGGAGTAATCTACATTACATATTGCTGGAGTAATCTACATTACATATTGCTGGAGTAATCTACATTACATATTGCTGGACTAATCTACATTACATATTTCTGGAGTAATCTACATTACATATTGCTGGAGTAATATGCATTACATATTGCTGGAGTAATCTACATTACATATTGCTGGAGTAATCTACATTACATATTGCTGGAGTAATCTACATTATATATTGCTGGAGTAATCTAAATTAGATATTGCTGAAGTAATCTACACTACATATTGCTGCAGTAATCTACATTACATATAGGTGGAGTAATATACATTACATATTGCTGGAGTAATCTACATTACATATTGCTGGAGTAATATACATTACATATTGCTGGAGTAATATACATTACATATTGCTGAAGTAATCTACAATACATATTGCTGGAGTAATATACATTACATATTGCTGAAGTAATCTACATTACATATTGCTGGAGTAATATACATTACATATTGCTGAAGTAATCTACATTATATATTGCTGGAGTAATCTACATTAGATATTGCTGAAGTAATCTACACTACATATTGCTGGAGTAATCTACATTACATATTGCTGGAGTAATCTACATTACATATTGCTGGAGTAATCTACATTACATATTGCTGGAATAATCTATATTACATATTGCTGGAGTAATCTACATTACATATTGCTGAAGTAATCTACATTACATATTGCTGGAGTAATCTACATTACATATTGCTGGAGTAATATACATTACATATTGCTCGAGTAATCTACATTACATATTGCTGTAGTAATATGCACTACATATTGCTGGAGTAATCTACATTACATATTGCTGGAGTAATATACATTACATATTGCTGGAGTAATCTACATTACATATTGCTGAAGTAATATACATTACATATTGCTGAAGTAATCTACATTACATAATGCTGGAGTAATATACATTACATATTGCTGGAGTAATATACATTACATATTGCTGGAGTAATATACATTACATATTGCTGAAGTAATATACATTACATATTGCTGGAGTAATCTACATTACATATTGCTGGAGTAATCTACATTACATTTTGCTGAATTAATCTACATTACATATTGCTGGAGTAATCTACATTACATATTGCTGGAGTAATATACATTACATATTGCTCGAGTAATCTACATTACATATTGCTGGAGTAATATATATTACATATTGCTGGAGTAATATACATTACATATTGCTGGAGTGATCTACATTACATATTGCTGGAGTAATCTACATTACATATTGCTGAAGTAATCTACATTACATATTGCTGGAGTAATCTACATTACATATTGCTGGAGTAATATGCACTACATATTGCTGGAGTAATCTACATTACATATTGCTGGAGTAATATATATTACATATTGCTGGAGTAATCTACATTACAAATTGCTGAAGTAATATACATTACATATTGCTGGAGTAATATACATTACATATTGCTGGAGTAATCTACATTACATATTGCTGGAGTAATCTACATTATATATTGCTGGAGTAATATACATTACATATTGCTGAAGTAATCTACATTACATGTTGCTGGAGTAATATACATTACATATTGCTGGAGTAATCTAAATTACATATTGCTGGAGTAATATACATTAGATATTGCGGGAGTAATCTACATTACATGTTGCTGGAGTAATATACATTACATATTGCTGGAGTAATCTACATTACATATTGCTGGAGTAATCTACATTATCTATTGCTGAAGTAATCTACATTACATATTGGTGGAGTAATCTACATTACATATTGCTGAAGTAATATACATTACATATTGCTGGAGTAATCTACATTACATATTGCTGGAGTAATCTACATTACATATTGCTGGAGTAATCTACATTACATATTGCTGGACTAATCTACATTACATATTTCTGGAGTAATCTACATTACATATTGCTGGAGTAATATGCATTACATATTGCTGGAGTAATCTTCATTACATATTGCTGAAGTAATATACATTACATATTGCTGGAGTAATCTACATTACATATTGCTGGAGTAATCTACATTACATATTGCTGGAGTAATCTACATTACATATTGCTGGAGTAATCTACATTACATATTGCTGGACTAATCTACATTATATATTTCTGGAGTAATCTACATTACATATTGCTGGAGTAATATGCATTACATATTGCTGGAGTAATCTACATTACATATTGCTGGAGTAATCTACATTACATATTGCTGGAGTAATCTACATTACATATTGCTGGAGTAATCTAAATTAGATATTGCTGAAGTAATCTACACTACATATTGCTGCAGTAATCTACATTACATATAGGTGGAGTAATATACATTACATATTGCTGGTGTAATCTACATTACATATTGCTGGAGTAATATACATTACATATTGCTGGAGTAATATACATTACATATTGCTGAAGTAATCTACACTACATATTGCTGGAGTAATCTACATTACATATTGCTGGAGTAATCTACATTACATATTGCTGGAGTAATATACATTACATATTGCTGAAGTAATCTACATTACATGTTGCTGGAGTAATATACATTACATATTGCTGGAGTAATCTAAATTACATATTGCTGGAGTAATATACATTACATATTGCTGGAGTAATATGCACTACATATTGCTGGAGTAATCTACATTACATATTGCTGGAGTAATATGCATAACATATTGCTGGAGTAATCTACATTACATATTGCTGAAGTAATATACATTACATATTGCTGAAGTAATCTACATTACATGTTGCTAGAGTAATCTACATTACATATTGCTGAAGTAATATACATTACATATTGCCTAAGTAATCTACATTACATATTGCTTGAGTAATCTACATTACATATTGCTGAAGTAATCTACATTACATATTGCTGGAGTAATATACATTACATATTGCTGGAGTAATACACATTACATATTGCTGGAGTAATATACATTACATATTGCTGGAGTAATCTACATTACATATTGCTGGAGTAATCTACATTACATATTGCTGGAGTAATCTACATTACATATTACTGGAGTAATATACATTACATATTGCTGGAGTAATATACATTACATATTGCTGGAGTAATATACATTACATATTGCTGGAGTAATATACATTACATATTGCTGGAGTAATATACATTATATATTGCTGAAGTAATCTACATTACATATTGCTGGAGTAATATACATTACATATTGCTGGAGTAATCTAAATTACATATTGCTGGAGTAATATACATTACATATTGCTGGAGTAATATGCACTACATATTGCTGGAGTAATCTACATTACATATTGCTGGAGTAATATACATTACATATTGCTGGAGTAATCTACATTACATATTGCTGAAGTAATCTACATTACATATTGCTGGAGTAATCTACATTACATATTGCTGAAGTAATATACATTACATATTGCTGGAGTAATCTACATTACATATTGCTGGAGTAATCTACATTACATGTTGCTGGAGTAATATACATTACATATTGCTGAAGTAATCTACATTACATATTGCTGGAGTAATCTACATTACATATTGCTGGAGTAATCTACATTACATATTGCTGGAGTAATCTACATTACATAATGCTGGAGTAATATACATTACATATTGCTGGAGTAATATACATTACATATTGCTGGAGTAATATACATTACATATTGCTGAAGTAATATACATTACATATTGCTGGAGTAATCTACATTACATATTGCTGGAGTAATCTACATTACATTTTGCTGAATTAATCTACATTACATATTGCTGGAGTAATCTACATTACATATTGCTGGAGTAATCTAAATTACATATTGCTGGAGTAATATACATTACATATTGCTGGAGTAATATGCACTACATATTGCTGGAGTAATCTACATTACATATTGCTGGAGTAATATACATTACATATTGCTGGAGTAATCTACATTACATATTGCTGAAGTAATCTACATTACATATTGCTGGAGTAATCTACATTACATATTGCTGAAGTAATCTACATTACATATTGCTGGAGTAATCTACATTACATATTGCTGGAGTAATATGCACTACATATTGCTGGAGTAATCTACATTACATATTGCTGGAGTAATATACATTACATATTGCTGGAGTAATCTACATTACATATTGCTGGAGTAATCTACATTACATATTGCTGGAGTAATATACATTATATATTGCTGAAGTAATCTACATTACATATTGCTGGAGTAATATACATTACATATTGCTGGAGTAATCTAAATTACATATTGCTGGAGTAATATACATTACATATTGCTGGAGTAATATGCACTACATATTGCTGGAGTAATCTACATTACATATTGCTGGAGTAATATACATTACATATTGCTGGAGTAATCTACATTACATATTGCTGAAGTAATCTACATTACATATTGCTGGAGTAATCTTCATTACATATTGCTGAAGTAATATACATTACATATTGCTGGAGTAATCTACATTACATATTGCTGGAGTAATCTACATTACATGTTGCTGGAGTAATATACATTACATATTGCTGAAGTAATCTACATTACATAATGCTGGAGTAATATACATTACATATTGCTGGAGTAATATACATTACATATTGCTGGAGTAATATACATTACATATTGCTGAAGTAATATACATTACATATTGCTGGAGTAATCTACATTACATATTGCTGGAGTAATCTACATTACATTTTGCTGAATTAATCTACATTACATATTGCTGGAGTAATCTACATTACATATTGCTGGAGTAATCTAAATTACATATTGCTGGAGTAATATACATTACATATTGCTGGAGTAATATGCACTACATATTGCTGGAGTAATCTACATTACATATTGCTGGAGTAATATACATTACATATTGCTGGAGTAATCTACATTACATATTGCTGAAGTAATCTACATTACATATTGCTGGAGTAATCTACATTACATATTGCTGAAGTAATCTACATTACATATTGCTGGAGTAATCTACATTACATATTGCTGGAGTAATATGCACTACATATTGCTGGAGTAATCTACATTACATATTGCTGGAGTAATATACATTACATATTGCTGGAGTAATCTACATTACATATTGCTGGAGTAATCTACATTACATATTGCTGGAGTAATATACATTATATATTGCTGAAGTAATCTACATTACATATTGCTGGAGTAATATACATTACATATTGCTGGAGTAATCTAAATTACATATTGCTGGAGTAATATACATTACATATTGCTGGAGTAATATGCACTACATATTGCTGGAGTAATCTACATTACATATTGCTGGAGTAATATACATTACATATTGCTGGAGTAATCTACATTACATATTGCTGAAGTAATCTACATTACATATTGCTGGAGTAATCTTCATTACATATTGCTGAAGTAATATACATTACATATTGCTGGAGTAATCTACATTACATATTGCTGGAGTAATCTACATTACATGTTGCTGGAGTAATATACATTACATATTGCTGAAGTAATCTACATTACATAATGCTGGAGTAATATACATTACATATTGCTGGAGTAATATACATTACATATTGCTGGAGTAATATACATTACATATTGCTGAAGTAATATACATTACATATTGCTGGAGTAATCTACATTACATATTGCTGGAGTAATATACATTACATATTGCTGGAGTAATCTAAATTACATATTGCTGGAGTAATATACATTACATATTGCTGGAGTAATATGCACTACATATTGCTGGAGTAATCTACATTACATATTGCTGGAGTAATATACATTACATATTGCTGGAGTAATCTACATTACATATTGCTGAAGTAATCTACATTACATATTGCTGGAGTAATCTTCATTACATATTGCTGAAGTAATATACATTACATATTACTGGAGTAATCTACATTACATATTGCTGGAGTAATCTACATTACATGTTGCTGGAGTAATATACATTACATATTGCTGAAGTAATCTACATTACATAATGCTGGAGTAATATACATTACATATTGCTGGAGTAATATACATTACATATTGCTGGAGTAATATACATTACATATTGCTGAAGTAATATACATTACATATTGCTGGAGTAATCTACATTACATATTGCTGGAGTAATCTACATTACATTTTGCTGAATTAATCTACATTACATATTGCTGGAGTAATATACATTACATATTGCTGGAGTAATATACATTACATATTGCTGGAGTAATATACATTACATATTGCTGGAGTAATATACATTATATATTGCTGAAGTAATCTACATTACATATTGCTGGAGTAATATACATTACATATTGCTGGAGTAATCTAAATTACATATTGCTGGAGTAATATACATTACATATTGCTGGAGTAATATGCACTACATATTGCTGGAGTAATCTACATTACATATTGCTGGAGTAATATACATTACATATTGCTGGAGTAATCTACATTACATATTGCTGAAGTAATCTACATTACATATTGCTGGAGTAATCTACATTACATATTGCTGAAGTAATATACATTACATATTGCTGGAGTAATCTACATTACATATTGCTGGAGTAATCTACATTACATGTTGCTGGAGTAATATACATTACATATTGCTGAAGTAATCTACATTACATATTGCTGGAGTAATCTACATTACATATTGCTGGAGTAATCTACATTACATATTGCTGGAGTAATCTACATTACATAATGCTGGAGTAATATACATTACATATTGCTGGAGTAATATACATTACATATTGCTGGAGTAATATACATTACATATTGCTGAAGTAATATACATTACATATTGCTGGAGTAATCTACATTACATATTGCTGGAGTAATCTACATTACATTTTGCTGAATTAATCTACATTACATATTGCTGGAGTAATCTACATTACATATTGCTGGAGTAATCTAAATTACATATTGCTGGAGTAATATACATTACATATTGCTGGAGTAATATGCACTACATATTGCTGGAGTAATCTACATTACATATTGCTGGAGTAATATACATTACATATTGCTGGAGTAATCTACATTACATATTGCTGAAGTAATCTACATTACATATTGCTGGAGTAATCTACATTACATATTGCTGAAGTAATCTACATTACATATTGCTGGAGTAATCTACATTACATATTGCTGGAGTAATATGCACTACATATTGCTGGAGTAATCTACATTACATATTGCTGGAGTAATATACATTACATATTGCTGGAGTAATCTACATTACATATTGCTGGAGTAATCTACATTACATATTGCTGGAGTAATATACATTATATATTGCTGAAGTAATCTACATTACATATTGCTGGAGTAATATACATTACATATTGCTGGAGTAATCTAAATTACATATTGCTGGAGTAATATACATTACATATTGCTGGAGTAATATGCACTACATATTGCTGGAGTAATCTACATTACATATTGCTGGAGTAATATACATTACATATTGCTGGAGTAATCTACATTACATATTGCTGAAGTAATCTACATTACATATTGCTGGAGTAATCTTCATTACATATTGCTGAAGTAATATACATTACATATTGCTGGAGTAATCTACATTACATATTGCTGGAGTAATCTACATTACATGTTGCTGGAGTAATATACATTACATATTGCTGAAGTAATCTACATTACATAATGCTGGAGTAATATACATTACATATTGCTGGAGTAATATACATTACATATTGCTGGAGTAATATACATTACATATTGCTGAAGTAATATACATTACATATTGCTGGAGTAATCTACATTACATATTGCTGGAGTAATCTACATTACATTTTGCTGAATTAATCTACATTACATATTGCTGGAGTAATCTACATTACATATTGCTGGAGTAATATACATTACATATTGCTCGAGTAATCTACATTACATATTGCTGGAGTAATATATATTACATATTGCTGGAGTAATATACATTACATATTGCTGGAGTGATCTACATTACATATTGCTGGAGTAATCTACATTACATATTGCTGAAGTAATCTACATTACATATTGCTGGAGTAATCTACATTACATATTGCTGGAGTAATATGCACTACATATTGCTGGAGTAATCTACATTACATATTGCTGGAGTAATATATATTACATATTGCTGGAGTAATCTACATTACAAATTGCTGAAGTAATATACATTACATATTGCTGGAGTAATATACATTACATATTGCTGGAGTAATCTACATTACATATTGCTGGAGTAATCTACATTATATATTGCTGGAGTAATATACATTACATATTGCTGAAGTAATCTACATTACATATTGCTGGAGTAATATACATTACATATTGCTGGAGTAATCTAAATTACATATTGCTGGAGTAATATACATTAGATATTGCGGGAGTAATCTACATTACATGTTGCTGGAGTAATATACATTACATATTGCTGGAGTAATCTACATTACATATTGCTGGAGTAATCTACATTATCTATTGCTGAAGTAATCTACATTACATATTGCTGGAGTAATCTACATTACATATTGCTGAAGTAATATACATTACATATTGCTGGAGTAATCTACATTACATATTGCTGGAGTAATCTACATTACATATTGCTGGAGTAATCTACATTACATATTGCTGGAGTAATCTACATTACATATTGCTGGACTAATCTACATTACATATTTCTGGAGTAATCTACATTACATATTGCTGGAGTAATATGCATTACATATTGCTGGAGTAATCTACATTACATATTGCTGGAGTAATCTACATTACATATTGCTGGAGTAATCTACATTATATATTGCTGGAGTAATCTAAATTAGATATTGCTGAAGTAATCTACACTACATATTGCTGCAGTAATCTACATTACATATAGGTGGAGTAATATACATTACATATTGCTGGAGTAATCTACATTACATATTGCTGGAGTAATATACATTACATATTGCTGGAGTAATATACATTACATATTGCTGAAGTAATCTACAATACATATTGCTGGAGTAATATACATTACATATTGCTGAAGTAATCTACATTACATATTGCTGGAGTAATATACATTACATATTGCTGAAGTAATCTACATTATATATTGCTGGAGTAATCTACATTAGATATTGCTGAAGTAATCTACACTACATATTGCTGGAGTAATCTACATTACATATTGCTGGAGTAATCTACATTACATATTGCTGGAGTAATCTACATTACATATTGCTGGAATAATCTATATTACATATTGCTGGAGTAATCTACATTACATATTGCTGAAGTAATCTACATTACATATTGCTGGAGTAATCTACATTACATATTGCTGGAGTAATATACATTACATATTGCTCGAGTAATCTACATTACATATTGCTGGAGTAATATGCACTACATATTGCTGGAGTAATCTACATTACATATTGCTGGAGTAATATACATTACATATTGCTGGAGTAATCTACATTACATATTGCTGAAGTAATATACATTACATATTGCTGAAGTAATCTACATTACATAATGCTGGAGTAATATACATTACATATTGCTGGAGTAATATACATTACATATTGCTGGAGTAATATACATTACATATTGCTGAAGTAATATACATTACATATTGCTGGAGTAATCTACATTACATATTGCTGGAGTAATCTACATTACATTTTGCTGAATTAATCTACATTACATATTGCTGGAGTAATCTACATTACATATTGCTGGAGTAATATACATTACATATTGCTCGAGTAATCTACATTACATATTGCTGGAGTAATATATATTACATATTGCTGGAGTAATATACATTACATATTGCTGGAGTGATCTACATTACATATTGCTGGAGTAATCTACATTACATATTGCTGAAGTAATCTACATTACATATTGCTGGAGTAATCTACATTACATATTGCTGGAGTAATATGCACTACATATTGCTGGAGTAATCTACATTACATATTGCTGGAGTAATATATATTACATATTGCTGGAGTAATCTACATTACAAATTGCTGAAGTAATATACATTACATATTGCTGGAGTAATATACATTACATATTGCTGGAGTAATCTACATTACATATTGCTGGAGTAATCTACATTATATATTGCTGGAGTAATATACATTACATATTGCTGAAGTAATCTACATTACATATTGCTGGAGTAATATACATTACATATTGCTGGAGTAATCTAAATTACATATTGCTGGAGTAATATACATTAGATATTGCGGGAGTAATCTACATTACATGTTGCTGGAGTAATATACATTACATATTGCTGGAGTAATCTACATTACATATTGCTGGAGTAATCTACATTATCTATTGCTGAAGTAATCTACATTACATATTGGTGGAGTAATCTACATTACATATTGCTGAAGTAATATACATTACATATTGCTGGAGTAATCTACATTACATATTGCTGGAGTAATCTACATTACATATTGCTGGAGTAATCTACATTACATATTGCTGGAGTAATCTACATTACATATTGCTGGACTAATCTACATTACATATTTCTGGAGTAATCTACATTACATATTGCTGGAGTAATATGCATTACATATTGCTGGAGTAATCTTCATTACATATTGCTGAAGTAATATACATTATATATTGCTGGAGTAATCTACATTACATATTGCTGGAGTAATCTACATTACATATTGCTGGAGTAATCTACATTACATATTGCTGGAGTAATCTACATTACATATTGCTGGACTAATCTACATTACATATTTCTGGAGTAATCTACATTACATATTGCTGGAGTAATATGCATTACATATTGCTGGAGTAATCTACATTACATATTGCTGGAGTAATCTACATTACATATTGCTGGAGTAATCTAAATTAGATATTGCTGAAGTAATCTACACTACATATTGCTGCAGTAATCTACATTACATATAGGTGGAGTAATATACATTACATATTGCTGGTGTAATCTACATTACATATTGCTGGAGTAATATACATTACATATTGCTGGAGTAATATACATTACATATTGCTGAAGTAATCTACAATACATATTGCTGGAGTAATATACATTACATATTGCTGAAGTAATCTACATTACATATTGCTGGAGTAATATACATTACATATTGCTGAAGTAATCTACATTACATATTGCTGGAGTAATCTACATTAGATATTGCTGAAGTAATATACATTACATATTGCTGAAGTAATCTACATTACATGTTGCTAGAGTAATCTACATTACATATTGCTGAAGTAATATACATTACATATTGCCTAAGTAATCTACATTACATATTGCTTGAGTAATCTACATTACATATTGCTGAAGTAATCTACATTACATATTGCTGGAGTAATATACATTACATATTGCTGGAGTAATACACATTACATATTGCTGGAGTAATATACATTACATATTGCTGGAGTAATCTACATTACATATTGCTGGAGTAATCTACATTACATATTGCTGGAGTAATCTACATTACATATTACTGGAGTAATATACATTACATATTGCTGGAGTAATATACATTACATATTGCTGGAGTAATATACATTACATATTGCTGGAGTAATATACATTACATATTGCTGGAGTAATATACATTATATATTGCTGAAGTAATCTACATTACATATTGCTGGAGTAATATACATTACATATTGCTGGAGTAATCTAAATTACATATTGCTGGAGTAATATACATTACATATTGCTGGAGTAATATGCACTACATATTGCTGGAGTAATCTACATTACATATTGCTGGAGTAATATACATTACATATTGCTGGAGTAATCTACATTACATATTGCTGAAGTAATCTACATTACATATTGCTGGAGTAATCTACATTACATATTGCTGAAGTAATATACATTACATATTGCTGGAGTAATCTACATTACATATTGCTGGAGTAATCTACATTACATGTTGCTGGAGTAATATACATTACATATTGCTGAAGTAATCTACATTACATATTGCTGGAGTAATCTACATTACATATTGCTGGAGTAATCTACATTACATATTGCTGGAGTAATCTACATTACATAATGCTGGAGTAATATACATTACATATTGCTGGAGTAATATACATTACATATTGCTGGAGTAATATACATTACATATTGCTGAAGTAATATACATTACATATTGCTGGAGTAATCTACATTACATATTGCTGGAGTAATCTACATTACATTTTGCTGAATTAATCTACATTACATATTGCTGGAGTAATCTACATTACATATTGCTGGAGTAATCTAAATTACATATTGCTGGAGTAATATACATTACATATTGCTGGAGTAATATGCACTACATATTGCTGGAGTAATCTACATTACATATTGCTGGAGTAATATACATTACATATTGCTGGAGTAATCTACATTACATATTGCTGAAGTAATCTACATTACATATTGCTGGAGTAATCTACATTACATATTGCTGAAGTAATATACATTACATATTGCTGGAGTAATCTACATTACATATTGCTGGAGTAATCTACATTACATGTTGCTGGAGTAATATACATTACATATTGCTGAAGTAATCTACATTACATATTGCTGGAGTAATCTACATTACATATTGCTGGAGTAATCTACATTACATATTGCTGGAGTAATCTACATTACATAATGCTGGAGTAATATACATTACATATTGCTGGAGTAATATACATTACATATTGCTGGAGTAATATACATTACATATTGCTGAAGTAATATACATTACATATTGCTGGAGTAATCTACATTACATATTGCTGGAGTAATCTACATTACATTTTGCTGAATTAATCTACATTACATATTGCTGGAGTAATCTACATTACATATTGCTGGAGTAATATACATTACATATTGCTCGAGTAATCTACATTACATATTGCTGGAGTAATATATATTACATATTGCTGGAGTAATATACATTACATATTGCTGGAGTGATCTACATTACATATTGCTGGAGTAATCTACATTACATATTGCTGAAGTAATCTACATTACATATTGCTGGAGTAATCTACATTACATATTGCTGGAGTAATATGCACTACATATTGCTGGAGTAATCTACATTACATATTGCTGGAGTAATATATATTACATATTGCTGGAGTAATCTACATTACAAATTGCTGAAGTAATATACATTACATATTGCTGGAGTAATATACATTACATATTGCTGGAGTAATCTACATTACATATTGCTGGAGTAATCTACATTATATATTGCTGGAGTAATATACATTACATATTGCTGAAGTAATCTACATTACATATTGCTGGAGTAATCTAAATTACATATTGCTGGAGTAATATACATTAGATATTGCGGGAGTAATCTACATTACATGTTGCTGGAGTAATATACATTACATATTGCTGGAGTAATCTACATTACATATTGCTGGAGGAATCTACATTATCTATTGCTGAAGTAATCTACATTACATATTGCTGGAGTAATCTACATTACATATTGCTGAAGTAATATACATTACATATTGCTGGAGTAATCTACATTACATATTGCTGGAGTAATCTACATTACATATTGCTGGAGTAATCTACATTACATATTGCTGGAGTAATCTACATTACATATTGCTGGACTAATCTACATTACATATTTCTGGAGTAATCTACATTACATATTGCTGGAGTAATATGCATTACATATTGCTGGAGTAATCTACATTACATATTGCTGGAGTAATCTACATTACATATTGCTGGAGTAATCTACATTATATATTGCTGGAGTAATCTAAATTAGATATTGCTGAAGTAATCTACACTACATATTGCTGCAGTAATCTACATTACATATAGGTGGAGTAATATACATTACATATTGCTGGAGTAATCTACATTACATATTGCTGGAGTAATATACATTACATATTGCTGGAGTAATATACATTACATATTGCTGAAGTAATCTACAATACATATTGCTGGAGTAATATACATTACATATTGCTGAAGTAATCTACATTACATATTGCTGGAGTAATATACATTACATATTGCTGAAGTAATCTACATTATATATTGCTGGAGTAATCTACATTAGATATTGCTGAAGTAATCTACACTACATATTGCTGGAGTAATCTACATTACATATTGCTGGAGTAATCTACATTACATATTGCTGGAGTAATCTACATTACATATTGCTGGAATAATCTATATTACATATTGCTGGAGTAATCTACATTACATATTGCTGAAGTAATCTACATTACATATTGCTGGAGTAATCTACATTACATATTGCTGGAGTAATATACATTACATATTGCTCGAGTAATCTACATTACATATTGCTGGAGTAATATGCACTACATATTGCTGGAGTAATCTACATTACATATTGCTGGAGTAATATACATTACATATTGCTGGAGTAATCTACATTACATATTGCTGAAGTAATATACATTACATATTGCTGAAGTAATCTACATTACATAATGCTGGAGTAATATACATTACATATTGCTGGAGTAATATACATTACATATTGCTGGAGTAATATACATTACATATTGCTGAAGTAATATACATTACATATTGCTGGAGTAATCTACATTACATATTGCTGGAGTAATCTACATTACATTTTGCTGAATTAATCTACATTACATATTGCTGGAGTAATCTACATTACATATTGCTGGAGTAATATACATTACATATTGCTCGAGTAATCTACATTACATATTGCTGGAGTAATATATATTACATATTGCTGGAGTAATATACATTACATATTGCTGGAGTGATCTACATTACATATTGCTGGAGTAATCTACATTACATATTGCTGAAGTAATCTACATTACATATTGCTGGAGTAATCTACATTACATATTGCTGGAGTAATATGCACTACATATTGCTGGAGTAATCTACATTACATATTGCTGGAGTAATATATATTACATATTGCTGGAGTAATCTACATTACAAATTGCTGAAGTAATATACATTACATATTGCTGGAGTAATATACATTACATATTGCTGGAGTAATCTACATTACATATTGCTGGAGTAATCTACATTATATATTGCTGGAGTAATATACATTACATATTGCTGAAGTAATCTACATTACATATTGCTGGAGTAATATACATTACATATTGCTGGAGTAATCTAAATTACATATTGCTGGAGTAATATACATTAGATATTGCGGGAGTAATCTACATTACATGTTGCTGGAGTAATATACATTACATATTGCTGGAGTAATCTACATTACATATTGCTGGAGTAATCTACATTATCTATTGCTGAAGTAATCTACATTACATATTGCTGGAGTAATCTACATTACATATTGCTGAAGTAATATACATTACATATTGCTGGAGTAATCTACATTACATATTGCTGGAGTAATCTACATTACATATTGCTGGAGTAATCTACATTACATATTGCTGGAGTAATCTACATTACATATTGCTGGACTAATCTACATTACATATTTCTGGAGTAATCTACATTACATATTGCTGGAGTAATATGCATTACATATTGCTGGAGTAATCTACATTACATATTGCTGGAGTAATCTACATTACATATTGCTGGAGTAATCTACATTATATATTGCTGGAGTAATCTAAATTAGATATTGCTGAAGTAATCTACACTACATATTGCTGCAGTAATCTACATTACATATAGGTGGAGTAATATACATTACATATTGCTGGAGTAATCTACATTACATATTGCTGGAGTAATATACATTACATATTGCTGGAGTAATATACATTACATATTGCTGAAGTAATCTACAATACATATTGCTGGAGTAATATACATTACATATTGCTGAAGTAATCTACATTACATATTGCTGGAGTAATATACATTACATATTGCTGAAGTAATCTACATTATATATTGCTGGAGTAATCTACATTAGATATTGCTGAAGTAATCTACACTACATATTGCTGGAGTAATCTACATTACATATTGCTGGAGTAATCTACATTACATATTGCTGGAGTAATCTACATTACATATTGCTGGAATAATCTATATTACATATTGCTGGAGTAATCTACATTACATATTGCTGAAGTAATCTACATTACATATTGCTGGAGTAATCTACATTACATATTGCTGGAGTAATATACATTACATATTGCTCGAGTAATCTACATTACATATTGCTGGAGTAATATGCACTACATATTGCTGGAGTAATCTACATTACATATTGCTGGAGTAATATACATTACATATTGCTGGAGTAATCTACATTACATATTGCTGAAGTAATATACATTACATATTGCTGGAGTAATCTACATTACATATTGCTGAAGTAATCTACATTACATATTGCTGGAGTAATATACATTACATATTGCTGGAGTAATCTACATTACATATTGCTGGAGTAATCTCCATCATATATTGCTGGAGTAATATACATTACATATTGCTGAAGTAATCTACACTACATATTGCTGGAGTAATATACATTACATATTGCTGGAGTAATCTAAATTACATATTGCTGGAGTAATATACATTACATATTGCTGGAGTAATATGCACTACATATTGCTGAAGTAATATACATTACATATTGCTGGAGTAATCTACATTACATATTGCTGGAGTAATCTACATTACATATTGCTGGAGTAATCTACATTATCTATTGCTGAAGTAATCTACATTACATATTGCTGGAGTAATCTACATTACATATTGCTGAAGTAATATACATTACATATTGCTGGAGTAATCTACATTACATATTGCTGGAGTAATCTACATTACATATTGCTGGAGTAATCTACATTACATATTGCTGGAGTAATCTACATTACATATTGCTGAAGTAATATACATTAGATATTGCTGGAGTAATCTACATTACATATTGCTGGAGTAATATACATTACATATTGCTGGAGTAATCTACATTACATATTGCTGGAATAATCTATATTACATATTGCTGGAGTAATCTACATTACATATTGCTGAAGTAATCTACATTACATATTGCTGGAGTAATCTACATTACATATTGCTGGAGTAATATACATTACATATTGCTCGAGTAATCTACATTACATATTGCTGGAGTAATATGCACTACATATTGCTGGAGTAATCTACATTACATATTGCTGGAGTAATATACATTACATATTGCTGGAGTAATCTACATTACATATTGCTGAAGTAATATACATTACATATTGCTGAAGTAATCTACATTACATAATGCTGGAGTAATATACATTACATATTGCTGGAGTAATATACATTACATATTGCTGGAGTAATATACATTACATATTGCTGAAGTAATATACATTACATATTGCTGGAGTAATCTACATTACATATTGCTGGAGTAATCTACATTACATTTTGCTGAATTAATCTACATTACATATTGCTGGAGTAATCTACATTACATATTGCTGGAGTAATATACATTACATATTGCTCGAGTAATCTACATTACATATTGCTGGAGTAATATATATTACATATTGCTGGAGTAATATACATTACATATTGCTGGAGTGATCTACATTACATATTGCTGGAGTAATCTACATTACATATTGCTGAAGTAATCTACATTACATATTGCTGGAGTAATCTACATTACATATTGCTGGAGTAATATGCACTACATATTGCTGGAGTAATCTACATTACATATTGCTGGAGTAATATATATTACATAGTGCTGGAGTAATCTACATTACAAATTGCTGAAGTAATATACATTACATATTGCTGGAGTAATATACATTACATATTGCTGGAGTAATCTACATTACATATTGCTGGAGTAATATACATTACATATTGCTGAAGTAATCTACATTACATATTGCTGGAGTAATATACATTACATATTGCTGGAGTAATCTAAATTACATATTGCTGGAGTAATATACATTAGATATTGCGGGAGTAATCTACATTACATGTTGCTGGAGTAATGTACATTACATATTGCTGGAGTAATCTACATTACATATTGCTGGAGTAATCTACATTATCTATTGCTGAAGTAATCTACATTACATATTGCTGGAGTAATCTACATTACATATTGCTGAAGTAATATACATTACATATTGCTGGAGTAATCTACATTACATATTGCTGGAGTAATCTACATTACATATTGCTGGAGTAATCTACATTACATATTGCTGGAGTAATCTACATTACATATTGCTGGACTAATCTACATTACATATTTCTGGAGTAATCTACATTACATATTGCTGGAGTAATATGCATTACATATTGCTGGAGTAATCTACATTACATATTGCTGGAGTAATCTACATTACATATTGCTGGAGTAATCTACATTATATATTGCTGGAGTAATCTAAATTAGATATTGCTGAAGTAATCTACACTACATATTGCTGCAGTAATCTACATTACATATAGGTGGAGTAATATACATTACATATTGCTGGAGTAATCTACATTACATATTGCTGGAGTAATATACATTACATATTGCTGAAGTAATCTACATTACATAATGCTGGAGTAATATACATTACATATTGCTGGAGTAATATACATTACATATTGCTGGAGTAATATACATTACATATTGCTGAAGTAATATACATTACATATTGCTGGAGTAATCTACATTACATATTGCTGGAGTAATCTACATTACATTTTGCTGAATTAATCTACATTACATATTGCTGGAGTAATCTACATTACATATTGCTGGAGTAATATACATTACATATTGCTCGAGTAATCTACATTACATATTGCTGGAGTAATATATATTACATATTGCTGGAGTAATATACATTACATATTGCTGGAGTGATCTACATTACATATTGCTGGAGTAATCTACATTACATATTGCTGAAGTAATCTACATTACATATTGCTGGAGTAATCTACATTACATATTGCTGGAGTAATATGCACTACATATTGCTGGAGTAATCTACATTACATATTGCTGGAGTAATATATATTACATAGTGCTGGAGTAATCTACATTACAAATTGCTGAAGTAATATACATTACATATTGCTGGAGTAATATACATTACATATTGCTGGAGTAATCTACATTACATATTGCTGGAGTAATATACATTACATATTGCTGAAGTAATCTACATTACATATTGCTGGAGTAATATACATTACATATTGCTGGAGTAATCTAAATTACATATTGCTGGAGTAATATACATTAGATATTGCGGGAGTAATCTACATTACATGTTGCTGGAGTAATATACATTACATATTGCTGGAGTAATCTACATTACATATTGCTGGAGTAATCTACATTATCTATTGCTGAAGTAATCTACATTACATATTGCTGGAGTAATCTACATTACATATTGCTGAAGTAATATACATTACATATTGCTGGAGTAATCTACATTACATATTGCTGGAGTAATCTACATTACATATTGCTGGAGTAATCTACATTACATATTGCTGGAGTAATCTACATTACATATTGCTGGACTAATCTACATTACATATTTCTGGAGTAATCTACATTACATATTGCTGGAGTAATATGCATTACATATTGCTCGAGTAATCTACATTACATATTGCTGGAGTAATCTACATTACATATTGCTGGAGTAATCTACATTATATATTGCTGGAGTAATCTAAATTAGATATTGCTGAAGTAATCTACACTACATATTGCTGCAGTAATCTACATTACATATAGGTGGAGTAATATACATTACATATTGCTGGAGTAATCTACATTACATATTGCTGGAGTAATATACATTACATATTGCTGGAGTAATATACATTACATATTGCTGAAGTAATCTACAATACATATTGCTGGAGTAATATACATTACATATTGCTGAAGTAATCTACATTACATATTGCTGGAGTAATATACATTACATATTGCTGAAATAATCTACATTATATATTGCTGGAGTAATCTACATTAGATATTGCTGAAGTAATCTACACTACATATTGCTGGAGTAATCTACATTACATATTGCTCGAGTAATCTACATTACATATTGCTGGAGTAATCTACATTACATATTGCTGGAATAATCTATATTACATATTGCTGGAGTAATCTACATTACATATTGCTGAAGTAATCTACATTACATATTGCTGGAGTAATCTACATTACATATTGCTGGAGTAATATACATTACATATTGCTCGAGTAATCTACATTACATATTGCTGGAGTAATATGCACTACATATTGCTGGAGTAATCTACATTACATATTGCTGGAGTAATATACATTACATATTGCTGGAGTAATCTAAATTACATATTGCTGGAGTAATATACATTACATATTGCTGGAGTAATATGCACTACATATTGCTGAAGTAATATACATTACATATTGCTGGAGTAATCTACATTACATATTGCTGGAGTAATCTACATTACATATTGCTGGAGTAATCTACATTATCTATTGCTGAAGTAATCTACATTACATATTGCTGGAGTAATCTACATTACATATTGCTGAAGTAATATACATTACATATTGCTGGAGTAATCTACATTACATATTGCTGGAGTAATCTACATTACATATTGCTGGAGTAATCTACATTACATATTGCTGGAGTAATCTACATTACATATTGCTGAAGTAATATACATTAGATATTGCTGGAGTAATCTACATTACATATTGCTGGAGTAATATACATTACATATTGCTGGAGTAATATACATTACATATTGCTGGAGTAATCTAAATTACATATTGCTGGAGTAATATACATTACATATTGCTGGAGTAATATGCACTAAATATTGCTGGAGTAATCTACATTACATATTGCTGGAGTAATATACATTACATATTGCTGGAGTAATCTACATTACATATTGCTGGAGTAATCTACATTATCTATTGCTGAAGTAATCTACATTACATATTGCTGGAGTAATATGCACTAAATGTTGCTGGAGTAATCTACATTACATATTGCTGGAGTAATATACATTACATATTGCTGGTGTAATCTACATTACATATTGCTGAAGTAATATACATTACATATTGCTGGAGTAATCTACATTACATATTGCTGGAGTAATCTACATTACATATTGCTGGAGTAATATACATTACATATAGCTAAAGTAATATACATTACATATTGCTGAAGTAATATACATTACATATTGCTGGAGTAATCTACATTACATATTGCTGGAGTAATCTACATTACATATTGCTGAATTAATCTACATTAAATATTGCTGGAGTAATCTACATTACATATTGCTGGAGTAATATACATTACATATTGCTCGAGTAATCTACATTACATATTGCTGGAGTAATATATATTACATATTGCTGGAGTAATATACATTACATATTGCTGGAGTGATCTACATTACATATTGCTGGAGTAATCTACGTTACATATTGCTGAAGTAATCTACATTACATATTGCTGGAGTAATCTACATTACATATTGCTGGAGTAATATGCACTACATATTGCTGGAGTAATCTACATTACATATTGCTGGAGTAATATACATTACATATTGCTGGACTAATCTACATTACAAATTGCTGAAGTAATATACATTACATATTGCTGGAGTAATATACATTACATATTGCTGGAGTAATCTACATTACATATTGCTGGAGTAATCTACATTGTATATTGCTGGAGTAATATACATTACATATTGCTGAAGTAATCTACATTACATATTGCTGGAGTAATATACATTACATATTGCTGGAGTAATCTAAATTACATATTGCTGGAGTAATATACATTACATATTGCGGGAGTAATCTACATTACATGTTGCTGGAGTAATATACATTACATATTGCTGGAGTAATCTACATTACATATTGATGGAGTAATCTACATTATCTATTGCTGAAGTAATCTACATTACATATTGCTGGAGTAATCTACATTACATATTGCTGAAGTAATATACATTACATATTGCTGGAATAATCTACATTACATATTGCTGGAGTAATCTACATTACATATTGCTGGAGTAATCTACATTACATATTGCTGGAGTAATCTACATTACATATTGCTGGACTAATCTACATTACATATTTCTGGAGTAATCTACATTACATATTGCTGGAGTAATATCCATTACATATTGCTGGAGTAATCTACATTACATATTGCTGGAGTAATCTACATTACATATTGCTGGAGTAATCTACATTACATATTGCTGGAGTAATCTAAATTAGATATTGCTGAAGTAATCTACACTACATATTGCTGCAGTAATCTACATTACATATAGCTGGAGTAATATACATTACATATTGCTGGAGTAATCTACATTACATATTGCTGGAGTAATATACATTACATATTGCTGTAGTAATATACATTACATATTGCTGAAGTAATCTACAATACATATTGCTGGAGTAATCTACATTACATATTGCTGAAGTAATCTACATTACATATTGCTGGAGTAATATACATTACATATAGCTGAAGTAATCTACATTACATATTGCTGGAGTAATATACATTAGATATTGCTGAAGTAATCTACACTACATATTGCTGGAGTAATCTACATTACATATTGCTGGAGTAATCTACATTACATATTGCTGGAGTAATCTACATTACATATTGCTGGAATAATCTATATTACATATTGCTGGAGTAATCTACATTACATATTGCTGAAGTAATCTACATTACATATTGCTGGAGTAATCTACATTACATATTGCTGAAGTAATATACATTACATATTGCTGGAGTAATCTACATTACATATTGCTGGAGTAATCTACATTACATATTGCTGGAGTAATCTACATTACATATTGCTGGAGTAATCTACATTACATATTGCTGGACTAATCTACATTACATATTTCTGGAGTAATCTACATTACATATTGCTGGAGTAATATGCATTACATATTGCTCGAGTAATCTACATTACATATTGCTGGAGTAATCTACATTACATATTGCTGGAGTAATCTACATTATATATTGCTGGAGTAATCTAAATTAGATATTGCTGAAGTAATCTACACTACATATTGCTGCAGTAATCTACATTACATATAGGTGGAGTAATATACATTACATATTGCTGGAGTAATCTACATTACATATTGCTGGAGTAATATACATTACATATTGCTGGAGTAATATACATTACATATTGCTGAAGTAATCTACAATACATATTGCTGGAGTAATATACATTACATATTGCTGAAGTAATCTACATTACATATTGCTGGAGTAATATACATTACATATTGCTGAAGTAATCTACATTATATATTGCTGGAGTAATCTACATTAGATATTGCTGAAGTAATCTACACTACATATTGCTGGAGTAATCTACATTACATATTGCTCGAGTAATCTACATTACATATTGCTGGAGTAATCTACATTACATATTGCTGGAATAATCTATATTACATATTGCTGGAGTAATCTACATTACATATTGCTGAAGTAATCTACATTACATATTGCTGGAGTAATCTACATTACATATTGCTGGAGTAATATACATTACATATTGCTCGAGTAATCTACATTACATATTGCTGGAGTAATATGCACTACATATTGCTGGAGTAATCTACATTACATATTGCTGGAGTAATATACATTACATATTGCTGGAGTAATCTAAATTACATATTGCTGGAGTAATATACATTACATATTGCTGGAGTAATATGCACTACATATTGCTGAAGTAATATACATTACATATTGCTGGAGTAATCTACATTACATATTGCTGGAGTAATCTACATTACATATTGCTGGAGTAATCTACATTATCTATTGCTGAAGTAATCTACATTACATATTGCTGGAGTAATCTACATTACATATTGCTGAAGTAATATACATTACATATTGCTGGAGTAATCTACATTACATATTGCTGGAGTAATCTACATTACATATTGCTGGAGTAATCTACATTACATATTGCTGGAGTAATCTACATTACATATTGCTGAAGTAATATACATTAGATATTGCTGGAGTAATCTACATTACATATTGCTGGAGTAATATACATTACATATTGCTGGAGTAATATACATTACATATTGCTGGAGTAATCTAAATTACATATTGCTGGAGTAATATACATTACATATTGCTGGAGTAATATGCACTAAATATTGCTGGAGTAATCTACATTACATATTGCTGGAGTAATATACATTACATATTGCTGGAGTAATCTACATTACATATTGCTGGAGTAATCTACATTATCTATTGCTGAAGTAATCTACATTACATATTGCTGGAGTAATATGCACTAAATGTTGCTGGAGTAATCTACATTACATATTGCTGGAGTAATATACATTACATATTGCTGGTGTAATCTACATTACATATTGCTGAAGTAATATACATTACATATTGCTGGAGTAATCTACATTACATATTGCTGGAGTAATCTACATTACATATTGCTGGAGTAATATACATTACATATAGCTAAAGTAATATACATTACATATTGCTGAAGTAATATACATTACATATTGCTGGAGTAATCTACATTACATATTGCTGGAGTAATCTACATTACATATTGCTGAATTAATCTACATTAAATATTGCTGGAGTAATCTACATTACATATTGCTGGAGTAATATACATTACATATTGCTCGAGTAATCTACATTACATATTGCTGGAGTAATATATATTACATATTGCTGGAGTAATATACATTACATATTGCTGGAGTGATCTACATTACATATTGCTGGAGTAATCTACGTTACATATTGCTGAAGTAATCTACATTACATATTGCTGGAGTAATCTACATTACATATTGCTGGAGTAATATGCACTACATATTGCTGGAGTAATCTACATTACATATTGCTGGAGTAATATACATTACATATTGCTGGACTAATCTACATTACAAATTGCTGAAGTAATATACATTACATATTGCTGGAGTAATATACATTACATATTGCTGGAGTAATCTACATTACATATTGCTGGAGTAATCTACATTGTATATTGCTGGAGTAATATACATTACATATTGCTGAAGTAATCTACATTACATATTGCTGGAGTAATATACATTACATATTGCTGGAGTAATCTAAATTACATATTGCTGGAGTAATATACATTACATATTGCGGGAGTAATCTACATTACATGTTGCTGGAGTAATATACATTACATATTGCTGGAGTAATCTACATTACATATTGATGGAGTAATCTACATTATCTATTGCTGAAGTAATCTACATTACATATTGCTGGAGTAATCTACATTACATATTGCTGAAGTAATATACATTACATATTGCTGGAATAATCTACATTACATATTGCTGGAGTAATCTACATTACATATTGCTGGAGTAATCTACATTACATATTGCTGGAGTAATCTACATTACATATTGCTGGACTAATCTACATTACATATTTCTGGAGTAATCTACATTACATATTGCTGGAGTAATATCCATTACATATTGCTGGAGTAATCTACATTACATATTGCTGGAGTAATCTACATTACATATTGCTGGAGTAATCTACATTACATATTGCTGGAGTAATCTAAATTAGATATTGCTGAAGTAATATACACTACATATTGCTGCAGTAATCTACATTACATATAGCTGGAGTAATATACATTACATATTGCTGGAGTAATCTACATTACATATTGCTGGAGTAATATACATTACATATTGCTGTAGTAATATACATTACATATTGCTGAAGTAATCTACAATACATATTGCTGGAGTAATCTACATTACATATTGCTGAAGTAATCTACATTACATATTGCTGGAGTAATATACATTACATATAGCTGAAGTAATCTACATTACATATTGCTGGAGTAATATACATTAGATATTGCTGAAGTAATCTACACTACATATTGCTGGAGTAATCTACATTACATATTGCTGGAGTAATCTACATTACATATTGCTGGAGTAATCTACATTACATATTGCTGGAATAATCTATATTACATATTGCTGGAGTAATCTACATTACATATTGCTGAAGTAATCTACATTACATATTGCTGGAGTAATCTACATTACATATTGCTGGAGTAATATACATTACATATTGCTCGAGTAATCTACATTACATATTGCTGGAGTAATATGCACTACATATTGCTGGAGTAATCTACATTACATATTGCTGGAGTAATATACATTACATATTGCTGGAGTAATCTACATTACATATTGCTGGAGTAATATACATTACATATTGCTGGAGTAATCTACATTACATATTGCTGGAGTAATCTACATCATATATTGCTGGAGTAATATACATTACATATTGCTGAAGTAATCTACACTACATATTGCTGGAGTAATATACATTACATATTGCTGGAGTAATCTAAATTACATATTGCTGGAGTAATATACATTACATATTGCTGGAGTAATATGCACTACATATTGCTGAAGTAATATACATTACATATTGCTGGAGTAATCTACATTACATATTGCTGGAGTAATCTACATTACATATTGCTGGAGTAATCTACATTATCTATTGCTAAAGTAATCTACATTACATATTGCTGGAGTAATCTACATTACATATTGCTGGAGTAATCTACATTACATATTGCTGGAGTAATCTACATTACATATTGCTGGAGTAATCTACATTACATATTGCTGGAGTAATCTACATTACATATTGCTGGAGTAATCTACATTACATATTGCTGGAGTAATCTACATTACATATTGCTGGAGTAATCTACATTAGATATTGCTGGAGTAATCTACATTACATATTGCTGGAGTAATCTACATTACATATTGCTGAAGTAATATACATTAGATATTGCTGGAGTAATCTACATTACATATTGCTGGAATAATCTATATTACATATTGCTGGAGTAATATACATTACATATTGCTGGAGTAATCTACATTACATATTGCTGGAGTAATCTACATCATCTATTTCTGAAGTAATCTACATTACATATTGCTGGAGTAATCTACATTACATATTGCTGAAGTAATATACATTACATATTGCTGGAATAATCTACATTACATATTGCTGGAGTAATCTACATTACATATTGCTGGAGTAATCTACATTACATATTGCTGGAGTAATCTAAATTAGATATTGCTGAAGTAATCTACACTACATATTGCTGCAGTAATCTACATTACATATAGCTGGAGTAATCTACATTACATATTGCTGGAGTAATCTACATTACATATAGCTGGAGTAATCTGCATTACATATTGCTGGAGTAATATACATTACATATTGCTGGAGAAATATACATTACATATTGCTGGAGTAATCTACATTACATATTGCTGTAGTAATATACATTACATATTGCTGAAGTAATCTACATTAGATTTTACTGGCGTAATCTACATTACATATTGCTGGAGTAATCTACATTAGATATTGCTGAAGTAATCTACACTACATATTGCTGGAGTAATCTACATTACATATTGCTGGAGTAATCTACATTACATATTGCTGGAGTAATCTACATTACATATTGCTGGAATAATCTATATTACATATTGCTGAAGTAATCTACATTACATATTGCTGGAGTAATATACATTACATATTGCTGGAGTAATCTACATTACATATTGCTGGAGTAATCTACATTATATATTGCTGGAGTAATATACATTACATATTGCTGAAGTAATCTACATTACATATTGCTGGAGTAATATACATTACTTATTGCTGGAGTAATCTAAATTACATATTGCTGGAGTAATATACGTTACATATTGCTGGAGTAATATGCACTACATATTGCTGAAGTAATATACATTACATATTGCTGGAGTAATCTACATTACATATTGCTGGAGTGATCTACATTACATATTGCTGGAGTAATCTACATTATCTATTGCTGAAGTAATCTACATTACATATTGCTGGAGTAATCTACATTACATATTGCTGGAGTAATCTACATTACATATTGCTGGAGTAATCTACATTACATATTGCTGGAGTAATCTACATTACATATTGCTGGAGTAATCTACATTACATATTGCTGGAGTAATCTACATTACATATTGCTGAAGTAATATACATTAGATATTGCTGGAGTAATCTACATTACATATTGCTGGAGTAATATACATTACATATTGCTGGAGTAATCTACATTACATATTGCTGGAGTAATCTACATTATCTATTTCTGAAGTAATCTACATTACATATTGCTGGAGTAATCTACATTACATATTGCTGAAGTAATATACATTACATATTGCTGGAATAATCTACATTACCTATTGCTGGAGTAATCTACATTACATATTGCTGGAGTAATCTACATTACATATTGCTGGAGTAATCTAAATTAGATATTGCTGAAGTAATCTACACTACATATTGCTGCAGTAATCTACATTACATATAGCTGGAGTAATCTACATTACATATTGCTGGAGTAATCTACATTACATATAGCTGGAGTAATCTGCATTACATATTGCTGGAGTAATATACATTACATATTGCTGGAGAAATATACATTACATATTGCTGGAGTAATCTACATTACATATTGCTGTAGTAATATACATTACATATTGCTGAAGTAATCTACATTAGATTTTACTGGCGTAATCTACATTACATATTGCTGGAGTAATCTACATTAGATATTGCTGAAGTAATCTACACTACATATTTCTGGAGTAATCTACATTACATATTGCTGGAGTAATCTACATTACATATTGCTGGAATAATCTATATTACATATTGCTGGAGTAATCTACATTACATATTGCTGAAGTAATCTGCATTACATATTGCTGGAGTAATCTACATTACATATTGCTGGAGTAATATACATTACATATTGCTCGAGTAATCTACATTACATATTGCTGGAGTAATATGCACTACATATTGCTGGAGTAATCTACATTACATATTGCTGGAGTAATATACATTACATATTGCTGGAGTAATCTACATTACATATTGCTGAAGTAATCTACATTACATATTGCTGGAGTAATATACATTACATATTGCTGGAGTAATCTACATTACATATTGCTGGAGTAATCTACATTATATATTGCTGGAGTAATATACATTACATATTGCTGAAGTAATCTACATTACATATTGCTGGAGTAATATACATTACTTATTGCTGGAGTAATCTAAATTACATATTGCTGGAGTAATATACGTTACATATTGCTGGAGTAATATGCACTACATATTGCTGAAGTAATCTACATTACATATTGCTGGAGTAATCTACATTACATATTGCTGGAGTAATCTACATTACATATTGCTGGAGTAATCTACATTATCTATTGCTGAAGTAATCTACATTACATATTGCTGGAGTAATCTACATTACATATTGCTGAAGTAATATACATTACATATTGCTGGAGTAATCTACATTACATATTGCTGGAGTAATCTACATTACATATTGCTTGAGTAATCTACATTACATATTGCTGGAGTAATCTACATTACATATTGCTGGACTAATCTATATTACATATTTCTGGAGTAATCTACATTACATATTGCTGGAATAATATGCATTACATATTGCTGGATTAATATACATTACATATTGCTGGAGTAATATACATTACATATTGCTGGAGTAATATACATTACATATTGCTGAAGTAATCTACATTACATATTGCTGGAGTAATATACATTACATATTGCTGGAGTAATATACATTACATATTGCTGGAGTAATATACATTACATATTGCTGGAGTAATATACATTACATATTGCTGAAGTAATCTACATTACATATTGCTGTAGTAATATACATTACATATTGCTGGAGTAATATACATTACATATTGCTGGAGTAATATACATTACATATTGCTGAAGTAATATACATTACATATTGCTGGAGTAATCTACATTACATATTGCTGGAGTAATCTACATTACATATTGCTGGAGTAATCTACATTACATATTGCTGGAGTAATCTACATTACATATTGCTGGAGTAATATACATTACATATTTCTGGAGGAATCTATATTACATATTGCTGGAGTAATCTACGTTACATATTGCTGAAGTAATCTACATTACATATTGCTGGACTAATATTCATTACATATTGCTGGAGTAATATTCATTACATATTGCTGGAGTAATATACATTACATATTGCTGGAGTAATCTACATTACATATTGCTGGAGTAATCATTACATATTGCTGGAGTAATCTACATTACATATTGCTGGAGTAATCTACATTACATATTGCTGGAGTAATCTACATTACATATTGCTGAAATAATCTATATTACATATTGCTGGAGTAATCTACATTACATATTGCTGAAGTAATCTACATTACATATTGCTGGAGTAATATACATTACATATTGCTCGAGTAATCTACATTACATATTGCTGGAGTAATATGCACTACATATTGCTGGAGTAATCTACATTACATATTGCTGGAGTAATATACATTACATATTGCTGGAGTAATCTACATTACATATTGCTGGAGTAATATACATTACATATTGCTGGAGTAATCTACATTACATATTGCTGGAGTAATCTACATCATATATTGCTGGAGTAATATACATTACATATTGCTGAAGTAATCTACACTACATATTGCTGGAGTAATATACATTACATATTGCTGGAGTAATCTAAATTACATATTGCTGGAGTAATATGCATTACATATTGCTGGAGTAATATGCACTACATATTGCTGAAGTAATATACATTACATATTGCTGGAGTAATCTACATTACATATTGCTGGAGTAATCTACATTACATATTGCTGGAGTAATCTACATTATCTATTGCTGAAGTAATCTACATTACATATTGCTGGAGTAATCTACATTACATATTGCTGGAGTAATCTACATTACATATTGCTGGAGTAATCTACATTACATATTGCTGGAGTAATCTACATTACATATTGCTGGAGTAATCTACATTACATATTGCTGGAGTAATCTACATTACATATTGCTGAAGTAATATACATTAGATATTGCTGGAGTAATCTACATTACATATTGCTGGAGTAATATACATTACATATTGCTGGAGTAATCTACATTACATATTGCTGGAGTAATCTACATCATCTATTTCTGAAGTAATCTACATTACATATTGCTGGAGTAATCTACATTACATATTGCTGAAGTAATATACATTACATATTGCTGGAATAATCTACATTACATATTGCTGGAGTAATCTACATTACATATTGCTGGAGTAATCTACATTACATATTGCTGGAGTAATCTAAATTAGATATTGCTGAAGTAATCTACACTACATATTGCTGCAGTAATCTACATTACATATAGCTGGAGTAATCTACATTACATATTGCTGGAGTAATCTACATTACATATAGCTGGAGTAATCTGCATTACATATTGCTGGAGTAATATACATTACATATTGCTGGAGAAATATACATTACATATTGCTGGAGTAATCTACATTACATATTGCTGTAGTAATATACATTACACATTGCTGAAGTAATCTACATTAGATTTTACTGGCGTAATCTACATTACATATTGCTCGAGTAATCTACATTACATATTGCTGAAGTAATCTACACTACATATTGCTGGAGTAATCTACATTACATATTGCTGGAGTAATCTACATTACATATTGCTGGAGTAATCTACATTACATATTGCTGGAATAATCTATATTACATATTGCTGGAGTAATCTACATTACATATTGCTGAAGTAATCTACATTACATATTGCTGGAGTAATATACATTACTTATTGCTGGAGTAATCTAAATTACATATTGCTGGAGTAATATACGTTACATATTGCTGGAGTAATATGCACTACATATTGCTGAAGTAATATACATTACATATTGCTGGAGTAATCTACATTACATATTGCTGGAGTAATCTACATTACATATTGCTGGAGTAATCTACATTATCTATTGCTGAAGTAATCTACATTACATATTGCTGGAGTAATCTACATTACATATTGCTGGAGTAATCTACATTACATATTGCTGGAGTAATCTACATTACATATTGCTGGAGTAATCTACATTACATATTGCTGGAGTAATCTACATTACATATTGCTGGAGTAATCTACATTACATATTGCTGGAGTAATCTACATTACATATTGCTGAAGTAATATACATTAGATATTGCTGGAGTAATCTACATTACATATTGCTGGAGTAATATACATTACATATTGCTGGAGTAATCTACATTACATATTGCTGGAGTAATCTACATTATCTATTTCTGAAGTAATCTACATTACATATTGCTGGAGTAATCTACATTACATATTGCTGAAGTAATATACATTACATATTGCTGGAATAATCTACATTACATATTGCTGGAGTAATCTACATTACATATTGCTGGAGTAATCTACATTACATATTGCTGGAGTAATCTAAATTAGATATTGCTGAAGTAATCTACACTACATATTGCTGCAGTAATCTACATTACATATAGCTGGAGTAATCTACATTACATATTGCTGGAGTAATCTACATTACATATAGCTGGAGTAATCTGCATTACATATTGCTGGAGTAATCTACATTACATATTGCTGAAGTAATCTACATTACATATTGCTGGAGTAATATGCACTACATATTGCTGGAGTAATCTACATTACATATTGCTGGAGTAATATACATTACATATTGCTGGAGTAATCTACATTACATATTGCTGGTGTAATATACATTACATATTGCTGGAGTAATCTACATTACATATTGCTGGAGTAATCTACATCATATATTGCTGGAGTAATATACATTACATATTGCTGAAGTAATCTACACTACATATTGCTGGAGTAATATACATTACATATTGCTGGAGTAATCTAAATTACATATTGCTGGAGTAATATACATTACATATTGCTGGAGTAATATGCACTACATATTGCTGAAGTAATATACATTACATATTGCTGGAGTAATCTACATTACATATTGCTGGAGTAATCTACATTACATATTGCTGGAGTAATCTAAATTAGATATTGCTGAAGTAATCTACACTACATATTGCTGCAGTAATCTACATTACATATAGCTGGAGTAATCTACATTACATATTGCTGGAGTAATCTACATTACATATAGCTGGAGTAATCTGCATTACATATTGCTGGAGTAATCTACATTACATATTGCTGAAGTAATCTACATTACATATTGCTGGAGTAATATACATTACATATTGCTCGAGTAATCTACATTACATATTGCTGGAGTAATATGCACTACATATTGCTGGAGTAATCTACATTACATATTGCTGGAGTAATATACATTACATATTGCTGGAGTAATCTACATTACATATTGCTGGAGTAATATACATTACATATTGCTGGAGTAATCTACATTACATATTGCTGGAGTAATCTACATCATATATTGCTGGAGTAATATACATTACATATTGCTGAAGTAATCTAGACTACATATTGCTGGAGTAATATACATTACATATTGCTGGAGTAATCTAAATTACATATTGCTGGAGTAATATACATTACATATTGCTGGAGTAATATGCACTACATATTGCTGAAGTAATATACATTACATATTGCTGGAGTAATCTACATTACATATTGCTGGAGTAATCTACATTACATATTGCTGGAGTAATCTACATTATCTATTGCTGAAGTAATCTACATTACATATTGCTGGAGTAATCTACATTACATATTGCTGGAGTAATCTACATTACATATTGCTGGAGTAATCTACATTACATATTGCTGGAGTAATCTACATTACATATTGCTGGAGTAATCTACATTACATATTGCTGAAGTAATATACATTAGATATTGCTGGAGTAATCTACATTACATATTGCTGGAGTAATATACATTACATATTGCTGGAGTAATCTACATTACATATTGCTGGAGTAATCTACATCATCTATTTCTGAAGTAATCTACATTACATATTGCTGGAGTAATCTACATTACATATTGCTGAAGTAATATACATTACATATTGCTGGAATAATCTACATTACATATTGCTGGAGTAATCTACATTACATATTGCTGGAGTAATCTACATTACATATTGCTGGAGTAATCTAAATTAGATATTGCTGAAGTAATCTACACTACATATTGCTGCAGTAATCTACATTACATATAGCTGGAGTAATCTACATTACATATTGCTGGAGTAATCTACAGTACATATAGCTGGAGTAATCTGCATTACATATTGCTGGAGTAATATACATTACATATTGCTGGAGAAATATACATTACATATTGCTGGAGTAATCTACATTACATATTGCTGTAGTAATATACATTACACATTGCTGAAGTAATCTACATTAGATTTTACTGGCGTAATCTACATTACATATTGCTGGAGTAATCTACATTAGATATTGCTGAAGTAATCTACACTACATATTGCTGGAGTAATCTACATTACATATTGTTGGAGTAATCTACATTACATATTGCTGGAGTAATCTACATTACATATTGCTGGAATAATCTATATTACATATTGCTGGAGTAATCTACATTACATATTGCTGAAGTAATCTACATTACATATTGCTGGAGTAATCTACATTACATATTGCTGGAGTAATATACATTACATATTGCTCGAGTAATCTACATTACATATTGCTGGAGTAATATGCACTACATATTGCTGGAGTAATCTACATTACATATTGCTGGAGTAATATACATTACATATTGCTGGAGTAATCTACATTACATATTGCTGAAGTAATCTACATTACATATTGCTGGAGTAATATACATTACATATTGCTGGAGTAATCTACATTACATATTGCTGGAGTAATCTACATTATATATTGCTGGAGTAATATACATTACATATTGCTGAAGTAATCTACATTACATATTGCTGGAGTAATATACATTACTTATTGCTGGAGTAATCTAAATTACATATTGCTGGAGTAATATACGTTACATATTGCTGGAGTAATATGCACTACATATTGCTGAAGTAATATACATTACATATTGCTGGAGTAATCTACATTACATATTGCTGGAGTAATCTACATTACATATTGCTGGAGTAATCTACATTATCTATTGCTGAAGTAATCTACATTACATATTGCTGGAGTAATCTACATTACATATTGCTGGAGTAATCTACATTACATATTGCTGGAGTAATCTACATTACATATTGCTGGAGTAATCTACATTACATATTGCTGGAGTAATCTACATTACATATTGCTGGAGTAATCTACATTACATATTGCTGGAGTAATCTACATTACATATTGCTGAAGTAATATACATTAGATATTGCTGGTGTAATCTACATTACATATTGCTGGAGTAATATACATTACATATTGCTGGAGTAATCTACATTACATATTGCTGGAGTAATCTACATTATCTATTTCTGAAGTAATCTACATTACATAGTGCTGGAGTAATCTACATTACATATTGCTGAAGTAATATACATTACATATTGCTGGAGTAATCTACATTAGATATTGCTGAAGTAATCTACACTACATATTGCTGGAGTAATCTACATTACATATTGCTGGAGTAATCTACATTACATATTGCTGGAGTAATCTACATTACATATTGCTGGAATAATCTATATTACATATTGCTGGAGTAATCTACATTACATATTGCTGAAGTAATCTACATTACATATTGCTGGAGTAATCTACATTACATATTGCTGGAGTAATATACATTACATATTGCTCGAGTAATCTACATTACATATTGCTGGAGTAATATGCACTACATATTGCTGGAGTAATCTACATTACATATTGCTGGAGTAATATACATTACATATTGCTGGAGTAATCTACATTACATATTGCTGAAGTAATCTACATTACATATTGCTGGAGTAATATACATTACATATTGCTGGAGTAATCTACATTACATATTGCTGGAGTAATCTACATTATATATTGCTGGAGTAATATACATTACATATTGCTGAAGTAATCTACATTACATATTGCTGGAGTAATATACATTACTTATTGCTGGAGTAATCTAAATTACATATTGCTGGAGTAATATACGTTACATATTGCTGGAGTAATATGCACTACATATTGCTGAAGTAATATACATTACATATTGCTGGAGTAATCTACATTACATATTGCTGGAGTAATCTACATTACATATTGCTGGAGTAATCTACATTATCTATTGCTGAAGTAATCTACATTACATATTGCTGGAGTAATCTACATTACATATTGCTGAAGTAATATACATTACATATTGCTGGAGTAATCTACATTACATATTGCTGGAGTAATCTACATTACATATTGCTGGAGTAATCTACATTATCTATTTCTGAAGTAATCTACATTACATATTGCTGGAGTAATCTACATTACATATTGCTGAAGTAATATACATTACATATTGCTGGAATAATCTACATTACATATTGCTGGAGTAATCTACATTACATATTGCTGGAGTAATCTACATTACATATTGCTGGAGTAATCTAAATTAGATATTGCTGAAGTAATCTACACTACATATTGCTGCAGTAATCTACATTACATATAGCTGGAGTAATCTACATTACATATTGCTGGAGTAATCTACATTACATATAGCTGGAGTAATCTGCATTACATATTGCTGGAGTAATATACATTACATATTGCTGGAGAAATATACATTACATATTGCTGGAGTAATCTACATTACATATTGCTGTAGTAATATACATTACATATTGCTGAAGTAATCTACATTAGATTTTACTGGCGTAATCTACATTACATATTGCTGGAGTAATCTACATTAGATATTGCTGGAGTAATCTACATTACATATTGCTGGAATAATCTATATTACATATTGCTGGAGTAATCTACATTACATATTGCTGAAGTAATCTACATTACATATTGCTGGAGTAATCTACATTACATATTGCTGGAGTAATATACATTACATATTGCTCGAGTAATCTACATTACATATTGCTGGAGTAATATGCACTACATATTGCTGGAGTAATCTACATTACATATTGCTGGAGTAATATACATTACATATTGCTGGAGTAATCTACATTACATATTGCTGAAGTAATCTACATTACATATTGCTGGAGTAATATACATTACATATTGCTGGAGTAATCTACATTACATATTGCTGGAGTAATCTACATTATATATTGCTGGAGTAATATACATTACATATTGCTGAAGTAATCTACATTACATATTGCTGGAGTAATATACATTACTTATTGCTGGAGTAATCTAAATTACATATTGCTGGAGTAATATACGTTACATATTGCTGGAGTAATATGCACTACATATTGCTGAAGTAATATACATTACATATTGCTGGAGTAATCTACATTACATATTGCTGGAGTAATCTACATTACATATTGCTGGAGTAATCTACATTATCTATTGCTGAAGTAATCTACATTACATATTGCTGGAGTAATCTACATTACATATTGCTGAAGTAATATACATTACATATTGCTGGAGTAATCTACATTACATATTGCTGGAGTAATCTACATTACATATTGCTTGAGTAATCTACATTACATATTGCTGGAGTAATCTACATTACATATTGCTGGACTAATCTATATTACATATTTCTGGAGTAATCTACATTACATATTGCTGGAATAATATGCATTACATATTGCTGGAGTAATCTACATTACATATTGCTGGAGTAATCTACATTACATATTGCTGGAGTAATCTACATTACATATTGCTGGAGTAATCTAAATTAGATATTGCTGAAGTAATCTACACTACATATTGCTGCAGTAATCTACATTACATATAGCTGGAGTAATCTACATTACATATTGCTGGAGTAATCTACATTACATATAGCTGGAGTAATCTGCATTACATATTGCTGGAGTAATATACATTACATATTGCTGGAGAAATATACATTACATATTGCTGGAGTAATCTACATTACATATTGCTGTAGTAATATACATTACACATTGCTGAAGTAATCTACATTAGATTTTACTGGCGTAATCTACATTACATATTGCTGGAGTAATCTACATTAGATATTGCTGAAGTAATCTACACTACATATTGCTGGAGTAATCTACATTACATATTGCTGGAGTAATCTACATTACATATTGCTGGAGTAATCTACATTACATATTGCTGGAATAATCTATACTACATATTGCTGGAGTAATCTACATTACATATTGCTGAAGTAATCTACATTACATATTGCTGGAGTAATCTACATTACATATTGCTGGAGTAATATACATTACATATTGCTCGAGTAATCTACATTACATATTGCTGGAGTAATATGCACTACATATTGCTGGAGTAATCTACATTACATATTGCTGGAGTAATATACATTACATATTGCTGGAGTAATCTACATTACATATTGCTGAAGTAATCTACATTACATATTGCTGGAGTAATATACATTACATATTGCTGGAGTAATCTACATTACATATTGCTGGAGTAATCTACATTATATATTGCTGGAGTAATATACATTACATATTGCTGAAGTAATCTACATTACATATTGCTGGAGTAATATACATTACTTATTGCTGGAGTAATCTAAATTACATATTGCTGGAGTAATATACGTTACATATTGCTGGAGTAATATGCACTACATATTGCTGAAGTAATATACATTACATATTGCTGGAGTAATCTACATTACATATTGCTGGAGTAATCTACATTACATATTGCTGGAGTAATCTACATTATCTATTGCTGAAGTAATCTACATTACATATTGCTGGAGTAATCTACATTACATATTGCTGGAGTAATCTACATTACATATTGCTGGAGTAATCTACATTACATATTGCTGGAGTAATCTACATTACATATTGCTGGAGTAATCTACATTACATATTGCTGGAGTAATCTACATTACATATTGCTGGAGTAATCTACATTACATATTGCTGAAGTAATATACATTAGATATTGCTGGAGTAATCTACATTACATATTGCTGGAGTAATATACATTACATATTGCTGGAGTAATCTACATTACATATTGCTGGAGTAATCTACATTATCTATTTCTGAAGTAATCTACATTACATATTGCTGGAGTAATCTACATTACATATTGCTGAAGTAATATACATTACATATTGCTGGAATAATCTACATTACATATTGCTGGAGTAATCTACATTACATATTGCTGGAGTAATCTACATTACATATTGCTGGAGTAATCTAAATTAGATATTGCTGAAGTAATCTACACTACATATTGCTGCAGTAATCTACATTACATATAGCTGGAGTAATCTACATTACATATTGCTGGAGTAATCTACATTACATATAGCTGGAGTAATCTGCATTACATATTGCTGGAGTAATATACATTACATATTGCTGGAGAAATATACATTACATATTGCTGGAGTAATCTACATTACATATTGCTGTAGTAATATACATTACATATTGCTGAAGTAATCTACATTAGATTTTACTGGCGTAATCTACATTACATATTGCTGGAGTAATCTACATTAGATATTGCTGAAGTAATCTACACTACATATTGCTGGAGTAATCTACATTACATATTGCTGGAGTAATCTACATTACATATTGCTGGAGTAATCTACATTACATATTGCTGGAATAATCTATATTACATATTGCTGGAGTAATCTACATTACATATTGCTGAAGTAATCTACATTACATATTGCTGGAGTAATCTACATTACATATTGCTGGAGTAATATACATTACATATTGCTCGAGTAATCTACATTACATATTGCTGGAGTAATATGCACTACATATTGCTGGAGTAATCTACATTACATATTGCTGGAGTAATATACATTACATATTGCTGGAGTAATCTACATTACATATTGCTTAAGTAATCTACATTACATATTGCTGGAGTAATATACATTACATATTGCTGGAGTAATCTACATTACATATTGCTGGAGTAATCTACATTATATATTGCTGGAGTAATATACATTACATATTGCTGAAGTAATCTACATTACATATTGCTGGAGTAATATACATTACTTATTGCTGGAGTAATCTAAATTACATATTGCTGGAGTAATATACGTTACATATTGCTGGAGTAATATGCACTACATATTGCTGAAGTAATATACATTACATATTGCTGGAGTAATCTACATTACATATTGCTGGAGTAATCTACATTACATATTGCTGGAGTAATCTACATTATCTATTTCTGAAGTAATCTACATTACATATTGCTGGAGTAATCTACATTACATATTGCTGAAGTAATATACATTACATATTGCTGGAATAATCTACATTACATATTGCTGGAGTAATATACATTACATATTGCTGGAGTAATCTACATTACATATTGCTGGAGTAATCTACATTACATATTGCTGGAGTAATATACATTACTTATTGCTGGAGTAATCTAAATTACATATTGCTGAAGTAATCTACATTACATATTGCTGGAGTAATCTACATTACATATTGCTGAAGTAATATACATTACATATTGCTGGAGTAATCTACATTACATATTGCTGGAGTACTCTACATTACATATTGCTGGAGTAATCTACATTTTCTATTTCTGAAGTAATCTACATTACATATTGCTGGAGTAATCTACATTACATATTGCTGAAGTAATATACATTACATATTGCTGGAATAATCTACATTACATATTGCTGGAGTAATCTACATTACATATTGCTGGAGTAATCTACATTACATATTGCTGGAGTAATCTAAATTAGATATTGCTGAAGTAATCTACACTACATATTGCTGCAGTAATCTACATTACATATAGCTGGAGTAATCTACATTACATATTGCTGGAGTAATCTACATTACATATAGCTGGAGTAATCTGCATTACATATTGCTGGAGTAATATACATTACATATTGCTGGAGAAATATACATTACATATTGCTGGAGTAATCTACATTACATATTGCTGTAGTAATATACATTACATATTGCTGAAGTAATCTACATTAGATTTTACTGGCGTAATCTACATTACATATTGCTGGAGTAATCTACATTAGATATTGCTGAAGTAATCTACACTACATATTGCTGGAGTAATCTACATTACATATTGCTGGAGTAATCTACATTACATATTGCTGGAGTAATCTACATTAAATATTACTGGAATAATCTATATTACATATTGCTGGAGTAATCTACATTACATATTGCTGAAGTAATCTACATTACATATTGCTGGAGTAATCTACATTACATATTGCTGGAGTAATATACATTACATATTGCTCGAGTAATCTACATTACATATTGCTGGAGTAATATGCACTACATATTGCTGGAGTAATCTACATTACATATTGCTGGAGTAATATACGTTACATATTGCTGGAGTAATATGCACTACATATTGCTGAAGTAATATACATTACATATTGCTGGAGTAATCTACATTACATATTGCTGGAGTAATCTACATTACATATTGCTGGAGTAATCTACATTATCTATTGCTGAAGTAATCTACATTACATATTGCTGGAGTAATCTACATTACATATTGCTGAAGTAATATACATTACATATTGCTGGAGTAATCTACATTACATATTGCTGGAGTAATCTACATTACATATTGCTTGAGTAATCTACATTACATATTGCTGGAGTAATCTACATTACATATTGCTGGACTAATCTATATTACATATTTCTGGAGTAATCTACATTACATATTGCTGGAATAATATGCATTACATATTGCTGGAGTAATCTACATTACATATTGCTGGAGTAATATACATTACATATTGCTGGAGTAATATACATTACATATTGCTGAAGTAATCTACATTACATATTGCTGGAGTAATATACATTACATATTGCTGGAGTAATATACATTACATATTGCTGGAGTAATATACATTACATATTGCTGGAGTAATATACATTACATATTGCTGAAGTAATCTACATTACATATTGCTGGAGTAATATACATTACATATTGCTGGAGTAATATACATTACATATTGCTGGAGTAATATACATTACATATTGCTGAAGTAATATACATTACATATTGCTGGAGTAATTTACATTACATATTGCTGGAGTAATCTACATTACATATTGCTGGAGTAATCTACATTACATATTGCTGGAGTAATCTACATTACATATTGCTGGAGTAATATACATTACATATTTCTGGAGGAATCTATATTACATATTGCTGGAGTAATCTACATTACATATTGCTGAAGTAATCTACATTACATATTGCTGGACTAATGTTCATTACATATTGCTGGAGTAATATTCATTACATATTGCTGGAGTAATATACATTACATATTTCTGGAGTAATCTACATTACATATTGCTGGAGTAATATACATTACATATTGCTCGAGTAATCTACATTACATATTGCTGGAGTAATATGCACTACATATTGCTGGAGTAATCTACATTACATATTGCTGGAGTAATATACATTACATATTGCTGGAGTAATCTACATTACATATTGCTGGAGTAATATACATTACATATTGCTGGAGTAATCTACATTACATATTGCTGGAGTAATCTACATCATATATTGCTGGAGTAATATACATTACATATTGCTGAAGTAATCTACACTACATATTGCTGGAGTAATATACATTACATATTGCTGGAGTAATCTAAATTACATATTGCTGGAGTAATATACATTACATATTGCTGGAGTAATATGCACTACATATTGCTGAAGTAATATACATTACATATTGCTGGAGTAATCTACATTACATATTGCTGGAGTAATCTACATTACATATTGCTGGAGTAATCTACATTATCTATTGCTGAAGTAATCTACATTACATATTGCTGGAGTAATCTACATTACATATTGCTGGAGTAATCTACATTACATATTGCTGGAGTAATCTACATTACATATTGCTGGAGTAATCTACATTACATATTGCTGGAGTAATCTACATTACATATTGCTGGAGTAATCTACATTACATATTGCTGGAGTAATCTACATTACATATTGCTGAAGTAATATACATTAGATATTGCTGGAGTAATCTACATTACATATTGCTGGAGTAATATACATTACATATTGCTGGAGTAATCTACATTACATATTGCTGGAGTAATCTACATCATCTATTTCTGAAGTAATCTACATTACATATTGCTGGAGTAATCTACATTACATATTGCTGAAGTAATATACATTACATATTGCTGGAATAATCTACATTACATATTGCTGGAGTAATCTACATTACATATTGCTGGAGTAATCTACATTACATATTGCTGGAGTAATCTAAATTAGATATTGCTGAAGTAATCTACACTACATATTGCTGCAGTAATCTACATTACATATAGCTGGAGTAATCTACATTACATATTGCTGGAGTAATCTACATTACATATAGCTGGAGTAATCTGCATTACATATTGCTGGAGTAATATACATTACATATTGCTGGAGAAATATACATTACATATTGCTGGAGTAATCTACATTACATATTGCTGTAGTAATATACATTACATATTGCTGAAGTAATCTACATTAGATTTTACTGGCGTAATCTACATTACATATTGCTGGAGTAATATACATTACATATTGCTGAAGTAATCTACATTACATATTGCTGGAGTAATATACATTACTTATTGCTGGAGTAATCTAAATTACATATTGCTGGAGTAATATACGTTACATATTGCTGGAGTAATATGCACTACATATTGCTGAAGTAATATACATTACATATTGCTGGAGTAATCTACATTACATATTGCTGGAGTAATCTACATTACATATTGCTGGAGTAATCTACATTATCTATTGCTGAAGTAATCTACATTACATATTGCTGGAGTAATCTACATTACATATTGCTGGAGTAATCTACATTACATATTGGTGGAGTAATCTACATTACATATTGCTGGAGTAATCTACATTACATATTGCTGGAGTAATCTACATTACATATTGCTGGAGTAATCTACATTACATATTGCTGGAGTAATCTACATTACATATTGCTGAAGTAATATACATTAGATATTGCTGGAGTAATCTACATTACATATTGCTGGAGTAATATACATTACATATTGCTGGAGTAATCTACATTACATAATGCTGGAGTAATCTACATTATCTATTTCTGAAGTAATCTACATTACATATTGCTGGAGTAATCTACATTACATATTGCTGCAGTAATATACATTACATATTGCTGGAATAATCTACATTACATATTGCTGGAGTAATCTACATTACATATTGCTGGAGTAATCTACATTACATATTGCTGGAGTAATCTAAATTAGATATTGCTGAAGTAATCTACACTACATATTGCTGCAGTAATCTACATTACATATAGCTGGAGTAATCTACATTACATATTGCTGGAGTAATCTACATTACATATAGCTGGAGTAATCTGCATTACATATTGCTGGAGTAATATACATTACATATTGCTGGAGAAATATACATTACATATTGCTGGAGTAATCTACATTACATATTGCTGTAGTAATATACATTACATATTGCTGAAGTAATCTACATTAGATTTTACTGGCGTAATCTACATTACATATTGCTGGAGTAATCTACATTAGATATTGCTGAAGTAATCTACACTACATATTGCTGGAGTAATCTACATTACATATTGCTGGAGTAATCTACATTACATATTGCTGGAGTAATCTACATTACATATTGCTGGAATAATCTATATTACATATTGCTGGAGTAATCTACATTACATATTGCTGAAGTAATCTACATTACATATTGCTGGAGTAATCTACATTACACATTGCTGGAGTAATATACATTACATATTGCTCGAGTAATCTACATTACATATTGCTCGAGTAATCTACATTACATATTGCTGGAGTAATCTACATTACATATTGCTGGAGTAATCTACATTACATATTGCTGGAGTAATCTACATTACATATTGCTGGAGTAATATACATTACATATTTCTGGAGGAATCTATATTACATATTGCTGGAGTAATCTACATTACATATTGCTGAAGTAATCTACATTACATATTGCTGGACTAATATTCATTACATATTGCTGGAGTAATATTCATTACATATTGCTGGAGTAATATACATTACATATTGCTGGAGTAATCTACATTACATATTGCTGGAGTAATATTCATTACATATTGCTGGAGTAATCTACATTACATATTGCTGGAGTAATATACATTACATATTGCTGAAGTAATATACATTACATATTTTCTGGAGTAATCTACATTACATATTGCTGGAGTAATATACATTACATATTGCTGAAGTAATCTACATTACATTTTGCTGGAGTAATATACATTACATATTGCTGGAGTAATCTACATTACATATTGCTGGAGTAATATACATTACATATTGCTGGAGTAATCTACATTACATATTGCTGGAGTAAACTACATTACATATTGCTGGAGTAATCTACATTACATATTGCTGGAGTAATCTACATTTTATATTGCAGAAGTAATCTACATTACATATTGCTAGAGTAATCTACATTACATATTGCTGAAGTAATCAACATTACATATTGCTGGAGTAATATACATTACATATTTCTGGAGGAATCTATATTACATATTGCTGGAGTAATCTACATTATATATTGCTGAAGTATTCTACATTACATATTGCTGGAGTAATCTACATCATATATTGCTGGAGTAATATACATTACATATTGCTGAAGTAATCTACACTACATATTGCTGGAGTAATATACATTACATATTGCTGGAGTAATCTAAATTACATATTGCTGGAGTAATATACATTACATATTGCTGGAGTAATATGCACTACATATTGCTGAAGTAATATACATTACATATTGCTGGAGTAATCTACATTACATATTGCTGGAGTAATCTACATTACATATTGCTGGAGTAATCTACATTACATATTGCTGGAGTAATCTACATTACATATTGCTGGAGTAATCTACATTACATATTGCTGGAGTAATCTACATTACATATTGCTGAAGTAATATACATTAGATATTGCTGGAGTAATCTACATTACATATTGCTCGAGTAATATACATTACATATTGCTGGAGTAATCTACATTACATATTGCTGGAGTAATCTACATCATCTATTTCTGAAGTAATCTACATTACATATTGCTGGAGTAATCTACATTACATATTGCTGAAGTAATATACATTACATATTGCTGGAATAATCTACATTACATATTGCTGGAGTAATCTACATTACATATTGCTGGAGTAATCTACATTACATATTGCTGGAGTAATCTAAATTAGATATTGCTGAAGTAATCTACACTACATATTGCTGCAGTAATCTACATTACATATAGCTGGAGTAATCTACATTACATATTGCTGGAGTAATCTACATTACATATAGCTGGAGTAATCTGCATTACATATTGCTGGAGTAATATACATTACATATTGCTGGAGAAATATACATTACATATTGCTGGAGTAATCTACATTACATATTGCTGTAGTAATATACATTACATATTGCTGAAGTAATCTACATTAGATTTTACTGGCGTAATCTACATTACATATTGCTGGAGTAATCTATATTAGATATTGCTGAAGTAATCTACACTACATATTGCTGGAGTAATCTACATTACATATTGCTGGAGTAATCTACATTACATATTGCTGGAGTAATCTACATTACATATTGCTGGAATAATCTATATTACATATTGCTGGAGTAATCTACATTACATATTGCTGAAGTAATCTACATTACATATTGCTGGAGTAATCTACATTACATATTGCTGGAGTAATATACATTACATATTGCTGGAGTAATCTACATTACATATTGCTGGAGTAATATACATTACATATTGCTGGAGTAATTTACATTACATATTGCTGGAGTAATCTACATTACATATTGCTGGAGTAATCTACATTACATATTGCTGGAGTAATCTACATTACATATTGCTGGAGTAATATACATTACATATTTCTGGAGGAATCTATATTACATATTGCTGGAGTAATCTACATTACATATTGCTGAAGTAATCTACATTACATATTGCTGGACTAATATTCATTACATATTGCTGGAGTAATATTCATTACATATTGCTGGAGTAATATACATTACATATTTCTGGAGTAATCTACATTACATATTGCTGGAGTAATATACATTACATATTGCTCGAGTAATCTACATTACATATTGCTGGAGTAATATGCACTACATATTGCTGGAGTAATCTACATTACATATTGCTGGAGTAATATACATTACATATTGCTGGAGTAATCTACATTACATATTGCTGGAGTAATATACATTACATATTGCTGGAGTAATCTACATTACATATTGCTGGAGTAATCTACATCATATATTGCTGGAGTAATATACATTACATATTGCTGAAGTAATCTACACTACATATTGCTGGAGTAATATACATTACATATTGCTGGAGTAATCTAAATTACATATTGCTGGAGTAATATACATTACATATTGCTGGAGTAATATGCACTACATATTGCTGAAGTAATATACATTACATATTGCTGGAGTAATCTACATTACATATTGCTGGAGTAATCTACATTACATATTGCTGGAGTAATCTACATTATCTATTGCTGAAGTAATCTACATTACATATTGCTGGAGTAATCTACATTACATATTGCTGGAGTAATCTACATTACATATTGCTGGAGTAATCTACATTACATATTGCTGGAGTAATCTACATTACATATTGCTGGAGTAATCTACATTACATATTGCTGGAGTAATCTACATTACATATTGCTGAAGTAATATACATTAGATGTTGCTGGAGTAATCTACATTACATATTGCTGGAGTAATATACATTACATATTGCTGGAGTAATCTACATTACATATTGCTGGAGTAATCTACATCATCTATTTCTGAAGTAATCTACATTACATATTGCTGGAGTAATCTACATTACATATTGCTGAAGTAATATACATTACATATCGCTGGAATAATCTACATTACATATTGCTGGAGTAATCTACATTACATATTGCTGGAGTAATCTACATTACATATTGCTGGAGTAATCTAAATTAGATATTGCTGAAGTAATCTACACTACATATTGCTGCAGTAATCTACATTACATATAGCTGGAGTAATCTACATTACATATTGCTGGAGTAATCTACATTACATATAGCTGGAGTAATCTGCATTACATATTGCTGGAGTAATATACATTACATATTGCTGGAGAAATATACATTACATATTGCTGGAGTAATCTACATTACATATTGCTGTAGTAATATACATTACATATTGCTGAAGTAATCTACATTAGATTTTACTGGCGTAATCTACATTACATATTGCTGGAGTAATCTACATTAGATATTGCTGAAGTAATCTACACTACATATTGCTGGAGTAATCTACATTACATATTGCTGGAGTAATCTACATTACATATTGCTGGAGTAATCTACATTACATATTGCTGGAATAATCTATATTACATATTGCTGGAGTAATCTACATTACATATTGCTGAAGTAATCTACATTACATATTGCTGGAGTTATCTACATTACATATTGCTGGAGTAATATACATTACATATTGCTCGAGTAATCTACATTACATATTGCTGGAGTAATATGCACTACATATTGCTGGAGTAATCTACATTACATATTGCTGGAGTAATCTACATTACATATTGCTGAAGTAATCTACATTACATATTGCTGGAGTAATATACATTACATATTGCTGGAGTAATTTACATTACATATTGCTGGAGTAATCTACATTATATATTGCTGGAGTAATATACATTACATATTGCTGAAGTAATCTACATTACATATTGCTGGAGTAATATACATTACTTATTGCTGGAGTAATCTAAATTACATATTGCTGGAGTAATATACGTTACATATTGCTGGAGTAATATGCACTACATATTGCTGAAGTAATATACATTACATATTGCTGGAGTAATCTACATTACATATTGCTGGAGTAATCTACATTACATATTGCTGGAGTAATCTACATTATCTATTGCTGAAGTAATCTACATTACATATTGCTGGAGTAATCTACATTACATATTGCTGGAGTAATCTACATTACATATTGGTGGAGTAATCTACATTACATATTGCTGGAGTAATCTACATTACATATTGCTGGAGTAATCTACATTACATATTGCTGGAGTAATCTACATTACATATTGCTGGAGTAATCTACATTACATATTGCTGAAGTAATATACATTAGATATTGCTGGAGTAATCTACATTACATATTGCTGGAGTAATATACATTACATATTGCTGGAGTAATCTACATTACATAATGCTGGAGTAATCTACATTATCTATTTCTGAAGTAATCTACATTACATATTGCTGGAGTAATCTACATTACATATTGCTGCAGTAATATACATTACATATTGCTGGAATAATCTACATTACATATTGCTGGAGTAATCTACATTACATATTGCTGGAGTAATCTACATTACATATTGCTGGAGTAATCTAAATTAGATATTGCTGAAGTAATCTACACTACATATTGCTGCAGTAATCTACATTACATATAGCTGGAGTAATCTACATTACATATTGCTGGAGTAATCTACATTACATATAGCTGGGGTAATCTGCATTACATATTGCTGGAGTAATATACATTACATATTGCTGGAGAAATATACATTACATATTGCTGGAGTAATCTACATTACATATTGCTGTAGTAATATACATTACATATTGCTGAAGTAATCTACATTAGATTTTACTGGCGTAATCTACATTACATATTGCTGGAGTAATCTACATTAGATATTGCTGAAGTAATCTACACTACATATTGCTGGAGTAATCTACATTACATATTGCTGGAGTAATCTACATTACATATTGCTGGAGTAATCTACATTACATATTGCTGGAATAATCTATATTACATATTGCTGGAGTAATCTACATTACATATTGCTGAAGTAATCTACATTACATATTGCTGGAGTAATCTACATTACATATTGCTGGAGTAATATACATTACATATTGCTCGAGTAATCTACATTTCATATTGCTCGAGTAATCTACATTACATATTGCTGGAGTAATCTACATTACATATTGCTGGAGTAATCTACATTACATATTGCTGGAGTAATCTACATTACATATTGCTGGAGTAATATACATTACATATTTCTGGAGGAATCTATATTACATATTGCTGGAGTAATCTACATTACATATTGCTGAAGTAATCTACATTACATATTGCTGGACTAATATTCATTACATATTGCTGGAGTAATATTCATTACATATTGCTGGAGTAATATACATTACATATTGCTGGAGTAATCTACATTACATATTGCTGGAGTAATATTCATTACATATTGCTGGAGTAATCTACATTACATATTGCTGGAGTAATATACATTACATATTGCTGAAGTAATATACATTACATATTTTCTGGAGTAATCTACATTACATATTGCTGGAGTAATATACATTACATATTGCTGAAGTAATCTACATTGCATTTTGCTGGAGTAATATACATTACATATTGCTGGAGTAATCTACATTACATATTGCTGGAGTAATATACATTACATATTGCTGGAGTAATCTACATTACATATTGCTGGAGTAAACTACATTACATATTGCTGGAGTAATCTACATTACATATTGCTGGAGTAATCTACATTTTATATTGCAGAAGTAATCTACATTACATATTGCTAGAGTAATCTACATTACATATTGCTGAAGTAATCAACATTACATATTGCTGGAGTAATATACATTACATATTTCTGGAGGAATCTATATTACATATTGCTGGAGTAATCTACATTATATATTGCTGAAGTATTCTACATTACATATTGCTGGAGTAATCTACATCATATATTGCTGGATTAATATACATTACATATTGCTGAAGTAATCTACACTACATATTGCTGGAGTAATATACATTACATATTGCTGGAGTAATCTAAATTACATATTGCTGGAGTAATATACATTACATATTGCTGGAGTAATATGCACTACATATTGCTGAAGTAATATACATTACATATTGCTGGAGTAATCTACATTACATATTGCTGGAGTAATCTACATTACATATTGCTGGAGTAATCTACATTACATATTGCTGGAGTAATCTACATTACATATTGCTGGAGTAATCTACATTACATATTGCTGGAGTAATCTACATTACATATTGCTGAAGTAATATACACTAGATATTGCTGGAGTAATCTACATTACATATTGCTGGAGTAATATACATTACATATTGCTGGAGTAATCTACATCATCTATTTCTGAAGTAATCTACATTACATATTGCTGGAGTAATCTACATTACATATTGCTGAAGTAATATACATTACATATTGCTGGAATAATCTACATTACATATTGCTGGAGTAATCTACATTACATATTGCTGGAGTAATCTACATTACATATTGCTGGAGTAATCTAAATTAGATATTGCTGAAGTAATCTACACTACATATTGCTGCAGTAATCTACATTACATATAGCTGGAGTAATCTACATTACATATTGCTGGAGTAATCTACATTACATATAGCTGGAGTAATCTGCATTACATATTGCTGGAGTAATATACATTACATATTGCTGGAGAAATATACATTACATATTGCTGGAGTAATCTACATTACATATTGCTGTAGTAATATACATTACATATTGCTGAAGTAATCTACATTAGATTTTACTGGCGTAATCTACATTACATATTGCTGGAGTAATCTATATTAGATATTGCTGAAGTAATCTACACTACATATTGCTGGAGTAATCTACATTACATATTGCTGGAGTAATCTACATTACATATTGCTGGAGTAATCTACATTACATATTGCTGGAATAATCTATATTACATATTGCTGGAGTAATCTACATTACATATTGCTGAAGTAATCTACATTACATATTGCTGGAGTAATCTACATTACATATTGCTGGAGTAATATACATTACATTTTGCTCGAGTAATCTACATTACATATTGCTGGAGTAATATGCACTACATATTGCTGGAGTAATCTACATTACATATTGCTGGAGTAATCTACATTACATATTGCTGAAGTAATCTACATTACATATTGCTGGAGTAATATTCATTACATATTGTTGGAGTAATCTACATTACATATTGCTGGAGTAATCTACATTATATATTGCTGGAGTAATATACATTACATATTGCTGAAGTAATCTACATTACATATTGCTGGAGTAATATACATTACTTATTGCTGGAGTAATCTAAATTACATATTGCTGGAGTAATATACGTTACATATTGCTGGAGTAATATGCACTACATATTGCTGAAGTAATATACATTACATATTGCTGGAGTAATCTACATTACATATTGCTGGAGTAATCTACATTACATATTGCTGGAGTAATCTACATTATCTATTGCTGAAGTAATCTACATTACATATTGCTGGAGTAATCTACATTACATATTGCTGGAGTAATCTACATTACATATTGCTGGAGTAATCTACATTACATATTGCTGGAGTAATCTACATTACATATTGCTGGAGTAATCTACATTACATATTGCTGGAGTAATCTACATTACATATTGCTGAAGTAATATACATTAGATATTGCTGGAGTAATCTACATTACATATTGCTGGAGTAATATACATTACATATTGCTGGAGTAATCTACATTACATATTGCTGGAGTAATCTACATTATCTATTTCTGAAGTAATCTACATTACATATTGCTGGAGTAATCTACATTACATATTGCTGAAGTAATATACATTACATATTGCTGGAATAATCTACATTACATATTGCTGGAGTAATCTACATTACATATTGCTGGAGTAATCTACATTACATATTGCTGGAGTAATCTAAATTAGATATTGCTGAAGTAATCTACACTACATATTGCTGCAGTAATCTACATTACATATAGCTGGAGTAATCTACATTACATATTGCTGGAGTAATCTACATTACATATAGCTGGAGTAATCTGCATTACATATTGCTGGAGTAATATACATTACATATTGCTGGAGAAATATACATTACATATTGCTGGAGTAATCTACATTACATATTGCTGTAGTAATATACATTACATATTGCTGAAGTAATCTACATTAGATTTTACTGGCGTAATCTACATTACATATTGCTGGAGTAATCTACATTAGATATTGCTGAAGTAATCTACACTACATATTGCTGGAGTAATCTACATTACATATTGCTGGAGTAATCTACATTACATATTGCTGGAGTAATCTACATTACATATTGCTGGAATAATCTATATTACATATTGCTGGAGTAATCTACATTACATATTGCTGAAGTAATCTACATTACATATTGCTGGAGTAATCTACATTACATATTGCTGGAGTAATATACATTACATATTGCTCGAGTAATCTACATTACATATTGCTGGAGTAATCTACATTACATATTGCTGGAGTAATCTACATTACATATTGCTGGAGTAATCTACATTACATATTGCTGGAGTAATCTACATTACATATTGCTGGAGTAATATACATTACATATTTCTGGAGGAATCTATATTACATATTGCTGGAGTAATCTACATTACATATTGCTGAAGTAATCTACATTACATATTGCTGGACTAATATTCATTACATATTGCTGGAGTAATATTCATTACATATTGCTGGAGTAATATACATTACATATTGCTGGAGTAATCTACATTACATATTGCTGGAGTAATATACATTACATATTGCTGGAGTAATATACATTACATATTGCTGGAGTAATATACATTACATATTGCTGGAGTAATATACATTACATATTGCTGAAGTAATATACATTACATATTGCTGGAGTAATATGCACTACATATTGCTGGAGTAATCTACATTACATATTGCTGGAGTAATATACATTACATATTGCTGGAGTAATATTCATTACATATTGCTGGAGTAATCTACATTACATATTGCTGGAGTAATCTACATTACATATTGCTGAAGTAATATACATTACATATTTTCTGGAGTAATCTACATTACATATTGCTGGAGTAATATACATTACATATTGCTGAAGTAATCTACATTACATTTTGCTGGAGTAATATACATTACATATTGCTGGAGTAATCTACATTACATATTGCTGGAGTAATATACATTACATATTGCTGGAGTAATCTACATTACATATTGCTGGAGTAAACTACATTACATATTGCTGGAGTAATCTACATTACATATTGCTGGAGTAATCTACATTTTATATTGCAGAAGTAATCTACATTACATATTGCTAGAGTAATCTACATTACATATTGCTGAAGTAATCAACATTACATATTGCTGGAGTAATATACATTACATATTTCTGGAGGAATCTATATTACATATTGCTGGAGTAATCTACATTATATATTGCTGAAGTATTCTACATTACATATTGCTGGAGTAATATACATTACATATTGCTGAAGTAATATACATTACATATTTTCTGGAGTAATCTACATTACATATTGCTGGAGTAATATACATTACATATTGCTGGAGTAATCTACATTACATATTGCTGGAGTAATATACATTACATATTGCTGGAGTAATCTACATTACATATTGCTGGAGTAATATACATTACATATTGCTGGAGTAATCTACATTACATATTGCTGGAGTAATATACATTACATATTGCTGGAGTAATCTACATTACATATTGCTGGAGTAATCTTAATTACATATTGCTGGAGTAATCTACATTATATATTGCTGAAGTAATCTACATTACATATTGCTGAAGTAATCTACATTACATATTGCTGAAGTAATCTACATTACATATTGCTGGAGTAATCTACATTACATATTGCTGGAGCAATTTACATTACATATTGCTGAAGTAATCTACATTACATATTGCTGAAGTAATCTACATTACATATTGCTGGAGTAATCTATATTAAATATTGCTGGAGTAATATACATTACATATTGCTGGAGTAATCTACATTACATATTGTTGGAGGATTCTACATTACATATTGCTGGAGTAATCTACATTACATATTGCTGGAGTAATATACATTACATATTGCTGGAGTAATCTACATTACATATTGCTGACGTAATCTACATTACATATTGCTGGAGTAATCTACATTACATATTGCTTGAGTAATATACATTACATATTTCTGGAGTAATATACATTACGTATTGCTGAAGTAATCTACATTACATATTGCTGGAGTAATCTACATTACATATTGCTGAAGTCATATACATTACGTATTGCTGAAGTAATCTACATTACATATTGCTGGAGTAATCTACATTACATATTGCTGGAGTAATCTACATTACATATTGCTGGAGTAATATACATTACATATTGCTGAAGTAATCTACATTACATATTGCTGGAGTAATCTATATTAAATATTGCTGGAGTAATATACATTACATATTGCTGGAGTAATCTACATTACATATTGTTGGAGTAATCTACATTACATATTGCTGGAGTAATCTACATTACATATTGCTGGAGTAATATACATTACATATTGCTGGAGTAATCTACATTACATATTGGTGGAGTAATCTACATTTCATATTGCTGGAGTAATATACATTACATATTGCTGGAGTAATCTACATTACATATTGCTGGAGTAATCTACATTACATATAGCTGGAGTAATCTACATTACATATTGCTGGAGTAATGTACATTACATATTGCTGGAGTAATCTACATTACATATTGCTAGAGTAATCTACATTACATATTGCTGAAGTAATCAACATTACATTTTGCTGGAGTAATATACATTACATATTGCTGGAGTAATCTACATTACATATTGCTGGAGTAATATACATTACATATTGCTGGAGTAATCTACATTACATATTGCTGGAGTAAACTACATTACATATTGCTGGAGTAATCTACATTACATATTGCTGGAGTAATCTACATTTTATATTGCAGAAGTAATCTACATTACATATTGCTAGAGTAATCTACA